>JARHVA010002304.1:942500-1542500 GCA_037957365.1 Torreya grandis
GAATACTTGGGTGTAGTATAAGTTGTGTGATTATTAATAGGTATTAATGCCTGGTTATATTTAGCTTATAAAGGTGCATCATGATGCATTATAATTAGTTATATTTTCTTGAATGCTAGTATGCAGTTTAGACTTAGGGTATACCTGGGTGGTATAGCTCTGTACTTGCTTAGTTGTTATTATGTATGTGTGTCACTTGCTTCATAAAATCAAAAGTTTGGATTATGTGTTATTATGTAGTTGGGAACCTATGACAGTATAGGATATCATAGAAAACTATAGTATAAATGTATATTGTACCTGAATGGTACCTACTATAAAGGTTATGCCTAGACTTACATCTATATTTGACTGATTTGCTATATACATGTTAGTTGTTGCTATGGATAACATGTTTTGTAACAGTTGGTAAGACTTTGTGTATGCATGTATGCAACCTTTGAATTTTTTATGAATGTTATGTTGGTATGTTATAATGTTCTATGGGAACTATGACCTGCTTCGTTATATATAGTTACTTATATAATTGTTTATGTTTCCATGATTTTAAGACTACTTTATATGATTATTTTTGAAGAAAACTAGTAGTTAAGTCTTGAAATACTAGACTGTGGTAATATGGGTTATCATAGGTGTAGTATGTTTGAAAACAAACTATGGTAGTTGAAATCTACAGTTATGTATATTTTACCCAGGAGGTATAAACTGTAGTCATTATTTCTATTATGGGATAGAAATTAAGGTAAGATTCATTCATACGTTTGACAAAATAAATGTATGCTTTAGTTAATCCTATGTTAACATGATATATGTTGAGGTTGTGAGTAGGATGTAAATTAAATAAATCTTATGGTTGTACTGTATTTGACCAATCTACATTGCTGTCACAGAGTAGAGTGTGGGATGGACTTCACTAGTTTACTGGTATCATAATGTCAGATGAAGGCAGTCAGATCAAGTGGTGTGTATGAATTTGATTGATTTAGATCTTTATTATTTATTAATTATAAAAATTTGGGCCAAAGTATGTTTAGTGAGACATTATCATTTCATGAGTGTGATTCACATGTTGGTGTGATATCTTGTGATAAAATAGATTTCTATGATATATTACATGTTTAGTTTAGAATCGTACAACACACAGGTACTTGCTTGTCTCTTGGATTCCTATACCATTATTATTTACTCATTTGTGAAGGGAGGGCCATTTCCTGATGGGATTAGTGTAGGGGATCATTGATCCGTGGTTGGTGTGGAAAAGTACTCGGATGATGCTCTCCCTCCCCACAATAGTACTATTTATCGAGACAATACTTGAGATTGCCACAGATACTGGAGAGTCTGAGGAACTCATGCTTCAAGGAGCCAGGTATCTAAATTATGTACATTGCATTAGATTGTATATTATTATTGTGTATTGTCATGAAGAATTATAATTATTTAGTATTGTATATTGTGAACAATGATTGCAGAGTTGTATTCATTATGGTTGAGTTGTATTACTTTTTATATTCATTTTATGTAGCATTCTCATGACATTAGAGATCTGTGATATAATATGTAATATGTACTTGCTATTATCACTTGAGTATATTAGTGATCTCTATTTAGATTCTTGAGGTGTAATATATTTATGGTACATATGTTTAAGTAGAAAAAAAAATCACGTATTTCTATGTCTAACCCAACATGGTTGTTACATTTACCATAAATATGGCATGTTTCGTATAAAGCTATTGTTCCATGCTTGTGATGGTGCACGGGCAGAAAAATGATGGGTTCTTTAATTGTCCCCTATATTGTTGTTATGTACTGGGACTCAGACATATGTATGTCTTGCAAGAAAGTATTTAAGTTGTTAGAAACAATTTATTGTTTTGTATTTAGCAATACGTAAATTTTTTTTAGTTTTACAATTGCAAGTTCATTTGTTTTTTCATATGGTTCAAGTATTATTGTTTGTTGAATTGGCATTTGAGGAGAATTATATCTACAATTTTTATCTTTTTTTTCTATAGCTTTTAGTGTGATGATGTACATGAAATTTTGCCACATCCTCATCCAATATATCGGTATCATAGGTTATGCATCTGTCTATAAAAATTATAATCGTTAAGTTCTTGTCTTTGTCATATATCGATGCATTATGCACCCATACCAACCAATGATTATGAGCATTTTCTCTTTGTTGGAATTTTGTTATACAAAAATAATCCATGATTTTTCTCAGGGATAACTCATCATTGCAAAGCATTTGTTGCAATGCATTGATTTGATGTCTATAATAACATGTACATGTAACTGGATCTTTTTTACAAGAAATGAAGCATCTTCAGTTTCATTGCATTTGTCAAATTCAGTATATATTTTTATATATATTTCAAATGCAATTGTTTAAGTGCATTTATCAATGGATACCAATGGTGTTCGACACTTGTAAAGGTCAAGAAAAAGGTTGGTGGCCCTAATTGTCATATCATGGCAAATGCATTTTTTTCAGATGTTGCATGTAATCAGGGGAAATGTGTATCTTTTTGAAGTCCATATACCCAATGCCTAATTTTAATATTAGTTCTATTTTGGCTTGTATTTGACATCTTTTTCCAAAAGCTTTCTACCTTTTAACTAGCCTTTTCTAATTCAAACCCACATTATCATTCCTACTTGATCTATAATTATCTTAATTGCTTTAAAATTAAATTTATCGAATGATATGCAAATCAAAGATTGTCATGCAATAATTTGCATTGTGTTATTTTTTGATATGTAAATTGTGTGACAAAATCATCACCATGAGGGTCTCCAAAAAAAAGAGAGAAAATTCATTTCCTCAGAGTCCTTGTCTTTGAAAATGCCAAGTGGTTGATTGTCTTCTATTGGTGTTATTGCAATCATCTTATCTTGTATCATAGCAATATATATCAACTCTACAAAACCATGCACGATCTATAATTATCTTAATTGCTTTAAAATTAAATTTATCGAATGATATGCAAATCAAAGATTGTCATGCAATAATTTGCATTGTGTTATTTTTTGATATGTAAATTGTGTGACAAAATCATCACCATGAGGGTCTCCAAAAAAAAGAGATAGAAAATTAATTTCCTCAGAGTCCTTGTCTTTGAAAATGCCAAGTGGTTGATTGTCTTCTATTGGTGTTATTGCAATCATCTTATCTTGTAACATAGCAATATATATCAACTCTACAAAACCATGCACAAGTGTATCATTAGAACAACTTTCTTCTGAATTAGAAGACATGTTTGATTCACTATTTGTATCAGATCCAGATCCACCTAAAACATTATTACTACTTGAATTATCTACAACAATATAGATTAACAATGGATTCCATTATGGATTGATCCGAACATTTTGGTCAATGTACAATTTACTCATGCACATCTCTTCCAATGCTTTCATAACAAACTATGGCCAAAAAACCCCTTGTTGATATACATTTTTGTATTCCAATTACCTTTTTAGAACAACAATTATTGTTCCTTTGTATAAATTTATTGGTAATGCTTTTTAAATTTTATCAATATTTATTGTCACATTGATAATAAGACCTTTTAGCTCGATCTGGGGTTTGTTACACCCCAGTGCTCTTATCTATGGAAATACTATCCTCAATACAGTGAGCCTTTCCTCGAGATCTGATAGCTTAAGCACAATCTTTAACTATTTATTTTGCTTGATGTTTATAGGCATTGCAAATCTGGGAAGCACTCTACTTTTCAATGACTAGTTGCAACTTGTGCATATTTTTTTTACAAATTACTTTATCACTTGCTATTAATTGCTACCATGCATTTACTTCAGCTTGATTTAAAAGCATTACATTGTGTTTAAAATGTAATTGTTTGCAAATGTAACAAACATGTATAGGAGTATCAATGATTTTTTTGTTAAAATTTTGTACTGGCTACCTGATAAGGTTCTTGACAAATTTATTTTGCATAGACTGGCCTCATGCAATTCTTAATGTTTGAAGCAATGTTTTTTTTCCTTGGTATGATATCTACCTGACTTATAAAATCTCATATCTATTGTCTATCTTGATGTTGAATCATCAACAGTGCATAATGTATATGATTTGTGTCTATTTTGAAAAAATAATGTTATGTATGACATTTGTTCCAAAGCAATTGTCATATATTTTGATAATCTGTTGATTGGTTGATGACCATAGATGTATAGTCATTTTTAACAAATATGAAATCCATTATATAATAAAGTCTCTGCCTTTTATTCCACCGACATCATAAAGCAAAGCCAATTTTATTATATATCCTTGTCATTTTACAATGGTTGGTATGTTCTTGATAACATTGTCTTTTAGATTGTTTCCAAACAAGCATGTACGTTTACATCTCTTGAAACAAAGGCATTGCAAAAAGACTATGTTATATAACAATACAAAAACCATATGTCAAAAGTTTTTCCTATCAACTGACAAAAATCATTGAATATGCTATCACTGCAACTAGATGTTTCCTCCATTTTTTTGTTAATCTATCTAGCTGCAAATTTGTAACATTTGCTTCCCAATGGAGATAAAACATAGTACATGCTATAGATAAAGATAATGGACATAAAGAATGTTGGATGCCACGTCCCTAAAAATCTCTTATCAACAATTCAAAATGAATCCACTTTTGGATAGGATGATGATGCAGTTGTCGCACACATAAATTTTACAACTAAAGCAAGTGCATTCAAAAATTATACCCTGCCATCATTTCATCGTATGGAGAGTTAATTTAGAAAACTTACAGTTCAAGTTTATTTGAAGTTGTTGGTTCTAGGTATTATCAGGGCTTGGTGAATTCCATTTTCTATTTAATCTTTGAAGCTACTGTAAAGATGAGAGGTGATAGGGACAAACTAGAACCGACATCTTGTTTGGAGGTATGAAGCATGATAAAGGTTTAGAGGAAGCTACGTAGAGGGGGTCTCAATGAATTCATGCAAAAGGTCAGTAATCATGTTGCCAACATCTCAAAGGAATTTGTTGCAGCATGGAACAAGAGGGTCATGAAAATAAGAGGCGTGAGAATTTTTGTAATCGGGGAGTTGATAGACAAAGTTATAATAATGTCATGTGAAGGGGATAAAGCCTTCAAAGATCAATTGAAAAAATTGGAACTCAAGCAAAAGTTTTTTTGAACCAACGATATCATTAAAATGGATGAAAAGGGGTTCCCCCACTCAGATCTTTCATGATATTGGCCTGAAGTCTATTTACAGATAATGAACTATATCACCCTCAAAGGTAAGTATACTCTCATATTCTTGCACCTTTTCCTCTTGTTGAACCATTTTCAAGGCTTTAAAATTATCCTACCATATTTCTTTATGATATCCCTAGAGTGTATAACACTCTCATACCAAATCAATGAAACCAACACAATCATCCACTAGGGACTCATTGTCCTGTTGGTAAAACATGGCGAGACCCTTTGGGGTAATGAGGTCCTACCACAGGGGTCCTCCACTAAGGAGGACTCCCTTGAGGAAGATCCTACCTCAGGATCCCACCGCTCGTAGCTTAATGTTTGCTCCTGTAATCCCCAATTCCAAGAGCTTTACTAGGTATCCTCCCCTAAAACTCACTATCGTCAAGCCTAAACCCCTTATGCTAGAGGAAGAAAACTTAGTGGAGGCAGCAGGTAAAGGCAAGACCCCCTATTGGTAGTGATTAAAACCACTAAGGATCAGTTGAAAGGGTTTAACAATAAATTACATGATGCACATATGTACTTGTCAGGTTTAATCCAGGAATGGAATTCCATTAATAAGGAGGTCTTTAAAATGATTCAATCTTTTTCTCAACTAGTGAAGGCTGAAGGAACTACCTAGAAACAACTTATCGAGAAGGCTGAGACTTCTTACCCAAATTCCTCCTAAAATCCCCCCCAAGAAGACCCCTAATAAGGAGCAACCATGGAAGAAACCCATAATGATCTCGCCTAAGGAAAATGCAAAAGGCCTGAGCAACAAAACCTAGGCCAAAATCACCAAGAACATATAGGCTGAGTAAGATAAAGAGACAAAGGTTGCTAAGGTACCTATGGAGGGACCCCCCTCTTGGAGTAGCTTCTCTTTTAATTTATATTTATTTGTCTTTCGTGTTGATATTTAGCTGCTTGTTTTGTTACTTTGTTTTTTTACTCTTAGCCCGTGGGGCTTGTTTCAATTTACTACACTTTATTTATACTTTGGTTTATGGTCCCTGTAAAACTATGATTTTTACCTAATCAAATAAAAATTTACTTAATTTATTATAATATAATGGTCATAATGCCCATACACTAGGTTCTGGTCATGAAAAAGTATGCAATAAGGAGGCAAATGCAAATGTTGATTAAAGTGCGAATATTTTCTCTTGCTTGTTAAAGACCATACATGAACGGAAATGTTGAGCCATTTAGAAATTCAATTTATGCAAAGAATATCGCTCCATAAACCATGTTCTCCTTTTGTCATGTATGCAGCTGCTGAGACCTACATTTGTTCAAAATGTGTTGAGGTATCATAGACACGGTGTGGTCTATATATTTCTTCGAGATCTAATTCCAATTCTAAGGATCTCAGTGCATCTTAATCATTTTTCTCTAAGCATATTTAAAAATGTTCTATAATCCCAACACAAAGTTTTGTAGATGTGAATCAAAAATACAATAATACTTGAAATGCATCGAATAAGTAATCGCCAATAATGTATTAAAATGAACAAGTTCTAATAAGATTTGCTTTTTCCAAAGCAATGTCTATATTATCTAAACCATTTCTGGTGACTAGTCTGTATTCCTCTACAAAGATAAATTGATTAGCACCATCTACATCTACCATTTGTTTTTGCTTTTTCATGCATCGACAACATTTTTTAATGTTCATTGAATCATTGTTCGACATCTGCTAAGCAAATACTTGACCAAGATAAGAATTCAAGCCAATATATAAAAAATGGAAGATGCTTATTGAACACTAGTTACTACAACTACAAACATTTGTTAATTTACGCGAGGGTATTAAAACAAAGTTTGAGAATAATTTAATATCTATGTTGCAGTACCAAAGTAGCTAAAGGAGAGCATCATTGTGCAATTATATGCATGGTTATGTCCATATTTTGGATTGGTAGGAAAGGACTCTTGAAATGATTTATATAGATATTGTACATAATATAAGTGCAAAATAGATTTATGGTCAAGATGATTTATCATAAGCATAGACATGAGAGGATGTGCAAATGGAATGGGGTACTTTATTTTGAGCAGGGCCATTTTTTTTACCTAGGCATCAACCTATGTGTCTATGGTAACATACACACATGGAACAATGCAACTGCAAAATAAATGCCATATCATATATTGATAAAACAAGTACAACTAGATCCTTAGACAAAAAACAAGTAAATTGATGACAAGCTTTCCAAATCCAAGCATTGAAAATATTCTAAAGTTCGAAAGTTATTTATTCTACCAAAATCTTTAACCCCAAAACCGTTTTAATGAAAACAGTGATACAAAATGTTGATTCAAATACATTAATATTAGTAGCATATCTATATTTAAAAAATCTATTTTTTAAGGTTTTTTTAAAAATAAAATTAAAATTATATAAAAAACTAAAAAAAATACTAGTATTTCATTTGATAAAGAGCATACCATTTCGATCCATATTCAAATATATCAATAAAGTATTATATAATTCACAATATTTTCCATGACACATTAACATTTCTCAATAATAAATTAAATATGGCTTTCATAGATTTTAAATAGTAAACATATTTATAATGTAAAAGATTGTTACTGGACATTTACATGACTCAGTGCCCACAACAAATAAGCATGAGGTGTAGAGACAAAGTCACAGGATAAACACAAAAATAACACTTGTTAGAAATGACCACCCCCCAATTTTTCAAAAATATACATTAGAAGGCTATTAAAATAAATATTGCAAAGGGTGTTAAAACAAAAACCCACGAGAACTTAACAATCTTCATTCCAACTAATAGGAGACAAGACAAAACACATACTTCATATTAGAAAATTCATAGCAGCATAGTGAAAATTAATGATAACAATAACAACATAGACAAAAATGGCATGAAACAATAAAAAACTTAAACAAGGCAAACTGATTTATTAATATCAAGGGCAGAGAATGTACTAAACATGACAAATAAGAGTGATCAAAATTCTACTATGGAAACTCTCACAATTGACACCAAATGTCTAGACTATCAAATGGCTTTAAATTTTAGTAAAAAAAAATTCCTAACAAACAAAAAGAAAAAGGAATGCACTCTCTTGCTATCAATAGCTCCATTTTTTTCTATCTCTTGGTTTCAAGTTCACTGCATATAATCAAGTTTAAAAACGACAATGGCAAATGCAAATACATAATCCATTATGTTGAAAAACATATAATAGCCAATCCGCCATGCTCCACTACCCATTATGCAACTAGCCATTATCATTCATCAAGGACCATAAATGTGAAAAAACTTATAAAATAAATTATACTTTTAAACCAAAAAAAATCAATGGATTTAGAGTATGTGACACAAACCTAGAAAAACTTCAATGAAAACAACTAACATTCAATCTTATGAAACCATGACCTTATGTTATGAAATAAAGAACAATCAGATAAATACCTATGCACCTAATCAAACTAGGCTAGCACCTTTTTATTAAAAAAAACATTTAGTTGATAAAATTAATTACAATACTTATGCATCAAAACTGCTATGAAGTATTAAAAAAAACACAATAAGAATCTACATGTACAAAAATCTAGATGTGACTAATACAAAAAATGTGTAAATGGAAGCTCTACAAAGGACACACATATAAGTGTCATGGAAAAACATGATGAATCATGGAAAGTGACATCAAGACCTTAACGATAATGAGTGCATTGTCTGATGACAAAGAAAAACACAAATGAATTTGGGAGCTTGATAACAAATTGGACTGCAAATTCAATCAAAATATTCAACATAACATGTTGAGTGGTTGCATATAGAAGATCACGACTCAAAAGTCACAAGGATGGATTAGATTTAAAAAACCACACCAACATTCCCTTGAAAAAGTTCCAACATGAGATTTTGACACTTTTTTGATCTTAGAGCTTGAAGGCTTTTTAGAGGCAAAAGACTTAACTGATACCTAGACAAATCTCAGTTATAGGAGACTTTCAGCCACTAAGAAGTTTGCAATGGAACTCAATCAGTTCAGAATCCATGGTAGCTTGACACTTTTCACCAATTAGATACATAACATAGATATAACATTGAAGGAGAGTTCTATTTCCGTAGTTAGTGAAAAAAAAACCCAGATTTAGCCAACCCAATGCCCTTATGCATTGATATCGCATCAACCAAGCATTTACAATAAAACCAATTTAAGACTCTAAAACATTGTAACTGCATTGTCATGTTAGTATAAAATTTGTTATATATATGACTAATATAAAACTTAATGCTAAACTCAGTTAGCACTACCAGGAGTTGAAATCACATCATGGCTATAAGGCAAATTTCATTTCATTTTCCTTTCTAAAAGCACATTGCTACAACAGAGACAATCACAAAGCAAATCTAGACATAAATGTTCACCACATTGTTTTTCAAAGAGCTTCTCAATAGACATAGCAAGACTTTGCACTTTCACATAATGTTATCTTGCCTTTAAATTTGTGCTATTCCAAAAATAATCTGCACGTATGACCAACATAAGTTGAAAATGCCATTTCTTCAAATATATCAAGACTTCAAGAGCAAAAGCTCCATTCATTGCAAACCCCCGTAATAAAAACCACTAGAGATACAATTAAAAATGTAGAGAGTTTAATATAGTTCATGAAAATATGTAGTAATAAAGCACCCAAGAGATATTTCTACATATTAGATCATCTAAGTTTTCAAAAGAACTCCTTTAAGCTATAAACGTCTACTACCAATATTCATAGAAAAAAATAACTGTGAATCCAAAGCACCAATGAATCAAAGATCCATACCATAAAAGTAAACCAATCTCTATACTTTCATCTATGTACATCAACAATTATTTAGGACCAACATACATCCCATACAACAAATCATATTACAAAAAAAATTATGCTAAAAAAGCTATACTGACAACGAATTATCAGTTTTTAAAGCAAACCACCTATTAATATCTATAAGAATTTTTTAGCATGTCACAATGAAAAAACCCCATTTACCCCAAGAATATGATGTTTGAATATACACAATTGCGTATAACTACTTTTTATCATAATATAGAATGGAGATACCAAATCATGGAGACTTCTATTTTCATAACGAATGCAAAAAAACTATATTTAGCCAACCTAATGCCCTTGTGCATTGATATCACATTAGCCGAGCATTTACGATAAAACCAATCTAGAATTATAAAAAAATGTAACTGCATTGTCATATATATATATATATATGACTAATATAAAACTTATTGCCAAATTCAGCCAACACCACCAAGAGTTGAAATCACACCACGACTACGAGGCAAAATCCATTTAATTTTCCTTTCTAAAAGCACATTGCTATAACAAAGACAATCATGGAGCAAATCTAGACATAAATATTCATCATATTGTTTTTCAAAGAGCTTCTCAATAGACATAACAAGACTTTGCACTTTCCTATAATGCTATCTTGCCATCAAATCTGTGCTATTCCAAAAATAATATATACGTATGGCTAGCATAAGTTGAAAATGCCATTCCTTTAAATATATCAGAACTCTAAGAGCAAAAGCTCCATTCATTTCAAACCCTCATTATGAAAACCACCAGAGATACAATTAAAAATGGAGAGAGTTCAATATAGTTCATGAAAAGATGAAGTAATAAAGCACCAAGAGATATTTTTACATATAAGACCATCTTAGTTTTCAAAAGAATTGCTTTAAGCTATAAATGGCTACTACCAATATCCATAGAAGAAAATAACCATGAATCCAAAGTATTAGTGAAACAAAGATCCATATCATACAAACAAACCAATCTCTATATTTTCATGTATGTACATCAACAACTGTTTAGGACCAACATACACCCCATACAACAAACCACACTACAAACAAAATTTTGTTAAAAAATCCATACAGACAATGAATTATCGATTTTTAAAGCAAAGCACCTGTTAATAGCTATAAGACTTTTTTAGCATGCCACAATGAAAAAAATGCATTCACCTCAAAAATATGATGTTTCAACATACACAATTGCATCTGATTGCTTTTGATCAGAATATAGAATGGAGATACCAAATCATGGACAATTGATATACACACAAATGCCACACAATAAGTAAATTAGACTCCATAAAAAGCATCCAACAAAATGAAAATAAGTTGTGCTCGATAAGACTGCACAAAGGACACAACAAACTGTTTATAGCTCTTACTGTCAATTCCAAGAAAAAAAGCCCCTAAAAACAAAGCCAACAATATATGCTGAGATAACCAAAACAAAATTTTGTTTCCATGACCCTTCGTTTAAAGCGTTAGTTTCAATATAAAGTTACATAAAACAAATACTAAATAAAAGTCATCTTATAGTATTAACTACCACTTTTTTGCGTAAATCTTTATTTCAAAGAATCACTCGTTTTGATGTATGAAATAAAACAACACAACTATTACAAACGTGCATGCCATAATCAATCATTGACCTAAACAAAAACCACGTGAACCAAGAACTAATTTTGATGGCTAATTGACCTTACTTCAATTTTTAGACCGTATCAAATACAAGGCACGATTTTGGACAGATTGTCATAAACCATGAATGATTACACACGCACACACTATTGTTTATTGTTTTTATTACGAACCATATTAATATTTAAATGGAAATAAATGCCACCAAAAACTTCCATTCAAGCAGGGTCAACTGTCAAATTTAATCCTTACCCAGAATTATTACATACATCTTTGAAAGCACCAAATAGTTATTAATGGTATATTTCCACCATATAGTAAGAACATGGGGATTTGATAACAGAGCTCAAAACATGAAGGAATGCTTAAAACATGTACAATATCTCATACAAAATGGCAAAAGATAGGGGCAAGCAATACGTAAATAGCCATGCATCCAAAACATCAATAAAACAGAGACTGCATCCTATATATAGATAATACCACCAAATAGAATCCATACATGCGTAGCTTTCACAAAACCCATGCAACACAACTTGCATGCATGTGCCAACAACACCAGGTGTCGAAACCACACCACGACTACAAGCAACACAACATGCAAATCTATCTGCATCATTGTGCACATGCACCCACCGAATAACAAGAAGCCTTCACAAACTTCAAACGCGAATTTGATAACAAAGTTCGAAACATGATAAAATGCATGAATCAAGTACAATATCCCATGTAAAAATGACAAAAAATAGGTGCAAGTAATACCCACCGCCAATATTCATAGAAGAAAATAACCAGGGTCGAAACTACCAACAAAACAGATATTATATCATATATACCAACAATACCACCAAAAACAATTCATACTTGTGCAACTTTCACAAAACTCAAGCAACATGGACAATTTTTGACTGGCATGCAAGCGCCAACATCACTAGGAGTCGAAATCACACCACGACTACGAACAATAAAACTTGCAAATCTATCCACAACAATGCACATATACACCCACCAAATAGCAACAAGCTTCTACAAACTTCCAATTGTCTATAACCCACCGCTATGTTCCTTAAAGAATTATTAGGTCATTCAATGTGATTCCATCAAACCAAGCAATCCGCATTGCGTGAACAAATACAATATTAAAATTCTCTTTGTACAAACCTCACACAGTGATTAATGTCCACCTCCAAACAAAGCAAGGCAGTGAATAACGCCAAGAAAACCCTGCCAACCACTTTGCATAATATATATTTTTTTAATTTTTCCATTAAAAAACTCGCTACTCTACTTTGGAAAAGCTTAATATTTTTTTATTGATGCACTAATCCATGTCATTTGATTAGCAAACAATTTAAAAACTAATTCCAACTTAAATCGATTAATTAATTTGGCATTCAATATGACTCCATCAAACCAAACAAATCATATTATACGAACAAATACAACATTAAAATTCTTGTTATACACACTTAGTAGAAAAGTCAATGCCCAACCTCGATAAAAAAGAGGTGGACAATAACATGCCAAAAAAATCAGCGAGCCACCTTACACAAAATAACATGTTTTTTAATTTTCTATTAAAAAACTAGCTTCTTTACTTTATAAAAACTCAATATTTTTTTATTGACACACTAATTTATATCATCTAATTGGCCAATAGAATTTGAAATCTAATTCCAATTGAACCAAATGGTTCTTATAGTCCTCAAACTAATAATATAGGATTAAAAATATAGAGTAAATAACTACCTTTACATTTGTATCAACACCTAAATTCATTCTTATTAAGAATGCGTGAAAAAAACTGTTTCTCGGACGGAACTTTAAAAAAGAGCCTCTTATTTCTGCTTTGTTGTTTTACTTATAATTGCAGCAGTTCAGTTGGCAGGCATTACAGCACAAACAGAGATCATATCGTGTGTCAACTTAATTCTAGCAGGTCTGCAAGAAGAAAACTAGAACATTCAAACCATCTCAAAAAGTAAAGTTTCAAAGGAAGAAATCGCGTAAGCATAAAATGCCGTTAAATCTATTTGTTTTGCCATAAAAAATGAATAAAAACCCAGATTTTGTGATATGTTATGTAGTTTTTTTTATAAAAAATTTGTTCGATTTGGTACTGTTGCTCTGTTTATTGTCACATTGATGATGCACATCTAGGCTTTAGTCTTTTCCAAGTACCCTGGCTTGAACTGGAGACCTCCTGTTTGAAGATTAGATATCGGGTCGGGGTTGGAGTTCGAATTAGGGTTCTTGAGACCAGGGTTAGGGTTCTAGAAGGGAGAAACAATTGACATTTGTTAAACTCACAGTAGCATTTTTTTAGTTTTTCCTTTGTAAGATTAAAACCAATCAATCCTAAACAGGAGGTGAATGTCCTCCAACTCGAATTTTTATTTTATTGCCCTAACTCTGTTTGGAAGACACAACTTGCTTGCTGGCGCTGCTTGGCTCGGCTTGTTGGCCTTTGCACAGTTTCGAGACATAAGAGTTTGATTCAGTATTTCATTTCCTTTTCCAAGTTTACTTCGTCATTCATGAGTTAACTTCGACATTTTTTTTGCTGATTGTACCAGCGACAATTTTGTGGCCCTAGTCCGGTTCAAAAGGAAGACACCTATATGCTAAGGGTGGCTCTGCACAAAACCATAGTTTCCATTCACCTCGGAAAATACTTAATCATGAAGGAATAAGTACTAGAAAATGAGTAACATTTTGACCTGTAAACACTAATCCCCACTCTTGACATGATTACATTTTAACCTCTCTAAATGGAATTCAAATTAAAGCTTCAGAAGCTCTTCGCTTTCTTTATTTATTTGAATGCTTCGAGACTGAAGCAAGACACACCTACCTTTCATTTTTCAAATATAAATAACCAGGCCAATAACTACAGGAAAACAGGCCAATAGAGGCAAGAAAGCAACCCAAGAAAAATGTTTTTCATGAGTTTAGTTTGTCATATTACTTTTTTTTTGTGAAGGATGTTATTTATAGACTATTTTTTTGGCATATTTACTTGAAAGAACTATTTGCTGTTCTTTCTCAATTTTTTTCTGAAATGTTTTCTACTTTTTTGCAAACATGGCTGCTATGGTTATACTACTGACTTATTTGATCTTTTGTACGATTTTGATGTTGCAGTGCATTTTATAAGGCTTTTGAATTTTTATTGAGGGATCAAGAAGCAGACTTAAGGATTTTTTAACGTAGCATGCCTGTCATTATTGACCTACCCTTGTCCATGCAGACCATATAAAGGACAAGTCCCTCTCTCCTCACCATGTCGCAGTCAGGGGCTTGCCAAGTAGTTTTTATTCTCTAATTTTTGTTTATAATTTAGTTAAAGGATAAAGCTGACCCATACATACAGCAATGTGCAAGGCTTTAAACAGTCCTCAGTATTGAATTGGTTTTGAAAGATACGGTTCTATCTCTTTGACATTCTTAAATTCAACTGTGTCACAATGCTGAAATTTGTAAAATTTAGCCAGTGTTATTTTTTCCCCTATTGCTATGGTGTCAGCTTTTCTAATGAGAACTATTGTGTAATGCTGTTCTTGCAGTGTTTCTGTATGTCCTTAAAGCTAGAAGGAAAAGGTCAGGAAGTCTGTTAAAGGGCTTGCACAGTCTGAAGGAATATTGAAAATGGAGGCACCCCTGGCAACAATGCGTGCCAGATACAAGACGGCAGTGAAGGACCCTGGGACACATGGTGTTTTGATTTTGGTATTTAATAAAGCTTGTTATTTATAAATCTTTTCTTCTTGCCACTTGTTTATGTTTGGGGTCAATATGATTTAGAACTTATTACAAAGTGGCTGAACGACAAACACAAATTTGGCTTCAAAGAGGCAGACTTATTTATGAACAGCATGCATTCTATTAAGAATCCATTTTATACAATTGGGTTTTTTATATCACACCATTAGGCATGCCTTGGGAAATGCATTTGGTGTTCACATCATAGTTATGAGACTCAGTGTCTACTCTCCAAGGTGTGAGCCGAGCCACACTCGGGCAAGTCTGCATACTTGACTCTCTGTCTCAGGTGAGTCAGACTCACCATGTCTGCCAAAAATAAACAGATAAACAATTCAAAACATGGAATTAACATTAATTTTTCTTTAATATATTATACATTTTAAAAAATTGCTGAGTATTTGCCAAGTTTTATCTCAGATTCCAAAATCGGCCGCTGAGTTTGGGCTGAGTCCGAGTCTTGTGACTATGGTTCACATAATTTAGATCTCATTAGGTGGCAAGTGAACTTTAAGCAAGAATTTGGCTTCAAAGAGGCACCCCTATTTATGAGTGGCACTATTTCTATAGAAAATCCATTTTATACATTAGGATTTTGGTATTTTACATTGTTGCTAGTTGTAAATCTTTTCTTTTCCACTATGGGCTGTGTTTGGGATTCATATGATTTAGATTTAGTAACAAAGTGAGTGAACTTTAAACAAAAAATTGTCTTCAAAGACTACATCTTATACATTTGCATTTCTCATGTCACACCATTGAAGAGGCATGCTTTAGAAACAAAAACGTTTCATGTGTAATTTTACACTAGCAGGATTGTGAATTCTGTAAAGTAGCTTCCACAAGAGATAGGTATGCAAATGTCCTCAAGAGATAGGTTTGAAAATGCAGTTTAGGAAAACATCATCATTGTCTAGAGTCAAAAATCTCAAATTTGCAAGTGAGAAAAGGAATTTAGCAAAAGCTTTATTTTGGCCTAAAACTAATAGAAATAGAGAGTTAATGCTATATAGATATATATATTTTTTCAAATCTATACATGTTATATTCTTTAGTTATTATTTCATTGCTTATTTTAAATAACATACTTTTGCTTTTCATCTCACAGACAGAGAATAAGTTCACATTCACTCCAAATGATCCAAGGCTATCTTCTGCCCTGAAGCTTGACGTGAATTTTAGAACCATAAAAGGTACGAGTTTTTGCAACTTCTTTTTCATTCACTTGTTCCATACTTCCATTGTAGTCCTGGGTCAATTGTTTCAATCAGTGATAATCATTTCAATGCTTGAACTGGAGAATACACATGTTTTGCATCAGTATTTAGGATACAACATAATACAAAGATTCAATCCGTGCAGCACCATCCTATGATGTGAATGAAGCGCCTATGTTGTTTTGCATCAGGATTTAGGGCACAAGAGTACAAAGATTCAATCCATTTAGCACCATGCTATGATGCGAACGAAGCACCTATATCTCATATAGTTCTATTGGAAAGATTGCTACTTGTAGTCTGTAATTAATATGGAAGTGACTTTATAATTGGCACTGCCAATGCTTTGTTATGTTTCAAATGAAGATTATTAGAATATCTAAACTAGTGACTACTTATGCGATCTTTTACAGATCTAAGTAGCAAAAAGTTTTCTTAAAGCTTGACCGTTGTATCAGTGTCTTTGGAACCACCACATCTGTAAACCAATAGAACTAAAAACCTAAAGCACAACCATTGGCAACCATAAAATCAAGGCTTGCTGAGGGTTCATGGTCTTTAACCTTTTCCCCAAGCAGAGCTGGGTTCAATCTCTCATCTTTTGGGGATTTCGCTTGTCCCATTAGATATCATATTTGTCACTGTTATTCTCTTTATCCTCCATTGTTTGAAGGCTTGAAGCCTATATGAATGATAGGAGCCTGCATGAAACACTTGGGAGGCTAGGAAGATCAAAACCTGTAATATCTTTAAGTGTTTGACTTTTATATTTTTACGGTGGTTGAATTTTTGATAGCTTGCTTGTGTGATCTCTTTTTGAAAGCTTGTAATATCTTGCTACTACCTTTGTTGGGACCTGCCTTATGCTTTGATAGTGAATTATTCAAAGGGCCTAGAAAGACTTTTCGATGCTCTAAATATTATCAGCCTGGTGTTTGATTTATCATGCATGTTTGGCAACATTTGGAACAAGTATGAGACACAAATACGTTATGCATGTGTGCCAAGAATTTCCTTTTTTCTCTAATTTTACAAGGGAAACATTTCCACTTTAGTTGTGAAGGTGGCTTACCAAGAGCTAGCACTCACTAGGAATGCATAGCCCCAACTAAGTTCTTCAACAACACCATTAGAGAAGGTGGCAATCCAATTCCATAGATTTGTAGACACCAAAAGGAGGTGTGCATAACTGTTTGACTTATTTCCTAGTATAGAGTAGCTGGTTGTGTGATGCTAATCTTGGATGGTGTAGGGCCTAGTGCTACACTGTGGTGTGAGACATGACACGAAGGAATGCTTGAATTTTGATGGAAAATGCAATTTTGTGTAGTCATTCCTATGTTACTGTGAATTATAAGGGACTTGCCACAAATTGTTTTTTATTTACAACATTTTTTCATAATCTTTTATATAGCAAAAAATGGAAGAATTATATTAAAACACGAAGAACATATACAATAATAATACTAGTTTCAGTCTGCTCAAAATCATAAGACCATTACATGTTAGCACTGGCATACCCATAACGCCCAAAGATAAGCCACACTAACTATAACTAGAGAAGGAGCAGTTAAGGACTTTTGAGATCATCCAATAAAAACACCGGTAAGCAGACCAAAAACAGGCCTATAGGAGGGACCTTCACCAGCAGCGACACTACCAACAAATATACTACATGAGATTGTTCAAGTGCACCTAGCTACCTTTCCAGATACAAATAGACTCCAAGGGACCGTGAAATTGCCTTTGCAAAGTAGGAAAAAATAATTAGAGCGAGCGTTTCTCGTGCCCAAACTATTGCCCCACACATAATCAACACGAACCATACTAAACTGAATAATCATTAAAGAGAAACAAAGGAGTGAGGATAATGGCATCGTTTCTGTTGACTGCCTATTTCACATTTTATATCATTGTCGCTAACCTTCTCTTGCTTGTCACCACCATATAACACCTTTGACAATTTCTGATGCTTTTTGGCTATGCTATCCTTTTACACCAGGTATTCTTTGCTTCTCAGAAATTCCAATTCCGATTGTAGATTAGTGAATCTTGCCAGAACTTCCTTTGCCAAAGTCCCGTATGAGCTGTGTCTTCTTGTGTTGGCTTCCTGATCAGCGTTCATCTCCGATTTATACTGGTCTCGTGGCCCAGCCTCGATCATACCAGCCTGGTTGTTATCATTCTTCTGTCCTACTACCAGTAAAGTATGCAAATTAATTTTCTGATCCATTTATTGCTCATTATCTTCATAACAGAAGCCACCTCTGAAACTGTTTTTTTGGATGATTGTTGGAAGTGTTTCACTTCTGGAAGCACCATTTTTTTTCTAATCGAGCAATATATCAATGGTGTCGAAATGACAAGTTTTAATAATCTCATACAATGCTGCTGGATTGCGAAGTTAATTGGATGTGGACGATTTTTCATGGCATCTCAGTCATTAAAGTCAACACAACTCTGCCAGACGCCTTCAGGTTTCTTCCTTCTGTTTGCTATTTGTGAAGAAATTTGGAGTCTTGCAGAGGTTATCACCTTTCCTTATTGGCTGAATCCTCTGCAGTACTGGCTGTGAAGCAAGGTTGTTTGCATTGTTGTTGAAGTCTGATTCATCCCCCATGTTCACCAGGTTAAAGTCGTAGTCCACAAGCTCTATCACCACCCACATGCTTATTGGCCATTGTAGAACACCGAGCATCACCTTATGCAATGCTGAGAGACCCACATAAAAATGGAAAATTAGTTGCACATACAACCATGAGTGAGGACTTGAACAAACTGAGTAGCAACTCATCATGATGTTTGAGCTGCTTGTGCAGTGGGGAGCTATGGCTCACCACAATTTCCGTCTTTACCATCCTTTTATCCTTATAGGGGTTAATACTTAGGCAGTGGACACCTGTACCACCATCATTTCTCATGACTATTTGAGTAATGTGACAATGTCTGCCATAAATCATCATACTACCATGCCTTTCACAATTACTATCTCCCATTGCAATCTTAGGAAGGTTGATACTTAGGCTTAGCCTAAGTCTTAGGAACTCCGTATGTTAAAAACAGTAGAGATATATCTCCTAGAGTCCTAACCATGTAAAGACTCCAAGGGTCCATATTAGGGCCTTGCAATTCATGATACTATCAAGGTTCATTGTCCATGATATAAAATAATGATCTCAAGTGGGAGGTCCACCTATGGAAATGGTCCAATGATGCAAGAGCATCCCTGGACCAATTAGCTATCCTGCACTTAAGAATTCATTGAACATTTGTTTTGAATAATTTTGCACCATGAAGTGAAGCTTTGATGCAAGAGAATCAAAGAGGTATCGACAATCTTGGATCAACCAAAAATATTAGGCGTGTGTTCATGTGGACTAGTCAGTCCTTTTGTTGTTCTGGCATGGTAGAAGTGGATCCACGGGAAGCATCAGCGCTTCAACACTTCACTGGCATCAAGTACATCAAAGAGTAAGTTTCAGTCAGCGACATAGTTCCACATGAGTTGGATGAGTTATCTGACTATCCATAGCATTCGGGAAGTGGTTTTGTCCTTTGAAGGCCAAAAAGTGATGGGTTCTGGGGTAGAGGCAAAAAGGGCATGATGAATATCTCCAAAACAGAATGTGATTGTATATTTGGATTCTCCTCAAATAGTTACACACTTTAGAAAAAAGGCATCTCATTGCGAGTTTGTATGTAAAAGATATGGTCTCTGGAAGTTGATGGGTTTTACATTGTGGTGAACCGTGAAACAGGCAGGGTGGTTTTCAAGGCTTAAATGGCGGTTTTGTAACTGCCAGTCAGCATTAAGGGGCTGTTAAATGTTTTGCAACCGCTGCTCAACATTAAGCGGCAGTTTTGCCTGTGAGGAATGTAAAAAGAAAGTAACGACCTAGAATTCAATCCTTTGACGTGTGGACCGTTTTCCAAGATGAAGGGAACTCAAAGAGTCCATGGAAGATGTCCATATCCATCATGTGAGATTTGAATCGACCTTGCAAAGGCAAAAGAGTCAGTTGGGGAGGAGGTAAGCTGTGTTAGTTTAGCTTCCAAGAGAGAAGCTTTCCAAGAATAGATCAAAGAGCAGAGAGAGTGTATCAAGTCCTTGAGGGATTGCGTATGGGTTGTACTTCTTCATATTTGTAATTCAATCAGCAAGTAGCAAGGGGTGTGTGTGCGTGTGAGTAATCCTTGTAATACTATCAACAAATGCAGTAAAGAGTGTGTTTTGGCTTCAATCTGAATGTATTGTGTCTGGTTATATTTGTTGATTGATGAGTGTAATTCGAGGCTGTGGAGTAAGGCAGCCAATAACACCCTCCGTTCCCGTTTGCATCAATTGGTATTAGATCAAGGTTTTTACTTGCTGGGTTGAGTGTGTGAGGCTCTAGTTGAGTCAGTTGTAGGTTGTGAAAGATAATTCTGCATTGTCGTTTTTGAGAGGGTGAAGACATCTTCCGACAAAGTGTGTTGAGTAGGTGGTTTTAGAGTGAATTTCCACTATGAGAAAAGTGGGTAGAGGGCAAGATATAAAGGGGAGAGTTCTCCATCTTGTACTTGTGTGTAGAGAACAAAGAGTTGCAGCAATGGCACATAGAAGAGTCAAGAAAGAGAGAGAAGGTGGTCGAGAACCACAAGTTGCAGAACTAGAAGAAGTGGAGGAGATGTTGATATCCCTACAATTAAAGTTGGACGCCTTGGAGAGAAGACCAGCAAGTAAAGAGCAGAGAATAGTTGTGAAGAAGAAGTGCATGAAGCCAAGAGGAGAATTGCTTGCCAAAAGGAGAATTGCTTAGAAAAGAGAAGAGACCAACAAAGCTCATGGTGAAAGAAGGTGGTTAAGCCCACCATTCTTTTGTTTTCAGGTAGAGAGAGCCCTAAACTCATGAGATGGATATTAGAGCCAGAGTGTTGTTTTGAAGAGAATAGTATTGAAGACCTGAAGAGGGTAGAGGTTACAAGCACAAGATTGTGTGGTAGTGCAGCTGTGTATTTTAGACTTCTCCAAGAGAGGAGACAAGAGAAAGGAAAGAAAAGGGTGAGTATTTGAGAACATATGATTTCCAAGTTGATGGGGTAACGCACCCAAGAATGCAAGTAGATTGGTTGAGGAGCTTCAAGTCTTGAGGCTCAAGATTGAAAACAACAATATTCCCTTGAGAGGCAGCGAGAGAGTGAAGTTGCTACATGTGCATCTCAAGTTTGTTTTGAAAAACAACAAAGTGAAGGGAGAAGGTGAGCAGCCTGTAGAGGAAGGAATCCTTATAAAAGAGGATGGAGATAGAAGACGTGAAGAGTTTGTGGTATTTCCTAAGTGGGAAGAGGTGGAAATCCCATTGGAAAAGAATGGGAGTGAGTTTTTGTTTTCATCTTTGTAGGGATGGATGGTTGAGGACAACTAAGGAGAGTTGCATGTTTCCATGAAGGAAACAATAGAGGTGAATAAAGAGGATAGCCAAGGAGAGTTGCAGGTTTTCATAAAGGAAACAATGGAGGTGAGTGAAGTGCAAGTGAACGCACATGATGAGAGTATAGTTGAAGGCCATGTGTATGAATTAGAGGTAGAAAACCAAGAGAAGAACGGTGATAGGGGAGCAATAAAGGTTGATGAGAATGGATCTTTGATAGTCCATTTGACTGCAAGCTATGAGGAGAATGCAAGCAATGGAGAAGAGTTGGACAACATGCCTATGTGGCATGGTGAAGAGGTGGAAAAGTGTTTGTGGGAACTTTTGATTTCCATAATGTGCAGGTCCAGCAATGAAGAAGATGACAAAGGAAGAGGCAAGGGAGATTGAAGAGATGTTTCTACAAGCATTAGAGACACATGAAGAAAGAGAGATGGTAGAAGACAGTTTAGAAATTGTTAGTTGATCCAAAGAGCATTTGGACAAGAAAAGAGGAAGAATGTCACTCATGTCACATAGAAGCAAATAATGAGTTAGAGACGGTGGATATGTTTATATCAAGAGGCATGAAGGATGCATAAGGTGTTACATATGTGGGAGCAGCCCACATAGGTATTGAAGAAGAGACTCTCATGAGTAAAGGATTGCTTTGTTTTCATATGGGCAAAGGGAGTGCAAGGTTTTTTTGGCACATGTCATGCATGTGATGTCAAAGAAGATAAAGAAAGGAGATTGCAATCAGCCCAGAGCTGATGTAAATAAGATGAGAATAGAGGAAGAAGAGAGTAAGATGGAGCAATTAATGATGTTATTAGCCCAAACATGTGTAGAGTGTTGGATATTTGTTGTATACTTTG
Source organism: Torreya grandis (assembly GCA_037957365.1). Lineage (NCBI taxonomy): Eukaryota > Viridiplantae > Streptophyta > Pinopsida > Cupressales > Taxaceae > Torreya > Torreya grandis. The sequence continues at coordinate 965,465 of JARHVA010002304.1, forward strand.
CATGATTTACTCCTCTTAGGTATTGTATAGCCTGGCACAACAATTGAGGTCTGGGGGTAGTTTAAATCCATATTATATGTATTTTTGGGCTTGGATGGGTGGTTAAATCCGCACTATTATATGGATGGTTTCACAACCCATATTTTATGAGAACCATTATGGGTTGTTTTCTTGGCCCGTGGTTTTGGTACCCATTGTACCACAATACTACTTTGACAGTTTCCTATAGATATGTGTACAAATACTCGTAGATGCATTTGGATAAAGTAGAACTTTGAATTATATTATTGTATTTTAAAACGATTGAGTTAATGCAACAAAGAAGATTACTATGCTGACTTTTTTCCCGAAACGGTTTTCCTAGGTGAAGTCTTGCGTATCGTGTTATTTTGTGTGGCATTTTCCCTATTCTGTTTATAGCTTAAATATTCTATTAGTATTGCTTCTCTTGTATTAATTTATTTGTCTCTTACTCTTCATTTGGTATCAAAACCAGGGTTTAGCTTTACATGAAGAGTTAGGGCTTCTCTTACCTGTGATAAATTATTTCTTGGGTGGAAGCTCTATGTGTGAGAGTCTTGGTGTGAAGTAAAATGGCGAGAAGCACAAGGATAAAGATCGACAAATTCAATGGCCAACATTTTGAGTTGTGGAAGCTCAAGATGGAAGGTTTGCTTGTGGACAAAGATCAATAGGTTTTTGTATTAGTAGTACAATTTGTGGGTATGAAGGTAGAAAATTTGGAAAATATTGATGGGAAGGCAAAGAGTTCAATAAGATTGTGTCTGTCAAATTTAGTTTTGTTGAATATATCGATAGAGAAAATTACTAAGGATCTATGGGAAAAGTTGTGTACTTTGTATTAGATAGTCTCTAGTGACCAAATTGTTTCTCTGAAAAAAGCCATATTGATTAAGAATGAATGATGGTGACTTTGTGGCAGAACATCTGAATGCTTTCAATATTGTGGTAAGTTAGTTACTTTCTATTTAAATTAAAATGGATGAGAAGAGAAGTGCATTACTTTGCTTTGTTCTTTATCGAACTCTTGGGATAATTTAGTTATGGCTATCACTAGTATTACATCAAAATTAAAAGTTGAGGATGTAGTAACAACCTTATTGTCTGGTTAAATGAGGTAGAAAACCATTGAGGATTGTCAAACGGAGGATGCCTTGTTTGTGAGAGGTTGTTCTTAAGAGAGAGACAAAAAGAGGTTAGGAAATCAAAGTCAAGATAAATCTAAGCCTACAACAAAAGATAAGAGGAAATGCTGGAATTGGGGTAAAATGGGCATTTTAACGACCGCAAATCTAAATAGGTTGAAAGGAGTAAGTCATCTAATGATGCCCCTTTTGTAGCTATGAATACCTCTAGTGAAAGACATAGGGAAACTATTCTTGGGAGCTTCAAGCCATCATGCATGCCATGATGCATGGTTGATTGACATATGAATCCTCATAGGGAGTGGTTTTGTGAACATGAAAAGATCAATGAAGACGATGTCTTCTCAGGAGACAACTCGACATATAATATCATAGGTTGAGGAAGAGCCAAGCTGATATTCAAAGATGGAAGAGTTAAAACCCTCCCTGATGCTTTGCACATTCCAGGTTTGGCTATAAACCTAATTTCTCTAAGCAAGATGAATGATGTGGGTGTGCAGGTAATATTATTAAGGATAGTTGCAAGATGGTTCGTGGAGGAATGTTATTGGCAAGAGGAGTTTATACAAGAACATTGTTCAAGCTTGTGGCAAGTACTTCAAGTGATGGGTGTAATAGCTTTGTTGTTCTAGAGGTTAAAAATGAATTGGATTGGACTCTTACGCTTCTTGGTGAAAAGACAATGCTTTGGCATTAGAGGATGGGTCATATTGGAGAGAAAGGTCTTTGAGTGCTAAAAACTAAAGGTATGGCTGAAGGAAATTTCAGTTGTACTTTAAATTTTGATTTTATGAACATTGTGTATATGGGAAGCATACTCGAGTAAAATTTCTCAATAGTGCTACAAGAACAAATGAGATTTTGTAGTTAAAACATACAAATGTGTTTGGAGTTGTGAAAGTTCCATCACCAGGAAACTCATTGTATCATGTTTCTTTTATAGATGACTACTAGAGAACTTGCGTTTACTGTATCAAGAATAAATCTGAGGTTATAAGTAAGTTCAAGGAGTTTAAGGCTCTTGTTGAAACCAGACAGAAAAGAAGATTAAGATATTTAGAAATGATAATGGTGGAAAATATTGCTCAAATGCATTTGAGCAATTCTGTAAGGACTGTGGAATAAAAAGGCAACAAGCAACTCCATATGCACCACAATAGAATGGAGTTGCAAAAAGAATGAATAAGACTTTGATGGATAAGGCGGAAAGTATGCTCAGTGGTGCAAGCTTAGAAAGGAAATTCTAGGTAGAAGTAGTAACGATTGCTTTTTACTTGATCAATGGATCGTCCACATCAGCCCTTGTCGATAAAATTCCATGGGAAGCATGATTTGGTAAGAAACCATCTCTCAAACATCTTAGGCTCTTTGGTTGTGATGCTTATGTACATATTTCGAAAGAAAAAAAAAAACTAAGCTAGATTATAAATCAGCTAAGTGTATTTTTATTGGATAAATTATTGGTGTAAAAGGATATAAACTTTGGAACTCAAAACAAAGAAGATTGCTTACAATTGTAATGTGATCTTCAGAGAATTTAAAGGGATTCAAAACTAGTAAGGACCACCAAAGGAAGACCCTGAAAATATGCATGATGAATTAGGAGAATTTATGTTTGAATACAAAGCAACTAAAGAAGATGAACTAGAAAGGGAGTTGCTTGAGGAAGATTTAGATCAAACAAAGGAAGAGGAAGCAGAGGAAGAAGAAAAAAAGATTCTTGTATTGAGGAGAGCAAATCGAATTAGAAGGGAATTGGAAAGGTATAGTCCACTTGATATCTATTCTGCATTTATGCTATTCGTTTTTGTCAGCTATTGATGAAGACTCCAAGATTGTGAAGGAGTTTCTTGGATCAATTGAAAATAAGTGTTGGAAGAAGGCCATGGAGGAAGAAATGGAGTCCTTAGATAAAAATCAGACACATGACTTGGTGAAATTGCCCCCTGGGAGCAATCTTGTTGGCTGCAAATGGGCATTCAAGTAGTACAATGCAAGAGGAAAAATGGAGAATTATAAGGCTTGCTTGGTAGTGAAGGGGTTCTCTTAGGTAGATGGAATTGATTTTGGTGAGATTTTTTCCCTTGTTGCTAAGCTAACTTAAATTAGATTTCTTTTGGCCATTGTTATTACTTTTGTCTTGACATAGAATGGATGGATGTAAAGACAACATTTCTGCATAGGGAGCTCGAGAAAGAAATCTATATGGTGCAACCTGAAAATTTTAAGGTGAAAGGAAAAGAAGACTTGGTATGTAGGTTGAAGAATTCTCTTTATGCCCTAAAACAATCACCAAGGATGTGGAAATAGAAGTTCGACAAGTATATGTTGGGACTTGGGCTTGTACGAAGCAAAGTTGATCCCTATGTTTATTTCAAACAAGAAGGTGATAGATTTTTTATCATTGTTTTGTATATGGATGATATGTTAATTATTGGTAACAATAAGGAAATGATAAATTTGGTTAAATATCAGTTATCATCTCAGTTTGATTCAAACGAAGGATCTACGTGTTGCAAAATTTATTTTGGGCATGGACATTGTATAAATAGGAAATTGTGGTTAAATCAAAGAAAGTGTGTTGAGATGAGTTGCAGTGATTTAGGAAAAAGGAATTAAACATGTTGGTACTCCCTTCCTTGTTGGTCAAAAGTTGTTTGCTGAATAGTGTCCCAAGACATGAGGAAATCAATGACATGTCTTAGGTTCCTTATACAAATGTCGTTGGAACCCTGATGTGTGCAATGTTCTTCACTAGACCTAACATTGCCCATGCAGTGGGAGATGCGAGCAAATTTATGTCCAACTCTAGGAAGGAACGTTAATTGTTGTGAAAATAATCTTTAGATATCTGCGTGGCACTTCATATTATGCTATTTGCTATGAAGACCTGGCAAGAATAAAATTTTGAATCTACAAGGCTTTGTGGATTTTGACTGGGTTGGAGATTTTGACTGCCGAAGTTCCACAAGTGCCTATGTGTTTAAATTGTTTGGTGGAGTAGTGAGTTGGATGAGCAAAAGGTAGACAATTGTTGAAATATCTACCATAGAGGCAGAGTACCATGGCAACCACTCATGCTTGTAAGGAAGAAGCATGATTATGAAGGTTGTGTTCAACTATTGGTCTCTTACAAAAAGTTGCAAGGATAAACTATGACAGTCAAAGTGCAATATGTTTGGCAAGAACCCTACTTATCATTCTTGGTCAAAGCATATTGATGTACAATACCGTTTTGTCAGATAAATGGTTTAAGGCAAGAAAGTACAATTGGAATATGTTGATCTGGATGAGAATGTTAGTGATTCATTGACAAAGGTTGTGAGTATTGAGAAATTTTCTTGGTGCATAAAATTAATGGGCATGGCTGCCCTTAACAACTAAAATTCGGAATATGTGGCTCCTATGCAAAATATTCAACGAATGGGAGAATGTTGGATATTTGTTGTGTATTTTGCATGATTTACACCCCTTAGGGACTGGATTTGGGGGGCTCAATTGGGTGGTTAAAATCCATACTATTATATGGGTGGTTTCATAACCCTTGTTTTATGGGAACCGTTATGGGTTGCATTCCTGGCCCATGGTTTTGGTACCCATTGTAAAACCACTTTGACGGTTTTATATTGATGTGCCTAAAAATATTTGCACATGCATTAAGGTAAAGAACTTTTAAGTATGTCATTGTTTTGTAAAATGGTTGAGTTAATGCAATAATGAAGAAGGTTACCGTTCTAGGTTTTTCCCTGAAAGGGTTTTTCCAGGTGAAATTTTGTGTATTGCTTGAACTTGTGTGTATGTTATTCTATCTTTAGCTTAAAGATTTTTCTAGTATTGCTTTTTTTGTTAGCTTAAAGACGAGAATAGAGGAAGAAGAGAGTAAGATGGAGCAATTGATAGTGTTATCAGCCCAAGCATGTGTAGAAGAGGACGAGATTGCAACAATTGGTGAAGAATATGAAGAGGATAGAATGGACAACGTTCCTAAAAGAGACAAATGATCTTTTTGAAGACATATTGAAGAATGAAATCGGAGGAAAAGATATTGTTGCAGCAAAGGTAATGGATTTGATTGACATTGCAATGAGGGCAGCAATAGAGGATGACATGAAGACTATTCTAGAGATATGTATGGAGGCTATGGGTAATCATTTTTATGCTCAAAGGTATGTCGAGTTCTTTGAATAACAAGCTATGAATGAGAAGTAAAGCACAAGTTTCTTGCTTCTATTGGTGTGATATCAAAGATAAGAGAGCTGAACTTAGGCGAAGGGTGTTGATACAAAGCCAATGAAGGTAGGAACAACGATGGTGTTGAATACACTTGGTGGAGGTGGATGGATAGTAGTGTGGAAAATTCCACAAGAGGATGGAAGTGGAGAGAGCATATTGGAGGAGGTGGATGGACCATGCCCAAACAATGTGTAAGGTAAAGAGAAGGGTGATTAGAGATAGGTAGAGAAGGAGGGTCTATGGTTTAGTAGGTGGCGGGAAAATGAGGAAGAAACATAATGATAAATTTCAGAGGTACCTAACAAGGTGGATGGGGACACCGGCCAAGTCAATTGGCCAAAAGAGTGGTTCTACCATTCACCCTACTTTGTGAGCAGGAACTCACAATTTTTCTATCTCATGTGTCTAAGGCAGGGGCATCCAAGAGGTACTGTCAATCTTGCATCAAGCAAAAATATTGGGGTTGTGTTCATGTGGACTAGTTAGCCCTAATGCCACTTTGGCATGGTAGAAGTGGATCCAAGGAAAGCATCAACACTCCAACACTTCATTAGCAACAAGTGGATCAAAGAGTATCAGCTTTATTTAACAACATGGTTCCAAATGAGCTGGTTGAGTTACTTGAATATTTGTAGCATTCAAGAAGAAGTTGCGCTTGTTGAATACCCAAAAGTGATAGGTTCTATGGTAGAGGAAAAAAGAACATTAGGAATAGCTCAAAATTAGAATGTGATTGCATGTTTGGATTCTCTTTGAAAAGTTGTATACTTAAAAAAACACTATCTCATTTTGAGTTTGTTTGCAAAACTATGTCCTTCGAAAGTTGACGGTTTTTACATTGTGATGAAATTGTGGCAGTGGCTATGCAACTGCCGCTTTGGCCTTGAGGTATGTAAAAAGAAACTAACGACCCAAAATTCAGTCTTTTATGGGGACTGTTTTCCAAAATGAAAGGACTCAAAGCGGCCCTGCAAGATGTCAATATCTATCATGTGAGATTTGAGTTAGTCTTGCAAAGGCAGAGAGTTAATTAAGGAGGAGTTACGTTGAGTTATTTCAGCTTCCAAGAGAGAATCTCCCCAAGAAGGGAACAGAGAGCAAAGATAGTATATCAAGCCTTTGTGGGACTGTGTATGGGTTGTACTTCTTCATGTTTATAATTCAATAAGCAAGTAGCAAGGTGTGTGTGTGTGTGTGTAATTCCTGTAATACTGTCAAGAAATGTAATAAAGAGTGTGTTTTAGCTACAATCTGAATGTGTTGCCTCTGATTATATGTGTCCATTGGTGAGTGTAAGTCTAGGCTGGGACTAAGGAAGCCATTAATTTCACGCCCTCATTTCCGTGTACATCAAGCTTCCTCAATTAGGTGCAAGGAGTTGCTCTTTGTAGAGCTTAAGTTGAGTTTTGCAATGTTGACAATTCATTTTGGAGCTGCGCAGAACTGAGGGGCTTTGCAAAACCTGCAGAGCAAGCTTCACATGACTACATGTATTTACAAGGGTTAAATGTGACAAAAGTTAGTTGTGATAAAAGGTGGATGCTTTTTGTCATTATTTGTCTTAGCTTCTTAATTAAATATAAAGGGGCTTGAATTGGGTCAAATCGACTTGTTTGACAACCTGCCCACTAGAAAGCAAAAGACTGGCAGAAGAAGATGTAAGTTTGTACAGTTGACTGTCCTTGCAATCAATATGTCTTGTAATACTCTTAGAAGAGAGCTTTGTTATTGTTTTGGTAGGGTGTGCCAAGAACCATTTTACCAGTCAACTAGAATGGCATCACACTCAACTGTGTCATGGAAAGGCTCAATGGAAAATGCAACAAAGCGTTAGTGGCAGGCTAATGATTTAGACATGGAACGGCCCAGTGGCAAATGCAACAGATCACCTGTGAGAAACCATCATAGGTTGACCTTTTTTCTTGACCCATCCCAACTGTTGTGAGTCTACGTGTTGTAATTGACAAGTGGAGGTTGTTCACCAAGTTTTGGGAATTTTAAGAAGCATGCTTTTGCAAAAAACTGCATAGCAAAATTTTGATCAACGTTTTGAATCACATTCTGTGATCCATCATTAGGACGAGGAAAATTTGTTATGGATTGGAGACTTAAACCCCTTATAGAGATATGTCTATCAAAGTACAATGATGCCATCATTGGATCAACCTTATTAAATGTGCTAGCCATTATTAAATACTCTGCAGCCTTTGATTTGAAAATAATAAATAAATGTACCCTAATTAGTTGGTGGTCTTTTTAACATATTGATAATTGGCCTCCATATATGGCTTAATCTCATACCTTCGTCTCTATTTAAGATTTGTGAATGCTTGTTAATCTCATAAGCTTCTCCTCAAAGCCTTTTGAAATAGTGTTCCTCAACTGCTATGCTTGGTTTTGAAAGAGTTTTTGTCAAGGCTGATTTTATAATTCTTTCCTGTTTTATATCCGGATCATGCTATTTAACTGTAGTACTAATGGAACAATCAGTTTCACCAATGTATGGCATCCCACATGAGCAATCAATTTTGTAAACTCCACCTTTTTGTGTAGGTTCCAGTCGATCCTTAGAAGTTTTGATCAACTTCCTCAGCTTTTTATGAGGTATGAATCTTGATTTGATGTCATTTTTCTTTAGAAATTTGGAGATCTTGTTGGATATGCCCTCAATATAAGGAAGGAAAGCAATTGGGACTCCTGTAATCATTCCTTTGGTGGTGGTTGTCAATGGTGAGTTTCATCAATTTGTCCTTGGTTTGACAGTTGTGTGTAAAGAGGGCCTTTCTTTTGTTGGCTGAGTGAACAAAATCCAACAGGATTAGGGTCACTCTGTTTGGACAACTATATCTCAGAATCCAACAGGCCTGATTTGTAGGCTCCGATACCAGTTGATGTGTGTTCACAACTTAAAATTAGAAAGCAAAAAGAAAAAGAGGAGGCAATAAACAAGCACTTTCACAAAGGATATCCAGGAGATATTTCTGCTTGTACAATATGTATGCTATGCTATTACATACATCCTTATATAGAGTACAAAAGGTACATATGCAGTATTTACCAAAGAAGCATCAATGCCATACATAGCAGGCACACCTCGTTTTATAAATACAACTTATTGAAGATAGGAAAATATGATTTGGATAAAGCAAAAAGCAAAAGTAAAAACTATCTCAAGCTTTATATATTTGCAACCAATTAACTATGAGTACTCATCATTCTCATACTTAATGAGATGACTTGGGGATGTTTCAAAGGTGTTCCTTTGTACCTGCTTCCTAAATAAATAGAGAAACTAAGAACATGTCCCTCACATTGAGGAATTCATCCTTGGGTACTCCTACTTTTTTCCCAAATGCAAAGCGGATAGCCTAGAGGCTGTTTCATGGCAACCAAAGTTACCTTGGAAACATTCCAGGATGAGGCGTGAGAAAAGAGACACTAGTAAAAAGAGTATCAAAAGAAGATAAGAAGTTGTAAAGCAGAGATTACTCAAAAAAATATTAAAGAGTTATCAAGTAAGCAGATAATCTCCAAGTTCATAAGCTTCATCAAGCCCTACTAAATTACCTAAAACCTGCAGATAGTTCTATAAGAGTTGACAGTCTTTTGCATGGTGCTTCAGGAAGATAATACCTTTAGGACAGGATTCGTGTCATCGATAACCTGAAGTTCTATAAATACATCAATTACAATTACTTTTATTCTAATAGGTGCTTGCTTATTGATTTCAATACCAATAAAAGTAAAATTAAGATAACAAAAATTGGCTATTAGTAGTATTCATAAATGCTTGCTGACATTGTTTTTCTTGTAAAGTTCAATCTTCCTTGAGTTTAGCAGGTTCTTTTGATGATTTTCAAGGTAACAGTTATGTTGTTGTTCTAATTGTGTACTGCTGCTTGGACTTCTTGTAGCTTGTTTAATCGCCTTTATTTTATGGAATTCTAGTTTCTTGTGTTTTAAGGTGCTTGAAAAGATTTTGTATTCGTCTGAACCTTTTTCTGCTGGGGTTGTTGCCATGTTTTGATTTTCATCACAAAGAAATGACAAAGTGATTATAACATAAAGGAAGGAATATGATGTGTATAGATAAATGTACTTGCCCACAACTGAGTGCTCAACTAAGTGCAACATACGTGGTTAGTTGTTCAAGCTCACATATGACATTGAGCTGGGTGCCATTTGTAAAAAGGATGTGTTTTATTTAGTTTTGAACATAAACTTTATTTTATTTCAGTCATAATATAATGGATGTTCAAATTGTTATTTGTGACTCGTTTTTCTGATTGGATTGCAAAATTTTCAGGTCATAAGTTCAGTAAAGAAGGCTCAAAGCAAGCACTTTTGAACCTCACTCAGGATCCTGCACTAAAGGTTGCATTTTTTAAGAAGGCTGTTTTGGACAATTCGATTTTGGAAGTTTCCATGTCACATCAATTGATACTATCCAAACAGTTTTGGTTGCTTATGTTCTGGGAAAATATCTGATGTCACATTTGTGGTATTTCTTAGGGAGGGGGCTTTATCTTTGAATTCGACAATTTCCAGGACCGAAATGTTTGCCGAGATTTTGTTGGTATGTCACCATTTGCCGAGACTTATGTGCTGTTTTTATGATCTATTTTAGATTTTAGGTGCTTTGTTTTAATTATTTTAATGGTGTTCATGTAAATAGTATATATATTCAGCCATGTGCATGCATGTTTTGGAATTGCATCACTACTTGATTGGGAAATATATAGAGAAACATACACTAATATGGCTTGCAATCACAACAGTGTATATTTGAGAATCTTTTCATGGGTGATTAGATAGGCCTATAAGTTTAGTAGTGTCATCTGCCAAAATGTTCATTTGAGAATACCGCTGAAGCTTTGGGAATTTACAACAAAGACCAAGAACCTACTTATTGAGAAGTTGGGGACCCAAACAAGTTACCAGAATCGTAGTTTACACAAATCATTTATCATCTTGTTGCCAACTATTTATCCGAACTGTAACCCAATAAGTAATGAGATTTTTAATATCTCACATTCCTAAATTACTTTCACACCATTCTCTGGTATGCCCATTTGCACCAAAAAAAAGCAATCTATTTAATCGAACGAATTATTGTGAACCCAAGTAATGGTCATGACTCACAAGGATAAAATCGCATCTGCTGACTATTTTATTTAATGGATGCAGGCCATGCTGCTTGTGGTAGTCGAGCATATTCATTCATTTAGATTGTGGATTTGGTGTCCCTTAATTAATCACGGGCTTAATTTCACTATTTAGAATATTTGATGTTTGCTCAAGATAGGGATTAAAATTATGTTCGTTGACCCCTTTATCATCTTCAAGTTAATATATATGCTAATGCTTTCAAAAATAGTAGAGATTGGCAAAGAATTTATCCTTTATGTTGGGATTAAACAAATGCAGATAAATAACTATTGAATTTTCACTTCAGTGTCCTAAATGGAGAAGACACGATTCTCCCCACTAAAATTGTAATCCCACCGCTATAATTGTTTGAGGCATTTCTTTGTGCTATCTGCACTTGGATCATATGGTTGGGTTTACTTGCTTTGGGCTTGCCCCTTCTAGTTTTGTTAACATCATTTTAGTGATTACTAAATTTAAGATTCTAGGGTTGCTTTTACCCTAGCACTTTGCAGTTGTAAGTAGACGTACTTTTGAGTCCCATTGACCTACTTTGGTCATTTGTAGTCATTAATATAATTTTAGTTATTGTCACTTTCTTTATTTGATGAAGCTTACAAATTTAAAACATAAAAACAATAGATAATTTATATTGGAAATATTGAACGAAGAATATAAATTTATTATATATACATATGATGAAAATGTTAAAATAAGAACAAGAGAATGAAATATAGTCTAAAGGTTGGGTTCACGGTATGAGGAGGTAAACAGATTCAAATTTGAATGAATATTCCCATTTGTAGTTAAACGATGTTGAATGAAGGTCTGATGCGGTCTAGGCTGGGGGCCAAATGGATGGCAACTGATTCCTAGCAACCAAAATAAGCTTCTTCACTGTGTTTCCACCCAACTATGCTGTCCCAACCCTTTTTGGTGGCCATTTGAAAAATTAGGGAATTCTGTCTTTTAACGGGTTAATTTTAACTAGGAGGCAATGTAAATTGCCTGACACTTAAAATTGTTTTAAATGAGAAAATAGCTATGGATATGAGTACTAATGAATCGTATAACCTATTCTGACACATTCCCAACCTCATACAGACCTCAATTGGAACCAAGACTGAAATTTCAATTAAATCACAGTTTTTAGGCCTTTCCAAGGCATACCAGCATCCTCAAAAATTCACAAAAACTTTTTAAATGGATTATATTCTCTTACAACAATGTTCACAAGCAGAAAAGCTTGCAACCAACGTACATGCAACATATTCTAAACGTCCCTCGACTGTTGCAACAAAAAATGAGAAAAATGCATTTTGTCAAACACTTAGGGTGATTTTCACCATCCGATTTCTCACTACAGACTTAGAGACACAACATAAAATAAATATATCCACCATCAGGGACAAAAAATCATTTCAAATCTGTTTTTAGACTTTTCTGAAAGTGTCCTTGTTACTCCCACCTTCAAGTGGCCAAAAACACCCTTTTCTTGGTCTTTGTGGGTTGATTTTCTGTCTCTCTTTGATGCTCTTAAAGACTCTATTCCTTTGTGTTTTCCTGATGTCTAGGATGTCCCTAAGCACTCCCTAACCATAAAAAACGAGCTTTTTTTTTGCCTCAAAGGAGGACGTTTCCTATGGGTATTCTTGCTTGTTTTTGTATGTTTCCTCGTTTCTCCTTGTTGCTGTTCTAAAACTGAATGTTCTCCTCTTCCCCTGGTAATACCTTCGCTTTGGACCCTCCCAATGATGTTTTACACTCAACAAACCAGAAAAAAATGTTCCAGGCTCCAAGAATGACAGTTTTGTGGTCTTCTTGCTCCCCAAAAACTCCCATCCATCTCTGCCTCTTCCAAATATGATGATTGCCACTCCATCCTCATGCGCATACCACATGAATTGTGGTTACATTTCCTCTTGGGATAGCCCCTAACATATTAAACCATGACATGTGTATGCAAAGTGTTTGATGAGATGTCTACATTTGAAAAAATAAGTAAATTATATTTTTGCTCATAAACCTTAAAACTTATTTGAATAGTACTGTTTTTGGGTCATGCGGATTGCCATACCCATAGGATGCTCTTGCATCAAGGTCCTTGCAAGTGCTGTCTTGATTGTAAGTGTAACCCTGTGATGATGTCCTTAATGTATTTAGAAACCTGGTTGCATGTACCACTTGTATCTTGGGGTCCATGCTGATAGTCCTAGTGGCGGTGTCTCTCCTTCTTGGGTTCGTCACACCTCTTGACCACTTTCTTTGGTATGTCTGAGTTCATCAACTCATTCTATAACAACCTAGGAAGTCATCCCAACTGTTTCAGGCCTTGTGCGGATGTTTGGGTCCCCTTTGAGATTACCTAGGCTCACCCGTGGTGATATACCTAGGAAAGTGATCAAGAGACATGATGGACCCAGGAAGGGGAGACACTACCTCTAGGATTATCATGGTAGACCCCAGGATACCAGTGGTACATGTGACAAGGTAAATATGTAAAGGATATCATCACATGGTTTTAGTAAACGCATTAATGATTTACTGCTATGCATGTATTTCATCACAAGATGTTTTATCTTATATTGATGATTCCTCTTTATTATTCAATTTCTGTTTGTGGCTACTTATATCTGGCTCTTTTGCAACTTTACTAGTCAAAATGGTTTTGTTTTTAAAGTTTTTGATTAGATTCTTCTTTTTTATTCTCATTTACGATTCACCTATAACAACATTATGCTTATGTGTTTGTGTGGGTGTGTGTGAGTTTGCAAAGAATATTTTGATTCCAATTGATTATTTCGATTGGGGGACTTGTGTGTGTTTGGTGGTTCACAAAGAACAACTTGACCCCTAGTGATTATGGTCGATCTGGTAGCTTGAGTGTTCGTTCAGTTCAAAAAGGGTTTTGAAACAGAAACAGATATCTCTGCTTCTCTTAAGCTTCAAGTTCAAGATGTGGTCTCTAGATCTACATATATTGTAATGGCAAACCTTTAAAACCGTATCTCTTATTTCAAACCCTTAAAACCCTAGATCTTATTTCATGAAGTGTGATTTTGGGCAGTTAATGGGGGCACCTTTGTTTTGAAAAGGAAGATAATATGGATATTAGAGAACAGTGGTATATATTTAAAATTGAAGCATACTAGGGTGGTTTTGTGGCAGTTGGATCTATTTTGGGTCCTTAACAGTAATGTTAAGGACCAGTGGCTAAGCCTTGTTGGTAGAGAAAAAAAAAATTGACTTGGGAAGAAACTGAAGAAGTGCTTATAGCTAGAGGGGAAAAGAAAACAAAAACTCTTCCTAAGCAGAATGAAGCAGAGAATGAGCTTCACTAAGAAGAACAACGTAAGGAAGCCCTATCCTTTATTCAAAAGACTTGTAAGATTGAAAGAGGTCAAGATTCAAAATATTTTCTTCCCAAATGAAGAATCTCCATTAATGCAGGTTCAAGGGAACACATTAAAAAAGAACTCATTACTTTGGCTATAGCTCTTAGTAGTGAGTATAACTTCATCAATGCTGACTTATCGAATCAGATAGATGTTCCAGAAAATAAAAATAGATGCAGAAAATAGGAACCAAGTATATGGTGAGAAGACATTTTGTAAGGAAATTTACAACTTACTATTGACAAATATGGTTTGGATTCAAATACTATTGTTATACCCATGGATCAATTTAATATTGTCCTTGGATGAACTTGATTTCATCAATCTTAATCTTAAATAAGTTAATGAAGTTTTGCTACAAGCAAATTAAAGTAACCATTTAAGCCCGAGGAACCAACCGAACTCAAGAGAGACGTGTGTGGATTGAACTTAAAGCCCACACAAGATCAATAATATGAACAACTGCACAAAGAGGACTTAGATACATGTAGAGAATCTTAAATTCTCCACCTACTTCTGAATCTAAGGAGGAGTGAGGTGTATGTGAAGGAGGCCTAAAGCCTCCGCTTACACAATAGCCAAAGTATCATGCACAAGACAAGGTAGCATGTTCAAATGTTCAGGCATATTGGCATCTGCATACCACACCACCATGAGAGGCAACAATTGTGGAAGCGTGGCATGGAGCAACAAGGCTATGAGCATATAGGGAATCAAAAGAGCAACAATGTTGGGTGTACATGGAATCAAGGAGAAACCTTGCGAATACATGGAACTAAAGAAGCAATAACGTGGATTATGGCACCATTGAAGACCATCACATATGAAGATCACATATGGAGGAATGATTGATTAAACATGGTACAAATTGTATACAATTCTTCGAAAATATTACTATTTGGTTTGCTTGCATACTTCATGGATGAAGCATATTAAGGGGGGATGGACTATTATGTACTATGCCCATGATATCATGATGTATATTAGGGTTATAGAGTAGTCGGCATGTTGCACACATAACTCTTGGTTATTTATAAGTCAAATTGGTAATATTTGGGCATGTGTTTATGCTAACCCGACTCTTAGTAGTCTGGGCTATTTATAAAGGTCTTATGTCATAACATTAAATGTGAGGTCTTGATTTGTATTGTACTCTCTTATTGAGGGATCTTTTAGCATGTATCCTTATGGAGGATTATGGTTCAACCCTACCTTGAGCATATATCTGAGCATATTGAATATTTGGGTATGTTGGTACCCTTTTACATTATGTCTCTATTCTTGTAATTTCTCTGCATGTCTGGTATTTCTGTCATTTGCTATTTGTGTTCATGATATTAAGTCTTGGCAAAAATGCCGAAGAAAGTTATTGGTCTGTTGAAGTAGTTGATTTCTATAACAATTACTAGCAGAATGGTACATTGTGCTTCGGATGGCTGGCATTATACTATGAAGTAAACTGTCATATTCTATGACGATATTTGCACAATTCTAGTCAAAACATGTTTTCAGTTTGCCACTGGAACTATATATTTGAAAATGTCAAACTTGTATTTTGTTATTCTTTTCAGTCATTCATAGCTTTCACCGGACGGCTGAGACCCAAAGATCGTCTGCATGCAAATTTCTTTCTTTCTTTGATAAAATTTGTCTGATTGTAGCAGTTTTGACCATATAAATATATATGGGGTCTATTTCTTTCCAACAGTGAATTTGAGATAAATTCATGGACAGTTGGATGGGGAATGAAATATAGCTCCTTGAACCGGATTTAACTGTGGTTTAGTTTCACCCTGATGGAAACACATTTCCCCCACACAACTTTGTAGCATCTTGGAATTTTGTGTAGAAATGTGCTGATGGTTAAGTCTACAGATTGATTGATTGTTTTTCTTTTTAAAATGGCAGCTAATATTCTTGCAAAGTATCAGCCTTTAGTCACAGATGGACAAAGCACACAAGGTGCCTCTCAGAAGTCTGAACCAGTCTCAACAGCTATCCATGGTGGGCAACTCAGTAAGGCAGAAATGGAGCGAAGGATGAAGTTACTTAGTGAGGACAGGTGACTTGACATCCTCTAACAGTGGAAATTATTCTATCTGTGCTGTTTTCTTGGTATTGAATTTTTGTACTGGCATGCCAGTTGACAGTTATTCATCTGCAAAAATTGATCTTATATTTCCTAATATACAGAATTCAGTTATCTTGCACATTATTGCATAGACAATCAATTTTATTGATCCATAAGGAGGCGGAGTGCTGTATTACTATTTACGTGAGTTTTGTAGGTTCATGTACATTTTTTTACATTTATATTTGTGGATGGTTGGAGCCACTAATTCAGATTTGTGAATCATATCCCCTTTTGCTTGCACTGTGGAAACTCTTGGTAAATGTCATCTGACATTCCAGTCTAGATTAATCCTGCTCGGCAATTGACACTATTTTTTCTTCCTTTATTGCCCTTTAATCATGCAAAATCTTCATTATTTTAAAGCTTGGCAAAGATCCCCAGTGCTTCAGTATGCCATTTTCTGATTAAAAATTTCCATAACAATTAGTCGCAGAGCCTCTGAAATGTCTCTAGTATGCCTTGTATGTCTTGATGAACATACAGTTTAGTATTGATGGATTTTGGGAAGGGGTTTTTGCATTCCCACAATGAAATTTTGTTCTCCTATAAGACTAAGTCGGCCTTTTATTGTGTTTGTTTTGAAACTACGGTCTTCTATATTGTAAGAAGTATATGTATGTCTAAATGATAAGTATGCTAATTGCAATATATGTTCATTTTCTGGCTGTGAGAAATTTTAGATTTGGGTGATTAGTTGCAACTAACAGTTGTTATGAGAAGACCATCTGATATCTGGAGCTTTGTATATTTCAAACAACGTATTTGAAGAATGATATTGATTACCTTTCTAACAAGTTGAATGCATAATATTTACTACAGTGAATTTCATGACTTATAAATTTAAGAATGTGATAATCATTCTTGTTATTTTCCCATCTTTCACTGAATCTGATGAGGGCTTTGTGATTTGGTACAATGGGGTCAATGATCTCTTTTCACAGTGGGTTGCAGAAATTGCACAAAGAACTTGTTTTTGGTGGTGTTATCACCGAAACTGAATTTTGGGCTACAAGAAAGGTTTGGCGCATTGAACATTTGTGCGCGCGTTCTTTTTTATCATTGCATTATGGCCCATGAAATTAGCTTTTATTTTCATGTAGTGGTTTCGGATTGCCTTGAAATCCAATTTGAATTGATATGTTCCCCCTGTAGAATGACAGGCATTTGTGGTGCAGGGTCTGCTAGAGGAAGAAGCATCCAAAACTACAAAGCAGCGGACTGGATTGAAAAGTGCAATGCTTGCAGATGTCCGACCAATGACTGACGGTCGTGTATAATTTTTGCTTTCAATATGCTTCTGTGCTTAAATTCTTGCAATCTTAATTCGTCAATATGAAGTTCAAAATTGCATTTAAGCTGCATTTTCTTGTGCCCTTTTTAACATTTTAGGTAGAAAAGAATAATGTACTTTGCTAGTACTATTATTGTTTGTGCCTTTATCATTTTAAATCTCCCTCAACATTTTAATATAAAAAATATTTGGTAAATTCTTTCAATGTCCTGGAAGAAAATTACTTATCCTTGTTTCTTTTTAAATTATAGCTGGCATGTTTGCTCGTCATAAATTCTACGTTTGTGTTATAAGCAGAGTCTCTTTGTTGGATCTTTTTGCAGGGGATTTTAACTGTAAAATTTTGCCTCTGAATTTTTTTCTTTCTGTTGTGATTGGTTGTTTTTGCAGACGAATAGAGTTACCTTCAACCTCACACCAGAGATAATTCATCAGGTAATGAAGTTTCTTCTCAATATTGTTCGGTTTAAATTTCAAAAAATAGAACAAAGGCAGCCATATGGCAGGATTGTTTATATTGTAAATGTTGTTTTCTTATATTTTAGTTTGAAATTAAATGGGAGAGTCACAAGTAATCGTTTTTCAAAACCTGTTTCAATATACTGACTTCCAGTTCCAATCGATGTTAGTATTTAAACTTGTAAACAACATTTGTGTATAAATTTTAAACGTGCATTGCAAATTCTGTTTTTTTGATAAGTTATAAGTTTATACTATACAGAAAACCAGCGAGAAAACCAGAAGAAAACATAAACCAGAAACCAAGAGACCACATGCCTCACTAGAGCCTAACTGAAATCAGTAAAAGAGACAGCTGAAGATTAAAAAAGAGTAAATACGGTACAGAGCTTGAAGGAATTTCTCATAAGTGAAAGGGGAAGTTTTGTTCCTGGTATCTTCCTGGACAGGGCGCTGAGGTTGCCCCCCACAGCCGGGATGAGGTGGGGATTTTCGTGCAGGAAGGAAATCAAGTTTAAGAGGTCAGCAGTGGCTTCCTAAAATTAGCGTTGGCCCTACCCTTCGCCTGAGCCAACAAGCCCTGCAAATAGGTCGTGCTAGTACCCTTGAAAGATGTATATTTTGAAGCTCAAAACCCCTGTTCTATGGCAGGTAATGGAGGGTGGCAGGAGAAAAATGGCTGAGGATGTCCATCTGTGGCATCATCAAAGCTGTCCCCTATTGGTGTTAGACCCAGAAAAGCTTCTTGTATGTCATGCCATGTTGTTGGTTAAGGGGTGCTGCATTCTGTTTTTTCTGTGCAGGAAATATTGGCAGCCGTTTTGGTTTTGGCTTCTAAGAAAAGCCTTCATTTCTGTGTGGAATGCTGGAGATAGAGGGGTTTGACCGACTCACTGGATGACAGTCTGCTATTGGTCTTTTTGCTTTTAAGTTTCAACTAGCACTGAATCTTTTCTTCTCTACATGACAATAAATTCTCTCATCCTTGTGGCACCAATCGATCTCTGCATTTACGAGGAGTGAATGCTTAGCCTGCATAATCGGGAAGTCTAGCATTGAGAGCGAGAAAATGGAGAGGTCCATTTGGATCTGAAAAATGCTATTTACTTAAGCATAGAGGGCTCAGCTATTGAAGTTGGGCCGGTAAACTTTCATGTCAGTGCTTGAAGGAGTGTGTTAAAGAAAAACATTTTTACTGTAGTTTGTAGTTGGTGAGGGAGGAAAGGATAAGAGGGACGTGGGATATAGAACCAGGTTTAGAATTAAAGTGGTGAATCCTAGACAGGTGTGTTTTAAGTTATGCTGGCTGCATGGGTTATTTTAACATTTGTCATGTTTTTAATCCTTAAAACCATGAGATGGTGTAAATTGGGGGTGGGGAACATGAGTAGGGTGGGGTCTTTAAGAGAGACGGAGAGGGGAATGTTAACAGTGGAAGTGGGGATTTGTTTCCTTTTGAAGGACTATAGCATGAGGACAGCAAGGGATGTTATGATGAAGGTCAGTAATAAGCATTATGGCCAGGTTTAGTTTTCTGTAAGGTTTGTGCCATTAGGGCCGATAGCAGGAATGAAATCCACTGAGTAGCAGTGAACCCCCTGATTTGAAGTAAGACAAGTTGCTACATGCTTTGCAAGGTGACTGATCAGTTGATTGGCATCTCTCTTGATATGACTGAATCTTAAAGAGGAGGAGCCCCTTAAGTTCTGGACGGTGTTGTGGATAATACAGTGTTCCAGGAGGACACTTCCCCCCTAAAATCTCCACGTTTCCGGGATGGGGACGTCCCCGGGACGTGGCGACGTCAGGGGGACGTCTCCCTTCCGTCCCTCCACCTCCACCTCTGCCCCAAACAACTGCTGTCCCCGAGACGTTTCACTCTAAGAGGGGACGTCCCTTCAAAAAGGGGATGTTTGGGGGACTCTTGGACGTCCCTTCAAAAAGGGAACGTTTGGGGGTCCTTAGGACGTCCAGGGGATGCCCAAACGTCCCTCGACCCCCTAAGAAATGCCCAGGCATCCCCCACGTAGGGGGACGCCAAAAAGTGTTTTTTTAAAAAAAAAAAAATGCATCTCCAAATTTTTTTTCGGGGGCCCCGCCCCCAAATCCCCGAGCAAGGGGGGCTTAAACAACACCCCCTGCAGCCCCCCTCATGCCGGATGGCTTGTCGTACCACAAATAATATTGCCAAGGGGATTACAAGACGTCACACCATTACAATTGTTGGAGGTCTGGATATTCATTACTCTAGTCTCCACAGTGATTAGATATGGGGATGATAATGCACCTACCCTTCGAGAGGTGTATGAGTGCATTGATATTATGCTTGATCAATTGAAGGTGGTTGTATGAGAGAAGGACCCCACATTGCAATTCTACATAGAACATATTCAGCTGATCATTCATCACAGATAGGAGAAGCTCAACACTCCCTTGCACATGGCTGCCTATGCATTCAACCCAAAGTGGTATGTGCAAACATCCTGGTAGAGTTACACCTATACAAGATGCCACACAAACAAGGCTGGTTGGTATTGGTTTGGAGGAACTTGAGCATGTTGAGTCCAACAGTTCTAGTGATGAGGAGTTTGGCGAGAACTTTGGGGATGATTAGCCATTGACTCATTAGTATTTAGTATTTAGTGTTTTGTTTCTGAACATTGTTGATACTTGATTGTAATCATGAATCATCATTTTGAAATTTTGAAAATTCTAAATTTGATATTTTGATTTTCAATTTCAATGTTCAATGTTCAATGGTTCAAAGTTCAAACTTGAATCGTCATTGTTAAAAAGTTAAAACTTAAATGTTGAATTGTTGATGTTCAATGCAATATACTTATTCCTTATACATCTTTCTAAAACTAATTTTTCAATTACTATATGTATTTGCACCGCTCCCTTGCCGGCCCCCGCCCCCCACCACCGTCCCTCCGTCGTCCCCAAACTTAGGCCCCCCGTCCCCCTGTCCCAGAAACCCATCCCTGCGTCCCCCCGTCAGGAAAGTCCTTGGAACTATGGGATAATATGAGAGAGGATTTGAGTGATGGCTGTTGGTGGGCCTGTAGAAGTACCTCTTGTAATGCTCAAAACAGGATAGAACTAAATTGATTATTATTTGGGGGTCCAATTTGATGTTTAGGCTCTGAAATCAGTATTGGTGTGCCGTTCATACCACTCTCATTAGCGTTCATGCTTCTCCGAAGTTATTTGTGTTGTATACATAGGGCTTGCAGAAAACCAGCTCAACTAGCCCATATTCGTTCTTGAAGGCACCTCCTGCTCCAGCTTGTCCAGGATTCCTGATGCTAAAACCATCATAATTAAGTTCAGTGGGGGGATGTATTGGGTGGATCAATATTAAGGCGGGAGATATGGTCATTCGTGTGAAGGTATGTTTGTAAAAAACTGTTCCTAGAATGGGTAATGGGAGCAGTTTTCCTGAGTGTGATCATGGTAGTTTTTATTTGTGGAATGCTAGTGCGGGTAAGGACCTCTGTGTGTTTTGCTTAGCCCCTCAAACTTCGATGTTTCTTTCATGCCAAATTCCCCAACAAATGAAACCCAGGGTGAGAGAGCTAAGAAGATGAATGTGAGGATTCCATATGCAATAAAGCCCAATAAAAGAGCATATTTTGAAGTGCCATGGGGACAGTCTGTATTGAAGAATAAAGAAAGAAAGAAATTATATTAATGTCCATGGATGACTAAAAGTAGGTCAATGGGACTCGAGGATACAACCGTTAACAATAGAAAGTTCAAGAAAAGAGAACCCAAGAAACTAAAGTACACAAGACGGAATAAAGCGTTGTGACACAAACAAAGGTGGTAATGGAACCAATACAAATAGCAACGAGGGGCGAACAAGAGCCTCCAAAAGCATGTGTCGATGAAGACTGCAAGACTTCATTGGAAATATCTATCTGTCCCTGAAGTGGAGGGGCTGTCTGACCCATCATCAATCACTGTGAGAAGATTTGATAATGTTCTTCGGGGAGTACCCATTGTTAGAGGAGCCTGGATGGGAGATCCTAGCGGTAAACAAAGCACTTCATCTAGAAAACCTTTATAAACTCTTACCAGATCCTCTGGACCAGTGTACATGGGATTAAAAGGTGTTCTATTGTTTCTGCTGCTGCTTCGCAATTTGGGCACTTGGGCAGGCCATGGAAACCTTTTGATTGGAGGACATCTGCAGTTAGTATTCAAGTATTTTATGATGCAGGAGCAGCTATTGAAATGATTTGA
The DNA here is from genome assembly GCA_037957365.1 of Torreya grandis. Taxonomy (NCBI): domain Eukaryota; kingdom Viridiplantae; phylum Streptophyta; class Pinopsida; order Cupressales; family Taxaceae; genus Torreya; species Torreya grandis. The sequence continues at coordinate 987,539 of JARHVA010002304.1, forward strand.
TTTTCGGCCATGATTTTGTGGAGCATAACATATTTCATTATGGCACTGGCAGTTGTTGGTACTCAAGGATGGAACAGTGGGTGCCCCTAATAGTACATTGTCGTGTGCATTCCTTTCCCCAGTTCAGGTTCTCTCTGTGACTGCATTGAATGGCATCTCTCAGCTTGAGATGAGATGCTAAGAATGCTACTTATCATGAGAAAGTGTTGTGATAGGTAGCTAGAATGCCTAAATTCTATTCCATTTCTTTTTCCCTAGTAGCATAGTTGGCCATGTATGCTTGGTTGGCCTCGGCCATTTTATTCCATACTGGGTCAAAGAGGGGGAATGAATTCACTGTGGGAAATTTGTTTTGAGTTATCCTCCCAAAACTGTGCCAGCTGTCCATTGTTGAGCTGCAGTTTAAGAGAAGGCTTTAGCAGATTGAGATCTGCTTTTTGTGTGATCAACCCACCTTGAGAATTCAGTGCAGGGATGGGGGTGCTACATTGGTAATCATTTAGGTTCTTTGCTCTTATAATTGCCCCCCATGGAAGCACGTTGTGCTAGTTAGTCTCCTTGCCAGTTTCATAGCTAAGAATTTGTTGAAATCATCCAATTTTCTGATGCTCAGATCTCCATTACCCTTGGGTTTTGTTACCAAGCTCTAGGTGACAAGATGAATTTTAATTTTCTGCTCTAAAGCACACCACAAGAAGCATTTGAGGATTTTATGCACCTTCTCCATCCTTTTTGGGAATGAATGGAGAGCAAATAAACCGGCACAGCTTGCTGAACTTCTTGGATAAGATGAATGCTTCCTACCAAGGCTAACCATGTGAATGTCCAATGCTGCAATTTTTATGGGATCCTGACAACCAATTCACTTTACAGGGTAGAGGTTGAAGGTTGAATGTGAAGAGGGAAACCTATATACTTCGTAGGCTAGTGGGTCTCCTTGAAGCCAAGTAAGTGTAGAATGGTCCTCATCCTTGGGGGTGTGTAAAGCTTGCTTAGAGGGTACTTGGTTTAGAATCGTTAACACCAAGTAATCTTAGCATGATTAAGTGCCCAAAAGACATTCTAGCATAATTAAGTATTGTTATTGTTATGAGGATGTATCATCAAAGGTGTGACCTTTGATGATGACCTTCGACTCATAATTAGGTTCACTCCTTTTGGTATTGAAAGATCATCATTCGCTTGTTATTTATTGATATTATTTGCATACATAGCTAAGTATATCTGTTGTATTCTATTATATGTTATTGCTGTAACATTGCTTTCCTGTACTTTCTGACTATGCTGTAAGAACAAACTAGGCTGAATGTATATTATCCTTGGTGAACTTGACTGACAGTGAGTAATGCAAGCAGAATTTGGAATAGTGGATTTATTGTTAAATTAATTTGTAGCAATACTTTAAGATTGCTGGTAATTAATAGAGTAAAGGGAAGCGTTTGGTTGTTGAGTTTGCCAAGGAAAAAGTAGAATTGATGCATAGCTGGAATCTGCCAAGAAAAAGGTTAATTTTAAACTTAGTTGTAAAACTTGGGAAAAAAAACAGAAAAATTAAGGACACCACCATTGGGGAATGGATTGAAGAATTATTTTGAAACATAGGATATGAATCATCACAGAAGTTATTAAAAGTAGGTTGACCCACAGTGGTTTCAGAACTCAATATGCATATTTTATGGTTTAAAAATTTTGGCCAATGGAAATTGACAGAGCTAATCCGCGAGACAGGTCAATCTATGGAATTTTTCATTAACTATCGAATATTTGAAATTAATGGTGTTCGTGTTTTATTAGGTCCAGGCCCTAAAACAAATGAGTACATGACATTAAAAGAAGAGGTATAAACTTATCAAATGGGCATCATTAGCAACCTACAACATAACTTTAGCAATGTACACGACAGCAACACTGAGCAGTCACAACGGGCTGTCTGTCAGTTTGATATGGGTGAAATGGAGATTGGCAAGGTTGTTGCAATTGCCTTGGAAATTTCAATAGAAAGAATGATGTTGCAATGTTGAACTGTAGTGAGTTTGTTAATGAACATAGTTATTTGCCACAAATGGAGAATAGTATTGGGAAGGTCAACACTTCTTGGCAAAAGAAACAAGATGTAAAACATTGTAGAAAGGATACTGCAATGCAGACTGACCATGTACCTTAATAGAGAAAGAAACAAAGAAAATAAGAAAGAAAGAAAGAACATGTATTAATGTCCACAAAAGACCAAAAGTAGGTCAATATGACTTGAGAATACATCTAATTACAATAGAAAGTGCTAGGAGACTAGGATAAAAAACTAACTAAAAATAAATAACCAAAGCGCTAAAAATAAATGAGGTGGGGTAAACCAAATCAGTAAAGCTCCAACCCATGTGGTTACGCTACTAATACAAATAGCTATGTGGGGGGAAGGGGGGAACAAGACCCCACAAAGAGCCTGGGCAGATGAAATTTGGAAAGACTGGGTGCTAGTCCCATTATACATCTCTGTCAAGGTTTAGGCCTGAGTAATCATCCATATCATTGTCTATCATAGTGAAAGGGCTAGTGTAGGATTTGATAATGCTTATTGGGGAGTGTTTAGTGCTGAGAGGGTCAGGGTTGATAATTTTAAGAGGAAGCAAATTACTCAAACCAAAACTTCTCCTAACATCCAAGGACGATGAATCTCTGGTGGCAGCAAAGAAACTCATAATGTGCGCTTGTCCTCATGACATGGGGAGCAGTAGAGGAGTAGCTCCATAATGTTGATTAGTAGAACCACAACTCCAAGCAAGAGTAGATCCATGACACCGAGATAGAATGTACTGGGGCACCCTGCTGTTAGTAGTGTGCAAAGGTGAGTATTGCTTCAAAAACCTACCCACATATGTTTGTGAAGCAACAATATCCAAAGGGTGCTTAATGCTGCCCACCTCTATGATGGGTTGAAAGAAAGAGGGGATCAACCTAGGAGTTATAGGGTCCTACTTCAAGGCCCTACGTTGAAAGGGAGAACCTCTCGAAGAAAAAAGTCCAAACACTGTTGGTCTAGGTATCGGAAGAAGTGGATAGAGAGTCACCCAAGTCTCTGTAAAGATAGTGGTATCTCATAATAAATGGGGCGTTCAAAAAATGAAATGCTCTTCGGTCTCCACCTCATCGAGGGAGCAAAGATAATAGATTTGATCTCCCATGTGGAATATGATGATTAGTTTCAACCTGTAATTGATGAGAGCACACCCTCAATTGGTTAAGGGTAACCTCAAGCCATGTGACCAATGGCGTTGGAGATAGTTAGGTCGATGATTGACACCTTCCACCACCTATAAATGTTCAACGTAAAAGGCTAAGCTTGGAGCTGAGTGGCTACGGAGGAGAGGTCCAAGTGACGTGAATGAATTGTCTATAGCTATCCTCTCTAACAATTGTAATCATGATCTCCTTTAAGGGAAGAAGTTAACGAGGGGAATCCAAGGAGTAATTGTAAGGAGGTAGCCTAAAGGAGCAAACTAGTCTTAGAATACCAACAAAATTAGTGTCTAGTGGGGTCCAATGATGCAATCCTTTTGAAGAACATAAGGATTAGTATGGATAACTTTCATAGCCTAAAGCTAAATCCCTTGTGGTTTTGAGTCTTTGAATGTAGAAAGTAAGCCTAAAGGTAGTGTTAAGTTGAAGAGGTTGGGTGGCAAACTTAGCTTGGATGATGCTATGAGGAACAATATGTTTGTAATAGATCATAAACTAAATCATGAGAGTTGGGATCCTCTCAATATGAGCCCAGTTAGTGGACCCCAAACAAGGTCTCCAAATTTGAAAACCTCAGACCCATATAGAACCATAGGCTTGACGACTGCATCGAAGAGACATATCTTTGAAGGGATATCCTAGAAGTGGGTTCGAAAACGTTGGCGCTCCAAGATAGAAAGGGAGGCATATCTTTTGCATAGCCACAACTGAGAGTAAGGCTTCATACTTAAAACATGGTCGGGAAAATTGGACCCCTAATTAAGTGTCGGCCGGTGTGATCTTTGAAGGTTCCCCTTGAGGAATTGGAACTAGGAAAAAGAATAGGTGGAAGTGTTGAATATCCTGACTTTAGTTTTGTTAAGGTTGACCACCAACAAATGAAGCTCTTAGAAAGGAACAAGGGCATCAAGTTGTCTTTGTAAACCATCAACAAAGTGAGAGAGAACATCATCAACAAAAGGGAGTATGACTATCACCATATCATGTAAAATGCATCCATCATTAGCATGGGTATATTGTCGGAGAGAATCCTCTAGCTCATCAATGTAAATGCTAAAGAGGGTCGGTGAGAGAGGGCATTTTGGCTTGACCCCAATGGTACTTTTCATAAACCTAGAAAGATTGTGAGAATTATTGATTTGTCTAACAAATATCGTATAGAGCCATTGGACGGTAGTAATGAGAGAATTTGGAATGTTGACATCATGCAACTTATTGAAAAGTGTGAAAGTATGAAATTGTTCGATAATTATCTCATATATCTCACCGAGACTCCAGGCGGCAATAATGAGAGAATCTGGAATACTAATATCATGCAACTTCTAGAAAAGAAATGTCTCGGAAGCGAGTTCAAGGCCTTCCTGAATTCAACAAAACATGAAAGACTTTGGAAGATGATGACAAGCCTCCTCAATAATAGCCCAAAGGGTAAAGATGCGGTTAATAGTTTGGTATTCTCTCTTGAAGCTGACGTGTCCCCTCCTCTAGGATTACCACTCTCCTAGTGCTCATAAAGCTAAAGGTCTAACACCTAGAATAAATTTTGGCAAAGGTATGTCTAATCATAATGTTCCTTTAGTTGTTCTGGAGCTATCCCCGTACTTATAAATGGGATGGATTATGTGCTAGGACCAAGAACGAGGAAAACATGTGAAAACAACCTCGTTAAAGAGCTTTAGCAATGGGGAGTTAAGGGGACCCACAACATATTTGAGGAACTTGGCCTAAAGGCCACCGCAATTGACTGCTTTTTTGGTACACAACTTCCAAATAGCCTTGTTGACTATAACTACAAAGAATAAAATAGAAGATGGTGGTGGAGTAGAGACAATGACAGCATGCTAATCATGGATGTTGTAAAGAGAATTGGCATAGGGAACCCAGATGTGGGGGTAGATGTTTGAATCATAGTTTTTTCTTTGGAGGAGAGTGTGCCAAAATGTCTTAGGGGAATGGTGAAGGGCAACAAGGAGATTGAGTTGTCTAGATGTAAGAAACTCACATTTCTTTTGTTGCAGAAGACAAAGATAATCTTTACAAGTGGAGGGTATAGAGGAATGGTCATGGTTTAGAGTAAAATGAAGTCATTGATTTAGAAATTCACACTCATTATCATACCAACGGTTCATAGGGAAAGACCCGTATGGACGAGGCGAGCTATAGTAGTGCATAGTGTGGGGTAGGAGTCAAGGGTTGCATCCTCGAGGGCGTGACGTATAATTCATACATGGACTATGTGGTGGGAATAGTATTTAGAGATAAGTTGGGAAAGTTGGGTGGCATAGTCAATGATGCACTCATCATCAAGGTGAATGTTGGGGGGCGTGGTGTGACGGGGGGGGATAGGAGTGAGAAGCAACATGGAGGATGAAAGTCAAGGCAACATGGTTGGCAAGTTCCACAAGAAGAGGTCAATTGTGAGGTTGACTCCGGAGGGCCCACCATGGTTTTATACAGTGGGTATAACACCTTACTATATGGATATGACATTGTGGTTCCATTATATGGTCATATTTTTGTGGCATCAATTGTGTGAATGTTGGACAAGGAGTTGAAAATAAGGGAAGACCAAAAGAGTATTGAATAGTATATTAAGATCAAAATGAAAAAGAAGACTATTGGCAAGGTGGTACATTTTTAAATTTACAAAAATATATTAAAAAAATATTAATGTGGAAAGAAAGGTTTGACTATCAAAAATTCAAAACAAAAGAGGAAAACGAGTAGAATGAAATTCAGCATTTTAAAGAATTGGAAACTATGAAGCTTGTTATTCATTTTGGGTAAAAAATGGGAAATGCATTTTAAAAGGACCAACTAGCTATGAAAGGTATAAACTTCAATTCGCTAATTCGTATTTGGATATTGCACGTGTTCCAAAAAAGCATGAAGTGGGTGTTCAAAAAGAAAAAGTTTACTGTTTTTGTATATGGAAACACAATGAAAAATATTAAAAAGTTTATTGAGAAGATTACCTTGACGAATGGAAACGAAATGGCCAAACCGGGCCTTTGTCCTTCATTAAAATGATTGCATGCCTTGGCTATTACTATCTCTATCTGCCACCCGATGAACTCTATCTGCAGCATGGTAAACAATTTTACCCTACGCTAAACAGTGCATAGTATGAATTTATGCTTAATAAGGAATTACATTTTCTTTGCTCGAGAGAGACTAGCAAGAAATATAGTGGCCACAATACAAACTATGAGGACGAATTCTTTGTTGTCGTCATTTAATTTCCAAAACTTATAGGCAAAAACAACTTGCAAAATATTTGAGGTTATGTTTAAACAAGCGAACATCTAGGGTCTAGGCATGTGTGAAGTGCAGTATGCCTTCGATTACACCCATGGTATGGCAGTAGGAAAATCAAGGATCAATCCTTGTGATTTAAATCAATACTTCAACCAACTTTTCATTTTGGTTCTAAGTCGCTGAGTCCTTCACTCCAAGGGGACTTGTCCCAGTAGCACGAACTCACCGGAAAAAATACATTTTAAAAAAAACTGTTTTAACTTAAAAAAGTCAAACTTGGACTTTAAAAACAGTTAAAAACTAATAGAATTTTGATTTTTGAGAATACATTTGCACTATGTATTTATAATTCTAAGTTCGACTAATGACTATTTGTGTTTTTAACTATTAATCTATTTGGGTTTATATCATGACAAGTTTTCTAGTCATTTAACTCATTTTGTTTACTCTATGCATATTATATGGCTGTATTTTTTGGATTAAATAAATGAGGGGCAAGGGACCCTCACCCAAGTACAAAAGGAAGTATTGTAAAAGTTATAACATCAAGATCCAAGGTCGTATTAGAGCCAACAAAAAGGTTCAGTAACAATTAACTAGCATGATACAAAAGATGAAACCAGGAAGACAAGACATATCAAGCAAGAGCAAGAAAGCACATACCAACAACAAATAGGTCTGGAAAGGGATAAAAATAGACATTAAAGCAAAGTGGAGTAGAAGTGTTTCAATGTGACGCCCAACGACAGATTTCCAGAGAGCAAACCCAAAACATCCACATAACAACTGGAATTGTCTTTGCCACCTTGGCCTTGGTTACCTTCAAACCCCTAAGATCATAATTTTCAAAACACGACACTTGAGTAAGGAAACTCTAAAGCTTTCTGCATTTTACAGGTCCTTAATGTTACCAAGATTCATCAAACAGTTAGGAATCACTTCAGGGAACAGAGAAGAGGTGGGGGTGTCTTTGTCTGCATTCAAGATTGAGAGGAAGAGTGGTCTCAAAGAGAGGTCAACCTCAGCGGACATGGGCTCTGACAGATCTTCCAGTCGTTTGGCCGGACTCCTCATTCTTGTTACCCATAGCCATAATCAATTTTTCCAATTTATCTCCTAAAAGCTCAAAGTCTTCATCAAAACCCATGGAGCGTTTGGAAGAGCTACTCACCGGTTCCAAGAGAAGGGTTTCTGAAGTACGCTTTCTTCTGCTTTGAACCACCTGGAGGATCAATTCCTTGGTGAGATCATCAAAGTTGCAAGCATCCAAGTTCAAACGGAAGTGAGTCCTAACCTATTCCACATGCCAACCCTTGTTCCTATCATTAAGCAGTTCCTCTCCTAGAACATTCTTGATATAGAAGCATCCCGAAAGAGAGGAAGGGTTGAAAATCTCGTGAAGCAAGTCATTCGAACGTGGTCCTAAGAAATCAGTCATTACTGTGTTGCGGTCCAGACCTTTGTGAAGGATTTTTTCTCGTCCTTCTTGTATTTTTCTCCACCATTGTTTCCTTATTCTCTTCTAGTTTGGCCTTGCCTTTCTCCTTTTTAGAAAGCGTTGGGCTCGCCATGAAAACAAGCAGAACAAATCAGAGATAGGTGGAGGGCGAGGAGTGAATGAACATAATGAAAGGAATGGAAAGATAACAGGGAAAAAGAAAGGCTTTTGATTGCATGGTCTTCAAGAAAGGTAGTTAAGACAAAATGATTGTCTTCGGGCATGGGAAGACTCAAAAGCCACTTGCCTCATCAATCTTTGCAAGTGCCAAGATAGCATGTCAATCCAAAGTATTTGCCACCCTGAAACATGAAGTCTTGAAAAGGCAAGAGGACGAAAGGCAGTTAAAAACATCGTCATAATATTATGGAGCAGGGGAATGAAGCCATCCCAAAAAGCGGGATTATTAGATGTGACCATCTCTCCGTTAGTTAAAGAGTTGACTCCAAAGTCGACAAGGAAGTTTGTCGGGTGGTTTATCTTTGAGCCCATGCTCGAATGTAATGGAGTTGAAATTGTGTCTCACTCTATGGACTTCCATAATGAGGTTATGAAGTTTCCAATTATCGCAGTTAGACCCATTTGCAGCATTAACAACAAGGAGAGAGTCTCCTTCAAAATTTGACATCCAAAAAGTTTAAGAATATGGCTAGTTTCATAATTTAAATGAGAGCCCACACCTCAGCTATGTTATTGGTCGCATTAGGAATGTTTGTTAAGAAACCATTCTCGACACCAAGAATGAACTTACCATGGTGGTCTCTAATCACACCTACAACACCTGAAGTTCCCAGGTTGCCTTCTGAGGCACCATCAAAGTTAATTTTTATCCTGTCCATTCAAGGGGTCCTCCATTTAGCCAATTTCAGCTTCTTAGATTCGGAGGGAAGGTTCACATTCCCTTTATGGAGCAGGTCCCATTTCAAAAGAATATGTTGCTCTTCCCTAGTCACTTTAGTATCTGGAATCAGAAATTTAGTTCTAAAGGTCTCCTGGTATGTATACTCCAGCTTATCAATAAAATCCTCTAGGGATATGTAGGTGTCTCTAAAGATCCCACTGTTCCTCTCGTTCCAAATACACCAAATAATCATAGATGGCATCATTTTCCAGATTTTTGTTACATGATCTCTGTTAGCCTCTGGCCAGTCAAGCACAAGATCGTGGAGTTTTTCGAGGAATACCCAGTTCACTTTCATTCTTATAAAAAACCATGTCCAAACAAGCCATTGAAATGGGCAGTGAAGAAAGAGGTGACTAGGAGTCTCCTTAGCTGTCTTGCAAAGAGTGCATCTCAATGGACCTGCTAAGCCGATTCGTTGGAGACAATCTCAAGTTAAAGCTTTGTTTTTCATGACATTCCACATAAAAGCATTCACTTTAGGAAGGCTGATATTGTTCCAAGCCTTATGATGTGGCCAGAGGACATCCGTCTCCTCATCCATGAGTAAGTCATAGCCACCTTTTGCTGTGAATTCTCTGGATGGTTCCTATGACCCTTGGATCTTTCCAATGTTGATTCCAACCAAAGTTTCCTGGGTTTCATATCAATAATTATCAACTTTCCTTCCCAACATTGAGAAAATAAAGGTTCTAGTACCTGAAATAGAAGATGGTTGAGGGGCCCCATATTGGACCAAGGGTCATTCCAAAAGTCCACCAAACTGCCATTCTTGATGTCATAATGTAGATTGTCTTTGATTAGATGTTTGCATTTGCCCAGGAAATTCCATATATGAGAACCTCTGATCCAGTCATTGGTGACAATCACCGTAAAGGAGTCCAACAAATTTAGATACTTTTGTCAGAGAATTTTACTCCATAGAGCATCCTCCTCTTTGAATGCCCACCATACGAGTTTGGATCCTCGGGCCAAATTCATTTTGGAGAGGTTGTGGATGCCGCATCCCCCTATAGCCTTGGATTTGCAGACTTCCTCCCATTTAACCAATGAAAGTTTCCTTGTGTCAGCTAGTCCATTCAAAAGGAATTTCCTTAAGATAACATTGATTTTGTGTTGAACACTCTCTGGAGCTGAATGAATGGACATAATATATACCAGCATTGATTGGAGGACAAATTGAATTAATTGAACCTTTCCAGCCCAAGATACCCATTTGCCCATCCAAGCAACCGTTTTGGATCTGAATCTATTAATAAAATCCTCCTAGAAGTTTTTAGAAGCTTTGCCTTCAAACAAGGGTACCCCCAAGTATTTAGAAGGAAGATTCTTTATGGGGATACCCAAGACATCTGCGATTTTACTTTGAAGATGCAAAGGGGTGTTAAGAAAAAAACAATTCAGATTTACCTTTGTTTTGGCATTGACCCAAGGCCTCTTGATAGAGGTCTAATATTCGTTTGAGGGATTTCGCATCTAAGACTTTGGTCATCCTGGTAATAATTGTGTCATCCACAAATTGATCATGAGTAACTGTGATCCCTTATGTGAAAACAACACCATTAATCCTATTCAGCTCTTGGCTTTGCAGCTTGCCCAACCAAGAGTTTCTGCCATGATTATAAATAAATAGGGGGAGATAGGATCACCCTGTCTTATTCCTCTTGAACTTTACAAGGATAGAAAAGAAAGGAGTGGAGATACGTTGGGACAACCACGAGCAGAAGATATCAGAGAAACCAAGTTTGTTCATGATTTTTGGCAAGAAATCCTAATCCAGATGGTCATAGGCTTTGATTATATCAAGTTTAATAATCATGGTTGGATATTTTCTTAACTTACATGAGTTGATGAGTCTGTGCATGACCGCTACACCATCAAGATTTTGTCTACCTTCAACAGAGTCTCCTTGTTGTGGCGAGATAATAGAAGGTAGCAGGTTTTGCAGTCTTAAAGACATTGCTTTGGTGATGATCTTGTAAGTTGTATTACACTAAGCAATTGGGTGGAAATGATCCAACAAATTTGCATTGGATTGTTTGGGTATGAGAACGATGAAAGTGCAGTTGAAATCCTTCAGCATTCTTGAGCTGATATATTCATTTGCAGCTCTCAAGATGTCGTCCTTCAAAATATCCTAGAAAAATTGAAAGAAGCATGGAAGGAACCCATCCAGGCCAGGGGTGTTACCCCCCTCCATAGACCAAAGAGCTCTGTGAATTTCCTCTTCTATAAAAGGTTTCATGAGATTAGAGTTGCAATTGGTTGAGCTAATTATGGGAATGAGATTTAAAAAAATCCGCTTGAACACAGGTGTTATTCCTGCCATGGTTACTTTTTCTTATTTGGCTATATTTTTAATATTTTATATAATTTTTTGTACGGCCATACCCAAGCCATACTAGGGAAAAAAATTGCCATACTGGCTACTTGAACTCCATACCCATACCAGTACCAGTGTCATCTACTTAGTTCTAGTTGAACCGCGTGCTATATAGTTGCATCAGGGAGGGGAACTGTATCTCGAAGTTTTCCCTGTATTACCACAAATTGAAAAAAATGAGAAACTATTCTATTTTGCATTCCCCTTCAATTCATTTGTTCACCAACAAAATATTTCAACCTGCGCATTGATTTTATGAAGTGGTACCAATTGCTTATTATAAAAGGCTATATTTAAAGTTTATAGTGAAAACACAATTATTATTTTTCTCACATGGATGGGTGGTTCTGTGTTAATATGTTCTATTGGGAACATATTACTTATGTTTGGCGCACCAAATACACCTACAATAGAAATGGAATTATTGTGAATGTGGTAAATTCAAATGATAAACTATATAAAAATGTTTTGACAGCTTTGTTTATTCTGATTGGGTTGAAGGATTTTTAATGATGGCATTTATAACGGTTATACCAATTAAAATACTATTTATTTGTGATAAGGTAGACCAACTTTTTAAAAGAAATAGGAAGGTTCAAGTTCACCCCTTTGTCTATGTAAATATTTTTTACAAAGGAGCCTATGAGCTTTTATTTAGTGGACTTGGGTGAAATTGATTTTTTGGAAATCCATCTATTGTGCTGACAAGATGTTTTAGAACCAACACTGAAATAATACACTATATCGAGATGAAAAGCTTTTATTAAACTATATTTGGTGATGCTACCTTGCATTCTTATTTGGGTGAAGGGATTGTAAACTTTTTATCTGGCAAAATCACATGCGTTCAAGTAGCACCAATTACAAATATGAGTTTATGGACATGAGATGTTTTAAATATACATGAAGAGGTGGGCAAGATGGAAAATAAAAGGAATGGACTCTTACAATATGGCCTTGCATCGAGATATCTTCTCAAGTTATTTTCTAAGGTGATTGGAAGACCTTTTATTAATTATTATAAAATTTATAACTCATTGGTGGCGGCTGATATTATTTCAAGATTTAGTGATATTTTAAAATATTTTCATGAGAGTAACTCCTGGGGGTTGATTATGCATGATTTTTGTAAAGCGACTATGCACATAACATTTGAGGGCGAGACCGGAAGATTTTGCATTTAGGAGTATTATTCTTATTGTTATTGTATTTATTCTTTTATTTTATGTATGCTTTATTATTATTGTAAGAAATGTGAAAATTGAAAATGCAATGGGAATGTCCATACCGAGTTTTAGAAGTTTTTGAGAATGGAATTTTGCAATTGGAAAACTTGGATGGAACCAAACATCCGACATTGATTAATGGTTCAAAGTTACGACGATACCGCTCAAGAAGGGATATTGGAGTAAATTTGATTGAAATGGAGCCACTTGTAGAAATAAGAAAACAAATGCGAGCGATGAGTGCCAGAGAGAGAAAATGATCTAAGAATGCTGAATACAATGAAATTTACCTCTAGATATAGAATTAAGGTTGTAATGAGGAAGACTATTGTTTGTGGTCACTATTGGACAGCATAGTTCGACAATGATAGTTGAACGACATGAAGGTAATGAGTGACAAGTGCTGCAACTGAAACTCTGATTAGAAGGCAACGACGATTGCTGGCAAAGCAAAGGAATTGATAAAAAGGAGGCTTCCATGTGCCAAATGGCGCGACTATCAAGGAAGATGTTTCAAAACAACTAAAATTAATTAAAGAGAATTCTGACTTATATGATCGACAATTATCGATGAAAGATAATGTCTTGTGATTGTCGAGCAAATAAAGAGGTTGGCGATTTACAACTAACAGTTAATGTATTTCTTGTTAGCATGCCAAAAGATTTTAAGAAAAAACTAATGAAAACTAATCAAATATCCAATAACAAGGAGACACCTGGCAAGGAAGTTCAAATTCCATAATTTAAAAATCAAAGTGATTGAATGAACAATTCATTCGTGACTTTTCATAGGAGGATAAATCTACAGAGAAATGGAATCATGCATGGAGATATAGTGAAAAACAAGATGCTTGACAGGTTGGAAATGGGGAATGCTACGAGGACAAATACTGTGAGGCAGAATCAAAAGGAATAATCACATGATCAAGTGCCACCTGCCACAAGAAATTGTCAATCAACCACAACCAAGAAATTAATTTCAGTGACACCACACATTCATCATAGTTGGTTAAGGCCAAAGGAAAGAACGGGACGTAGAAGGGACAACTGAGAAAAATGAGAGGTGGATGTGGAGAGGCTGTTTTCATGTTGAGAGGCTGTTATCCACTGGGACAAACTTCAAAAACAATGCGACTCATGAATGCTTTGCACAGTTAAAAGTAGGGGTTTTACATCTTCACCATGTCAGTAAGGCTCGCTGACCCTAGCTTGTGTAAAAATATTAGATCTACCAATGGAAGGGTTACAGAACGGGGAGGAGCTCAAACTCAAACCTGAGTTGCTAAATACGATTTTTGGTCAACCAATGGAAGGATTATTTGTGGTAAGTCTGCCATTAGCCAAAATGCAAAGGTAAAATTCTGAAATAGCTGCTTTGGAGAACCAACAAATATAGTTAAGGATCATGGAGTGTATGTAGATGCAATTACAAATAAGTTTGTGAAGGCAGTTGTGGAGTTTGGATTGGCAATATTTGTTTATAATGGAGTCGAACTATGAGATGCCATTTTGATGTCTAAGATACATTCAAGGGGATTCAAATGGGGCAAAACACATCTTGGCAGGGTCTATGGTAACAAAATTCCACACACGATAAGATGCAAAAAAAATTTAACTAGTGATTTTCATTGCTCAGCATATACACAGATTAAACTGGATATTTGCCATAACTATCACCGGGAGGTGGGATCAGTACCATCCATGTACCAATGTAGGGAGTTGGGACAGATACCATTTGCATTATATCCATCATATCAAACATGAAGTTATAGAAAGGAAAATGATCATTTAAAGTGCAATCCTGGGAGGAGTTGATTCTCCGGGAGAAATACTTTCCAAAAAGAGACAAAGGAGGGCACTAGCAGCAAAAGCAATGTCTGCACATTCAGCAAAGCAGCCTGTAACACTCCTGCATAAAATGAAGCCACAACATTGTCACAAAACACAGGTAAATCCTTTAGCCCGATGGACTATGATATGTTAAATGAATTCAAACCTATACCCCTCCCCTACGTCACAAGGTTCGGCGAAATTTTTGCACAAAATTCGAAATTTGCTGAACTTCTGAAGGGGGAGGAAAAATCGGGCAAGTTTGAAAGGTTCGCCTAAAAAAAAGGCAGGTAAAAAATACAGAGAAAACAGAGAAAAACAAGCAAGGAAAAAATGCAGCCAGAAAAATGCGGCCAGCATGGAAACGACAGTTTGTGCAGGTGTGAACTGAGCAAATGACAATCTGGGCAGAAACGATGGTTGCAAAAGAGCGACTAGGTCTTTGGTCGACTGTGATTTTATTTTTTATTATTTTTTAATATTTTTTAATTTTAATGTTCGAGTGCTAGGTCTGGGCAGAATGGAAGTCGCAAAGGAGCAGCAAGGTCTTGGTTCACGGTGCATATTGGTTACCTTTTTTTTTTATGTTTTTAAATTTGTATTGTATATTAAATATGTCTTAATGTTTAAATGTTTTTGTATTATGTTTTTTTTAATGTTTATTTTCAATTTTTCAAATTAATATTTATACTTTATTATATTTAATGTTTGTAAAATTTTATTTTGTCAGTTATTTTTTAAATATTTAATAGTTTTTGGTTGTTTATTAAAAATTTATTAATTTTTAATTTTATATTTATAAATCATAATTATAATTTATATTATTATATTATTTATTTTCTATGCTTCGAATTTAATGGTGAATTTTTTTCTGAACTTTATCCTTTGGCGAACTTGAACTGAATTTTATCCTCGTCGAATTCGTACCTTGTTACTTAGCCCCTCCCTAAATACACAATGGATGCGAAAGAAAGGAGGAGATACGTTGAGAACATAATTAATTCAAAACTAAAAGTGGATATGGAGGTGTAAGGTTTCACAGAATGAGGAAGCAGAGGATTTGGGTTAAGAAGAATAAAAAATTGAGGATGAATTTTAAATAGATATACCAAAATTCAAACAACAACTATTGGATGAGGTAGCGTATGACTGGTGCAGAACCATTTTTCATAAAAGAAAACAGTTCATTGCAGAAGCTGATATTGGCATGCGGCTGAAGTCTGCAGTTGATGAAGGGAAATTCAATCAACAAATTAATATGTTTGAGCTAACTGGGTTTGTAGATCAAACAGTGCAGGATCAAGGAACGAGACAAGAAGTATTGTCAAGAATACTAGCTGTTATGACTCCAACAATTGTCGAATAGGTGCTGTCACTACTGTGATTGCACCACCAATAGCAGAAAGGGAAGGCATAAATCAAATTTACCAGCATCAGCATTCCTTGTTCAATGAGGCCAATCAATATTGTCGTATGACTGAAGTCATATGATCTCAGCTAATAGAAGAGAAAAAGGTGAAGGAGGAGGTTGTCACTGCTAAAATCCAAGAAGAATTGGAACTGAAAAAATTCAAACAAACCTTGGCTAAAAGAGAAGCTGCAAAAGCCAAACAAAGAAAGCAGTTGCACATCAACATGAGTTGCCTTTAAAAGCACATAATTCAAATAACACTCGTACAAAGATGATAACAGAGAGGCAGGCAGGGATTGAAAAATTGATTCATTCTTTGGTAGCATGCGAGAAGGAAAATTTGGAACTGAAAATTGAACTAGAAAAATTGAATAATCCCCCACATGATCAGTTTAATTTTGTTGTACAATCAGTGGAAACCATCAAAAGCCCATACTTGCATCGAATCACTGAGCGAGTTGTGCCGTCACTCTCAAAGTTACATGGACAAAGGATCATAGGACTCACAAGTGAGACAATGACTTGAGGTACCATGGGATGGAACTGCAGATTCCACACAACATGAGGTTCCACCCAAAACAGAGATTCCTCAAGATCACTTTAGCGAGGCTTTGAATCTTCCACATGATTGACAATGACAGTGCAAGTATAAACATCCCTGGGACAAGCTTATTCTCTGTATTCAGGAAAACACAGATCCACCCTGGAGCAGCGTGATCTTGACAAACGGGCGTCTATCTAATCTGTAAATGGGATGGCAGTGTAGGAAGGTTATAGGGTACTTGGGCTAGAATAGATAACACCAAGAAAACTTATCATGATTAAGTTGCCAAAAGATATATTTTAGTATAATAAAGAATTTTTATTGTTATGAAAAGGTATCATCAAAGGTGTGACCTTTGATGATGACTTTACACTCATATTTATGTTCACTCTTTGATATGCAAAGATCATCATTTGCTTGTTATTCGTTGCTGTTATTTGTATACATAGTTGAGTGTGTATATGCTGTTTTATTCCATTATATGTTATCACTGTAATATTACTTTCTGTACTTTGTGTCTAAGCTGTTAGAACACACTAGGCTGAATATTTGAAGGTATTTTCATTCTCTTGCTAATTCATTATGCATGTTTTAATATTTAAAATTTTATTTAAAAATTACCTACTTCTGATTGCAAGTAAGAACAAAATGAAAAATGCTGAAAATGTCATTTCACTCTCAACTGTTTGGAGAAAAGAGGGTGAGAAAAGATGTAGAACTGGAATAAGTATATGTCTGATCAGTATTATTTGGAATTTGACGAGCAGAGTACCAACATTTCTTTGCGTTTTACTTGCCGAATATTAATCTGATCACTGACTTCGACTTTTGGAAAATTAAAACTAGCTTTCTTGGCTTGAATTTGTGTGGTTGGTATTTTCAATGTTGGTTTGTTGTAAATGATTTTCAGTGTCTATTAAACTATTAGCTACTCTTATAGATTTAAGGCTTCCACAGTCTGTGTTGTTAGAGATGATGCTTTTGGATATAACCGTGGCAAAGTTTTTTGATTCAATAAGTAGATGTCAACGATTTTCAGTGTTTACTAAACTATTAGCTACTCTGGTCATTGCTTTCATATTTGCTCAAGCATATTGTTTTCCTTGTCTCTTTTCAATTCTTTAAACTTTTATCTGAAATGAGTTGCGGCAATGCACTGAATTTGTGACTGCTTGAAATTTTTAAAATCTTCCTAGTTTTGGTTGGGTTAATTTAGAAAGACATCATAAGTTTGAGCTTTTATGTGATAAAATTTCTGTTGCAGATCTTTGCTGAAAAACCAGCTGTGCATCGTGCCTTTCTAATGAATGTGCCCCGAAAGGTAAAATACCTTCATTTGCATTGATGATTTTAAAAAATAGTTATCTATTGAGCTTACAAGAATATCTAGGCTAAACAAATAGATGGGCTGAAATAAGGAGGGAAATAGTTTGAAAGAAGCAGTGCCAAGAAATGCTGATTCTAGTTGTTGTATACAGATGAGTGAAATAGATTTTTGGAACAAATATTGTAAAGCAGAATATATCCATAGAACAAAGAGTGCAGCTGCTGCAAAAGCGGAAGCTGATGAAGATGAAGAACTTGCAGTTTTCTTAAAAGATGATGATATCTTGGCAAATGAGGCTCGCCGAAAGGTATTTCACTTGCTACTTAAGTTGATTCAGATTACAGCATCTATTCCCTGAAATCACAATGCTATAATGATTTTCTATATTCCTTTCCTATTTATCTATAGTTTCTGTTGCTCTCTTCCTATGTTGGTGCAGAAAAGATTTGACTGTTGTTTCAAAATGTTAACCTTTTGATTGGAGCGTAAAGCTGTCACATGGCCAAATTGATTGTGTGAAGTTGACTTGAAGACAAACTAATTGCATTGAGTCTGTAGCTGCGAAGAGCATCAGGTTATTTCTGTTTTTGAGTAATAATGCAGTGTCATATTGTGAGTGTCTTCTGGGATCCAATGCCTAGGTAATTTAGGTCCAGCGTTTTGATGGTTTCAGGTCTCTCTACAGCACCCATCATCATGGAAAAGGTTGAAACATCAGGTTAATTGCATAGAGTGTCTAGCTGCAATGACTTTTTGCTGAAGAAATGCTCTTAGTTATAAGGGGTTGGAGACATTTCACTATAATTTTAGAAATGATTTTGTGGGACATGTTACACAACGACATAGGTCTAGAAGCTTCGAGTGAATCTGCTCTGTGTTTTTAGGGGATGAGGCCCAGTCTGGTTCTATTGAGAGATCTTAATTGTTTTGTGTTCCTCAGAGACTCCTGAACAACCTCTACCGATAACCCCCTAGAATTATTTGAAGAATCAAGCTGGAAATCCTCTGGGCTAGGGGCCTTGTCCTGTGCAAAAGAAAAAACCACCCACTTTAACTTCTGTTGTGTGATTGGTTGGGTTAAAGCAGTATTTTCCTTGGACAAATTGAGTGAGGGAATATGGTAGAGAACCTGGACTTGAGGAGCTGAGCAATCCTCTTCTGGTTTATTTAATAAGTGTAAGAAGAATTCAAGAAATGGGTGACTGTGGGGATCGTGTCCTCAGCACTATCAATAACTTAACCATTAAGAAGCCTGATATTAGTATTACGATTTAGTATGCCGATGGTTCAGGACAGATTGGTGGAAGAATTTTGTGTTGGTATTACCTTCCCTGGATCCAGTAGGAATCCATTTTCTGAAGGGATGAAAAACTGTCGATAATTTGACTTTCTCTTTGTTCCAGATGCGAAGAAAGGTCACAGTCCCTTATCAGAGCTTGCAGCTACTCAAGTTTTTAAATATTGAAGGAAGATGTCGCAAAAAACATTTTGGTTCCATTCCTTAAGTTTTTGTTTTACGAAATGCAGTTTACCTGCAAAAGAATACACATTTCAAAGCTATTTGATTGATGGCACTCCTGCCACCTTTTCTGGAGTTTGAACTAAAAAGAGGGTGTTGCAACTACATATTTCAATTTTGAAAGAGGGCCTTCTGGGGCTATATCTGTGGGATGTGGAGAATGGTTGCCCAATGGTTGGTAAGGCCAGAGTTGGAGACTGATGCTGAAATGTTTCCGTGCATTCACTCTGTGATACTGAGATAAAAAACATGTCCAGATTCTCTGCTATGTACCCACTGTCCTTTCTATGATTGCACGAAGGAAACTGGCCTTGAGCAAACTCCAGATCTTATCAGCTTATGGGAGTCAGTAAAATTCTGCATCAAATCACCTTCCAATGAAATAAATACAGGTCCACCTTTCTTTTCTTCAGCGGTTTTAATCTTTTATTGAAATCCCACCAAGAATTAGAAACGAGTGATTGATACATGTTATCAAAGCCAAAATATTTGATAAAATTTGCTTCTTAAATTAGCCATAAGGAGGATTATAAAATGAAATAATAATAAATCTGCTGACAGCTCCCAAGAATGGCATTGGGAAGAGTTAAGGCCAAACTTCCTGAAGTCCCATAGATTGACAACACCCTCGGACCTTCCATTGGTGTCCATACTAAGACAATTATTTGGTCCCCAGGTGGAAATACCTTAATGAGATAAATTGGAATGAGATGATCTATTTGAGCTTGTCGGATACTTACGTTTATACTCTGTTAGATTGGAATGAGATGATCTTTTGGAGCTTGTCAGATACCTATGTTTATTCTCTGAGCATGGCCTCATATTTTCCAAGAAAAAAACTTTAATGAAGACTGATGGTGGGTAAAGTGCTCTAGTGTTTGATGCAAAGGAAGAGTCCCAGGCATTGCATGCAGGGTTGTCTGGATTCTGAACAAATAGTGATTTTTCTCTCTCTTTTTTTCAGGATGGTTTTTCTTGAGCGTGGAAGGGGAAGTATGCCTGGTGGGTTTAGGCTATCTTTAAGGAACCAAATGGGGAGAGTTTTATACTTGGTCTTGTTATGTTGTATGGCTTTGTTAGTCACCCTGTTACTCCCTTGCTAGATTGTTTTGAAATGCTTTTAAACCAAACATTGTTTTCATTTTCATCTCAAGGATGTAGATTCTCCTTATCAAGGAACACCTATTACACCATGTGTTGCTCATATTGTATGTCCATTGCTTTGTTGCTATATGTGCTGAATTGGGCTTATCTTTCTCTTAGCTCTAGTTGAATTTTGGTAGTCTCCCTTATTTGTTGCTATTTAGTGCTCTCTTTTTGGGGTCAATTTTACTGTTACCCTTTGCCTATGTTGACATGCTTTGTTCTCATTCCTTTGGGCCTTTTTTGCAGATTCACTTTTACATGGTATTACCATTAACAAAGTAATTTTAGTTATTTCACGCATAGTTCACATGACCGGTTGGGGCAAGTACTTGCCAAGGGGCCAAAATGGGTAATCGGCGGTTATTCGACCTGCTTCAACAATAATCGATAAAGACAAAAAATACTTGAATTTGTCCAAAGAACATTTTTTTTTAAGAAATTGCAAAAACAAAATAGATGAAATGAGTCTGTAAAACATTGGGAAAGTGTTTTCTATTAGATTTGAATACAAATAAAGTACAAAATCGCATATTTATGTGAATACAACAGAGTCACAAACTATAGTGATACTTAGTCTTATACAAGAATCTACAAGTACAAATTACAATAATCTATAGTTTTTTCTTTCCTTATCTCTGAAAAACTAAGGGAGACTGAGAAACTCTAGTCCTTCCACTCAGCTGCTCCACCTCGCTCTGTTTAGAACGCTGCACTTGCCCTTGTGGCTCCACCTCTGCATCTACCTCTGCCTCTGCCTCATCTTAAGGATGTCCTTCAATCCAACCTCTCTTCCTTGTGCTTCAACCACACCCTCCATAACTTGCCTCTCGAAATCAACAATCTCCTCTGTGAACATGGGGGCCTCCTCCTGTGCAATCCAATCGTTGTAGGGATCGATCTCATCTAGATCGATAGGTTCTTCTGATGTGTTTTCCAATTTTTTTGTGTAAAGTCGAAGGTTGTATTGCACAAAAACCAAGTCATTGAGCCGTTGTTGGCTCAACTTATTGCGTTTCTTTGTGTGAATGGAGTCAAACAAACTCTAATTGCGCTCACATCCAGAAGCGCTACAAGGTTGAAATAAAATCCGGAGGGTTAGCCTTTGAAGATTTGGGGTATTTCCACACAAATCTTCCCACCACGACCCGACAAGCAAGATATTTAAAATGTTGGAAGAAATTAATAATTGTAAATATGTAACTGGTAAGGTACAAGTAAAGACTTTAATTTGTATTACCTAGTGATTGCGTGCCTCCATCGGATAGCTAGTGCTGAAGAAAAGAGCTTTCCTTTTCCTTGCTTGTAGTTCTGCAACTCTGCAATAATGAGGTCTCTCACCTCAACGTTAGTTGTCATACTCTCAATGCATGTTGAGAGCCCCTCCATAACCTCTCCACTAGCATCTGTGAAGCTATTAGAGTAGAAAAACTTGGGGTTAAGGTAGTACCCTGCTGCATTGATGGGTTGATGGAGTTGATTGTTCCACCTCCGATCAATCAACTCCCAAATGGAATCAAATCTAGCATGATCCGCTCTATAATAGTTTTGGACAACCTCTTTGGCCCTATTCATGGCCTCATAAATATAACCTATTGGATTTTGCTCTCCATCCACTAATCACAAAACCCTCACCAAATGCTTGGACAACGACAAAGTTACAAACAAATTAAAGTTAGTGTTACAAACTTATAGATACACTATAAAATAAATGCTTTAAGTTTAAAAAATTGAAAACAAGGGAAACAACTTGAAATTTAAATTGCAATTTCAAGTTACTTTGACGATCTCTGAAGCTCTTGTTTAGAAAGTCTCACTGAAAATTGTCTTCCAACCTTTCACTCCATCACCTTTCTTGGAATATGATGAGTCCATCCATGCTTGAGACATAAACATCTGCTTCAAAAGAGTTAACAAACTGCAAATATTTTTCAATGTAAGAAAGTTCATTGCAATCCTGGTGACCTCTGCTCGAACAAGCTCTTTTTCCATGGTGTGTTCTCTTATCAAGTTGAGAATCCAAGAGTGATTGTAGATATATTTTGTTATTTCTCTAGCTTCTTTTACAATTGGTCGCATCCTATCAAGTTTGTTTATGTCCTCCAAAAGAAGGTCAAGGCAATGGGCCGCACAAGGCGTCCAAAAGAGAGATGAACGTCTCTCCCTATGAAGTCTCTCAGCGGCCACATATGCTGTTGCATTGTTTGTGATAATTTGGACAACATTCTCGATGTCCACTTCTAAAACAACCTCATATAGCATCAAGTTCAAAGTTTTTGTGTTTTTTATTTTATTAGATGTATCAATAGATTTAATAAAAACTAGCTCACCATTTGAAGCCTCCAAAAAGTTGATAAGGATGCGGTTCTTTCCATCTGTCCATCCATCGGAAAGAACGGTGCATCCAAACTTACGCCACAATCTCTTTTGATCTTTGACAATTAGCTTTGCATTTTTAACTGCATTCTTGAGCAACTTCCCACTCAAGTCTCTTTCTCTGCAACTATCAATGCTGTAGCCAAATATTCCTAGTACGGGCTCCTCGCCATGTTGAAGGGAAGGTTGTTGAAGTACAAAAAATTTGCGTAAGCTTTATCTGCTTTCGCATATGCCTGTTTGTTCCATCCTATAGCTTGCAGTGAAGGTTGTGCCTCATGTATGTTTCTAGGCACCAAAAATGAGTGTAATTGATTTGAAGCCGATGAAGATGTGTCATGGCTCTTGCATGGACCACAACTAGAGCCCACAATTTTTGGCATCGTTGCCGTTTCTTCCTCTATCGATGTGGGACTAATGGTCACTGTTAGGGTTGCTTGCATCCTTGTCCTCTCTGGTTTTTTTTCGTTCAGTGATTCAAATTCTGTCATCATCTCTCGTTTTGCCTTTTTAGTGACATTGGGACAAGGCACGACGTCGTGACAATGAATGCATGAAAGATGGTACTTTATGCTATTGATGCCCTCCTGACATCCTCTTCGAGCAAAAGTTGCAAATTGAAATTGTCTTGGACATTCCAACCTGCGTGGCATACTTTCAAACATCGGTGTGAGCATTAGGGGGAGTTGATTGGCTACCACTGATTGAATTTGAGCTCGATGCACTAGTGGATGTCATTGTTTGCTAACGGATAACATGCAAAACGGAAACATGTTGAAAACAACATTAAAAAAATTAAAAACATTTAATACAAACTATTAATTAAAATACGATAAATAAATTATAATGATAAACTATTAAACATAACTAAAATACATTTATGATTTAAAATTTTAACAAACAAATTGAAAACTATAATTTGTAACGGTTAAAAGTAACAATAAAAAAATTGTAATGATAAACGGAAACTAACTATAATGACAACAATTAAAAAACAACATTTTAATTCAAAATTTAAAAAAATTAGGTATAAATTGTAAATACTAAACACTAAACTTTAATGGAATGCATCAAATTTGAATACTAAAATTTAAAATATTTATTAAACTTGTTTTTAATTAAAATACAATTCCTTGACATGCTTGGAAATTAAAAAACAAAAACAAAAAACAAATGCACTAACTTAGAAATCTCTTTGCTCAATTCTCCTTCCAATCCGTTCTTGAATGCTCCAAATCTTGTGTGAATGAAATGAGAGGTGTGTTGCAATTTATAAGACAAAATTCCATATATTTTCAGCATAAGGCCATTCCCGCAGATTTTCTATGGTTTTGCAAGGTTTTCCACGTGGAAATTGTGTGCACAGGAATCGGCAAGTAACCGCCGGTTATTCGTTGTTAATTTTTTGCTAGTTTTTAAGACTTTTTTGGTGGTTTTGAGTGGTGAATACTCATCTGCAGGAATTTCTATTAACTGACCAACTGACGGTTACTCGCCGGTTATTCCATCATGATTTCATAATTCAATGCGTATGTACTAAAAATGCTTATATGTGTTTTTTTCAACTCCATTGTGCTGGATACAGTCCCAAGCTCCCCACCTTCTTGTTAATGACATCCAACACATTCAATAGCTCCACAAGGTAGGTCTTGAAATTAAAAACAAGCAATTGAAGATTGTTACCTAACATGAGCACTTGGAGAAGGAAAACAAGTGCAAGAACAAAAATCATGGTTACAAGTGGTCAAAGAGAAAAAGGCTCCGCTAGTTGTTGAAAAGCTTGCCCAAGCAAAATTGGAAGAGAAGAGAGCTTGTCAAGCTAAGTCACTTAACCTATGTGTTAAGGGCCTTCCTAAGCCTACTGATCCCCTACAAGCCGACTTTGTATGTTTGCATGAATGTTTGAATTGAAAGACAACTCCCTTGACAAAGCTTAGATGATCCCAAATAGCACTCTAGTTCCCAAAGTTCTATTTGTCGAGGAGTACTTGCTGGCTTTAAAAGCTAAAAAGAAACAATTTTTTCTCCTCAACAAATTAGTCTCATAATACTCCTAGTGGAGAAGCTTTTAAAAGCCTACCTTGAAACCGTGGCTGCTAGGAAAAACTAGTGGGATGTTATTTGGGGCTGCAGGTTAGGATCCATGATTTCCCTCCCTTGGGTGGTCACTTCCTTGGCCATTTAAATGATGCCACTCTCAAATCTCAGTTGGTGATGGTGGCATCTCTATTTCCTTTTGGAATTGCAATGTAGTGTGGTTTTTTGCAAGTACCTTTCAAGATTTTATCACTTCATTAGACATTTTTTATACCGAGATTCATGAGATCCCTAACCATCCCCTCCCTCTTGTTATAGGATACTTTTGGGTCCCATCCTTGGAGCGTGAGTCTTATATTGAGTGGCCTTCGCAGATCTAGGGGTGTGGTTGCCTTTAGTCCAAGGTATCACCATTAGCCTCTTATGAGCATATTTTGGGTATGTTTGGATTTGAATTTAGAGGATGCCCACTTGTCTTCAAGATACCTTCATTGATGTTTGTTTTCCCTAGCTTCATCAACATTTGTCTTGCACTTTGATGGTGATCCATATCTTGACCTCTATTTGAAGATTTCCCATTATTACCCATTGAGTTCAATGCCCACAATGGGCCTTGCCAAACACAGACATGATCTTTTGGAGGATGAGCTACGTCTTTAGGATTGGATTATGAAGACTTTGGCTTACAAACATAGTTCCACGATGTTTTGGGATGTGGGGATGGCGGGGCGGTAGGCAAGCGGTGCTGAAATACATATAGTACTTGAAAAATTAGTTATAAAAAGATGTATAAGGATTAAGTATATTGTATTGAACATCAACAATTTAACATTGTGATTTAATCATTTAAGTTTCATGTTTGATCCATTGAATGATGAACATTAACAATTTAACTTTGAAAATTAAACAATAAACATTGATGATTGAACATTGAATTTTCAAAATTTCATAATGATGATTCATGATTACAATCAAATATCAACAATGTTCAAAAACAAAATACTAAAATAGTGAAATACTAAAAGTAAATAGTAAATACAAATGAGTCAATGGCTAATCATCCCCAATGTGGAACTCCTCATCACTAGAACTGCTGGACTTCACACGCTCAAGCTCCAAGCTAATAGCAACCAGCCCTGTCTATGTAGCATCAACATCAATCTGTGCTGGTTCCTTTGACTCTACATGCCATTTGGCTATTGGACTCTTTGTACGCAAGTTTGTTGCGGTCAATGAGACACAAGGCACTATGTACAACCACAAGGTTAGGGTAGCAAGCATAAAAATCCAATTTTTTTTTTATTATTTTTTTTAAAAATGACACTTTATGGCTTTGGTTTGCGCAGGGGACGCCTAGACGTCCAGGGGACTTTTGGACGTCCCCTGGACGTCCTGGGGATGCCCAGAAGTCCCCTGGACATCCAGGGGACGTCCCCTCTCGGAGGGAGACGTCCTCGAGACGGCAGAGAAACGTGGCGGAGGTGGTGGGATGGTTGGGGGACGTCCCGCTGACGTCCTCGCGTCCCCGGGACGTCCCCATCCTCGAAACATGGGGTTTTTCGACGGGGATGTGTCCCCGTGGAGCAATGCTTACAAAGGACTTGGACAGATGGGGATAACCTTATCACGACCCATTGGAGGCATTTGCTTAAGTTATGTGAGTTGCATGACCTTCATATATATAATACTTTATCATGTTTCCTAGATTCCAACAATTTTACTTGTTCCCCCATAGTAGGGGCACAGTTGTTTTAGATTATGCACTCACCATCAGATATCTGATTCCCCATATTTGATATTTTTTTGTCTCCCATCAACTCCCCTTCAGTGATCTTGTAATTTTGACTCACTATCTGCACAACGTCTTGGTCCTCCCACCTTCCTGCCTTGGCCCTTGAAATATCTACGACACCATGATTCACTTTGACGCATGGTATGTAAATGGATATGTGGCCTGTCTTTCCCATCTTATGGCCAACTGTTATTCCCTCTCGACAACCAAAATATTAGTTTTTATCCCATATCCTTTGGGAGACATCTCTTTATTAATTCCCCCCCTACAGTTCATCATCCTATACCTTCTTGTTCGCATGGTTCTTGTCCTATAAATTGTTGGTGTGACAAACATTGTAAAGCTATGTGTTAGAGGTTTTGTTTTGATTTGGCTAATGACATTGCTTCCATACCCTCTGTGCGTAGAAACTATTGTTGTCTTCTTTGATAGAAGAAATATTTATTCCCTCTAGATGACATGAACTCCTTTATGCACTCTGTCATTCTCTAAATACCTTTTGGTGTGCTCTCGTCCTAAGGAAAACCCCCACTTTAGACATTGATCCCCAACTTGGGTGTCCTAGGTAATTTCTTAGTGTTATTCCAAATCAGCCCATCCTTTTCTTTTATTCTCGTCATGTGATGTTAGGAAAGTTATTCCAAAATTATGTACTAGCAAAGCAGTTGATTGGGAGGGCTTCAATGAAGTTCCTCAAACGTGGCATGGGTTCACTTACCTTCCTCATGACAGAGCTATTTAATGAGGTTGTTGGTTCCCACTCCTCATGTTCGCAACACATCCATTTTATTCCCATTCATAAGATAGATGATAGTTCCATCCTAAATATCTACATGTGTATAGTTCCATCCTAAATAACTACATGTGTATCATGATTGGGCATACATTTTTTGAGCCACAGTATGGGACATGAAGTTTTGTCAGTACATGGAGAGTGGCAATCTCTAAGCAAGCATATATGTCGGCTTTAGGAGAGACATCTATACCATTTACTA
Source organism: Torreya grandis (assembly GCA_037957365.1). Lineage (NCBI taxonomy): Eukaryota > Viridiplantae > Streptophyta > Pinopsida > Cupressales > Taxaceae > Torreya > Torreya grandis. Next base: position 1,015,013 of record JARHVA010002304.1, read on the forward strand.
TTTTTGTGTAGTCTCGTCAGTTGTCTTACAAATTCTTTTGTTGTTTTATAGGCTTTAGGAAGGCCTTTTACAAAGTTACATAGCACTTGCTTTTCCAAAAATTACATGATCTTGGTATTTCTTATTCCATCATGAGACTATGAGATGGCTATAGGCCAATTTTGGACTACCCATGGTCTCTCTGACGTTGCGAAGAGCACCATTGAATTCTAGTAAAGGTGCCCTCTCACCATTGCTCTTCAATATTTACGTGGATGATCTTGAGAATTTCTTTGGCAGCATATTGTTGTTGGTGATGGTTTTATGTTACATCATGTTTTGATTGCCAAACTACTTTTTGTAGATGATGTGGTAAACCTTGGTCTAGGGTCATGGTCTTCAACAACTACATGGATGCTTGATTTAAATTCCTCTACAAAGGAAGCCTATGGAGATAATGACAATTTACACCTACTTAGGTGTGTAGTTTACTAGACTGCCTTTTACTATATAGCCTGAATTCTACCTCACACTCATGTCTTTGTAAGGGGCATGCGTCACTTTTTGTTTTGGACTGCTAATACTTTCAAAAACATTTTCACGATATCCATTCGAAGATGTGCCTTTTCAATGCATCCATTAAACCCACTGTTTTTTATGGCTTAGAGGTTTGAGGCTTTTTCAATGCATCTAGTGAGTGGGAACATATCGAGAGTGTTCAAGCTATCATGCTTTGGTGTATGATCCATTGTAAATGGGTGGTTCCCCAATGCATTTTCTAGGCTGAGTTTGCTTCCTAGCTCTTTCACCTTGTGAGTATATTTAGGTTTAAATTCTACATTCACATGCTCATGGAATTCAACCTTAGGTCATGAGAGATAGCCATATTTGGCTTTTTCTTCTTTAAAGCTAGTTGCCTCCTTGGGTCTTACCATGCATTGATTTAGTTGGTTTGTTGAGACCAGTTCACTCTTTGAATCCATCGTCACTTCTTATAGAGGATCCTTGGATGCATCTCCATCTCTTCTTCCATTCAAGGAAGTTATCAATACAACCATCTGACATGAAATATACTAACAACACATCAATAGCCTTTCATCCCAAAGCAGGCCTTCTATGTTGAGCAACTCATACATATTGTGGATGAATTCATTATTCGACCTGACTATATCCAACATCATTGGTCACATGGCTTAAGGATCCCGCTTGGCTTGTTCAGGGTGTGTTGAGATGGATCACCATATTTTGCATAGTGAGACAACATGTTGTCTTGGTTCCCTCCAGGTGGTGGAGACCAAGGAACACTTTATTTTTAGGGGTCCGGTCTATTATGAGATTTAAGGGAGCTATCATTATTTGTTTGGAGACTCAAATGGTTCTCTATCCAATTTTTTCCAGAACTCGATAAAAAATATTTAGCACTCTTCCTACTAGAGGTTGTTACGTTTAGGGGACACCCTAGAGCTATAGGTTGATTACGTCATTTCAACCGATCGTCGCAATGGTTGCTGGCACTAAGCACTCGTTGGATGTTGCCGAGTACATGTAACGAGTGACAATAGATAGACAACTCTCATCCTTGCATACCACCACCAGGGCACTTGACCTTCTTATTATCTTTTTAGGTGATGTGGATATTCTTCATTTCGGTGTTGGAGGCCTTCTAGCCCTTCGCCCATAATCAAGCTTATGGGGGCAAGTGCACATTGCCATTTTCTTTTCTGTCCCTGGGCGTTCCCTATTTATTGGATGTTAGGAGATGTTCTTGGAGGAGTACCTTGCTTCCTCCTAGGATTGTCTAGTTGGGCCCCATTAGCCCTCACCAGTTTGTGATTGTCATAATCAGGCTTGCATCTGTGATTTCATAGTGGTAGAGGATGACACCATTGGTTCTTTAGGTCGAAGTCTTGCTGCAGACATGTGGCAACATTATTTTTCATTCTTGGTCATTCCTCAGCGTCATACTTAATTGCTTCATTTGGAGGTCCTTCCCTCACTTGGTTAACTGTACTTGGATGTTGTGGTTCGGGGGTTTTAATCATTATTAGTTTACCTTCTCTTTATTTGTTTCTTTGCTTTTGATTTTGTGTTTACTTACTTTCATACCGTAGGATCCTCTTACCCTAGTTCTTCTCTATTGTAACTAGTTATACTTTTGAGTCCCATTGACCTACTTTGGTCATTTGTAGTCACTAATATATTTTCATTCTTTCTTTCTATCTTGTATCTAATTTATCATAAACATGTTTATGTTACATTGCAATATATCATGTTTGTATATGCTCATTAGAGTAATTATAAAAGTGATATTAGTTCATACAAATATGTTTGTGAAAATTACGATTGCTCCCTTCTTGATGTTTGTTCTTGTAGTAGAAAATGACATAAGTTATTGTGACAAACACGTTCATATGAATAAACATGCATAATGTTGTACAATTTCCATGTAGAAGAACATAGAAACAAGGCATAAATTATATTAAATGACTTTGGGAGCTTCTAATCTGAACTGGAATCTTGATAATGTTTTTTTTTGTTTGGGTTGTTTGTTGACCAATAACGAGTGCTAGCATCTGTAACCATTATTACTTGTTGCTATCAAACAAACAAACAAGCTTTTATCTGTTGAGAGATAGTAGAGTTATTTAGGGATACAAAGTTGGTTTTAATAGTTTATCTAATCTTTAAGTCGTAGTGATTGTAGCTATCCATGAAATATTTTGATGGTTATGGGTGTCCTTCAATACACTTCATATTTCTTTTTCATATATCTTGGAAATTATATTCTCTATTGGTGAGTTGTTGGGGCTATATTTTTATTTTGTTTTCTTAACCTCTAGTTGCTAGAGTAAGATTGTACTGATGTGTTTGGGTTTTGGAAAATATTTAATGCCAGCATACTGTTTAGACAAAAGAAATATGTTTTGGGTTACCTATTGCAGAATCAGCTTAGTTTGCATTAGCTCTAGACCTTCAAAAAAATTGATTGAAAATGTTAGATGCTGATAGCCAATAGCTCATCAAGACCTCAATATATAGATGCTTATTATCAAGCCAAAATAATTAGTTCTCCATCCAGTAGATCCCAAATCTGATTCTATTTGTCACCTCCTCACAGGGTAATGAGCTTTTACTTCCTGCCAAAGCTACGTTATGTTGCCATTTTATTAAACTGCCTTCAAGCTTCTGAAGATAGAAATACCTCCTCCGACTATGCATATCCTTCCTTCAAGCTCTGCTGATTAGACCTTCAGAGCCACCTGTCCAGCTCTCTGCAAACCAAAACTGGTATCAGCCAAGAATACTACTGCGTCACATCAATCACTACCCATATATTTGGTGTTCAAATTATTTCTATTTATTTTAAAGAAACGCAACAAAAGTAGAATCAGGCAAGCTAGACGCGTACAGATTCAGCAGCTTCCCCTTTTAAGTGAAGCCTTTAAATGCCAAACAGAGCAGTTTATAAAACTACAACTTTTTCATCCACAAAATGAAATGCAATACAGGATGCAAAATGCAGGTCTGATGCAAGGATATAAATAAGGAAACGACACTATCTTTTCCAAATCAGCCATTACCCTCCATCAGATTATGGTCATATCAAAAGTGCATCATCTATTAAGACTGCGCTTATCTAATCTCCTTATGAAGGCCCATCAATATGCTCTAAAGATAAAAGCAGAGTTCAAGTCACAAGCTCGTGTCCACACGAAGTGGGTGGAGTGATTTCATTGAAAGCCTGATTGTCCATGAATTCAGGCTTTTTCCTTTTTGAAGCATTCAAAGTATAATGCATATGACCATATTACACCACAAATCAGCCATAGCAAATGCAAATGATTATTAACCCCTTCTCCACCATCTATCTTTTCCATGCAGTGAAAATACTTGCGTTGGGATATATGCACTTTCAATAAAAGGATTATTTTATGATTTATGGAGCAAAGATTACCAGAACAATGACAAATCATATGCGAAGCTTCATTGTGGAGAGTTTAGTCATAAAGTAGCTAATTGGCAAAAGGATTAGTTTGACTAAAATCAATATATATTATATGCAAGAGCTTACTTCTATCTTATATGATATTAACACAAATAGCAATGGATGAAGTTATAAACATAATTTTAACATTGTTAAAAAGATAAAATCATCAGCATCTCGTACATGATATTCATCGAGAAATATTTTTATTAAGAGTTAACATTGTGAGGCTGATGAATTAGGGTGAAAGAAAAGGGAGTAGTAGCAAAATACGCTGATAAAATAAACTAGCATACAGAACACAACTGTACATTGCATCAGTATGTTCATCACCCATATGTTTATCATTCCCTGTCAGTAATTAAGGATTTAACTTTCATTTCAATGACTAAGGTGATAAGAAATAAATCATATTTTATCATGAATTGGTCTTCCATTTATCTCTTCTAAGAATTTAGCTAAACTGGAATGCAAGGTCATACTCTCGATATGTTTTTTTCGTAATTATTTATCACATTCTTCATATGCTAGAGATGATTCAGTTTTTCTCCATTCATGGCCCAAACAAACTCTGATTTTATCTATTGTTCTTTTACAGATTAGGAAGGTTGATCCAACTGTGGACATGGCTTCAGATTATGCAGATGATTATACACACTTACCGGTAAATCCATTTTTTTGGTATACCTCAAAAAAGACCTGTATTTGGATTGAAGTGATTTGAATGCTGTCTTGAATTATAAGATTGTGCTATGAGTGAGATTTGTTTCTGTGAGACGATAAATTTGAGCAATGAGATTTAGATATGCAAAATTATATCAAAATCACCCAAATATACAATCTACTTCTAAATTTAGAGCTAATAGATCACAATGCCACAATAAACATAAAAAACCAGCATTATAAATCTAAAGTTAAATGCTTCAAACAATATCCAAGCCAAGAAAAAGATTAAATGATTATGGATCGCTTACAGACTCAGAATTTCAGCATGATATTGACTTGATTCAAGACTTGGATTGCATGGATTAATTGATAGCTTGATGAAATGATTTATGGATTGGTGTAGCATGGATTTCTTGCACATTCAACTCCTTATCCCAAATGGAAGAAGATGGTGGGTTTAAATAGAGAGAAGGGAGGGGGATTTTATGGAATCTAAAATTCCATGGAATTTTCTAGAGAGAACTCTCTAGAGAGTTGGAGGAGGATTGGAGCATTCTAGACTCCATTAGAGGAGCCTAATGGGGTTTAATGGAGGTTTAGCTAGGTTTATAGGAGAAGTAGGTGGAGACTAAGTACTAGGCATGTAGGAGAGCCTAGGGGATATGTGTGATTTTGTGAATTTAAAATTCACAAGTAGGCAGAAGAGGGATTTAGGTGATAAATGGGATGTTACTAAGAAATAACAAGAGAAATAATATTGGATGAGAAATATGAATGTTAGTATAGATATATAAAGGGGACTAGATAATTGGCTAGGAGGGGGTTAAATGGGCAATGTTAAGGTGGAATAGTGACAAGAGGAATTAATTAGTGGATCATTAGACATAATTAGCGACACAATTAGCAAGCCAAAATAGGCGAGCAAATTATGATGCATACAGTTTCCATATTTATAATGGCAATTCATCATGTTGTTTGTTATAGATAAATTGTGATATTAATTTATAACAGTTAGAATATTTGGATACATGTCCAGCACTTCAGTCCCCATGAGAGGTCCAATGCAAGACCCGATAATGTCCATGAAGGAATGCCTAGGGCTAAGGGCCAGGCTCGATAATTCTAGGAGGAAGCATGCTACTCCCCTTAGAACTATTCCTAACACAAAAGGTAGATGATCCTCCAAGGCTAGAGAGAAAGCTAGCACTATGTGGTTGTTCCCATGACTCATGCTATAGGCAAGGAGAACTAAAAGGAGCTCAATGTCAAGACCAAGAAAATCCAAGGCACCCGAGTAGCAATAAGCTTCCTTGCGGACTCATCCCCATCTGTGTTAATCAACAATATCCAATGTTTTCAATCAACCAAAGAGCCCTAGGGGTCCCATGTAAAGGCCTTTGTTTGAAAAGATGACCTCATTAGAAAAAAGGGTTTAACACCTTTGATTTGGATAGCAAACAGAAGTTAATGGGGACCGTATCAAGTCCTACAGATAGTGTTACGTCTCTTGGATATCATACTAGACTCAACACCAAAAAATAAATGCTCTTCAATATTGCAGTTTGGCTAACTCACAATTGGTGGGAGCAAACCCTTAGCTAGATAAGTGGGATTCTCAGGCCATGTGACTGGTAATGTTAATGATAGTCAAGCTGGAAAATGATTTTATCCACATTCTGCAGAAAATGATTTACACTGAAAGCCATCTTGGGGCTAAGAGGTGATGATGGATAAATCTTGGTGAATTAAATGGAATGTGGGTACACATTCTCTTTGGAAGCTCTATTGATCACCTCCTTCGAGGGTAGAAGACGAGGGGCATCCATGGAGTGCCTATAAGGAGAAAACCAATTAGTAGAGATGTTGATTGGATGAAGAAGCAAACTAATATGAAAATAGACATTGACTCCTAGAGACACCCAAAGAGGTGCTCCTCTTTAAAGCACAAAATGCCAAAAGTGGGTATGTTTTGCAGCTTCAAGTTGAGTCACCCAAGGATATATAGAATAAGCTTTTAAGATACTCTCAAAATGAATGGCTTGGGTAGCAAACTTGACCTAAACGATGCATTGAGGGATTGTCTATATTCAATGTATTTACACTAAAGCATCATGCTACTCTGAACTCTCTCAATACGCACCCGGTCAAGAGATCCCAAACTAAGACCCCAAACCTTTCACGCTTAAACATATATGGGTTGTATGATTGTGTTGAAGAGATACATCCTATAAGGGATATTCTTAAAATGTATGTGAAAGAACTAGTGTTCTAAGATAGAAAGTGAGGCATATTACTTGCAAAGGCAGTTGAGAGGAAGGCTTCAAGTTAAAAGACAAGCCAATAAACTAAACTTTCAAGTGTTTTGTGATTTCCATAGGCTCTCCTTTGCAGAGAACTGATTCTGAAAAGAGTGTTCGTGGAAGTATTGACGACCACGCCCCTACTCTTACTAAGGTTAACGACAAGTTGGCTAAGCCGATGAAAGCAAGGGCATCAAGGTGTATTTGTAAGTTGTCAGGTGCCTATAGAATCTTTGTCAAAAGGACTATGCTGCCGATGATAATCTTCCAGCTCATTAATGTTAATAACAAGGCTAGTTGGCAAGAGAGGGCACCCATTTTTTACTTCAGTAGTACTCTTAAGATAGTCATAGAGACCATGGGGACCCTGAAATTGGCCAAAAACAATGATGTAGAATCTCATGATGGTAATAATGAAAGAATTTTAAATACCCTTGTTTTACTATTTTTGTGAATACAAGGACATAAATAATGAGTGAGTCAAAGCAACGGGTAATGAGTGGATTGCAAACTTGTGTAATTATTGGCGAGATTGTTTGTTTTATTTATTTTTGTAATTTATAAATGTAATAAATATTAGAGCCGCAATCTCCATGGATGCATGCCTTATTGGTGAACAAACATATGTGCAATTTTTCAATCAATGGACTAAGCTATTGTCTACTAGTAGGCTCACAATTTTTCGGTAATTCTTATAGATTGCATTGGTATTGGATGACCAATTGTTGAATTGTTTTACAAATAAGTTTATTGTGAGGATTAGGTGGAGGAAATTGATTAGAGGTTAGATGTGGATATTGTTTTTAATATCAAGAACAATGAGTGCCCCTCATTGTGGACTCTCCACAAAGGAATGGAAAGATTTTTGTAGGTGAAAATTCAAAACCTGAATGCTAGAGAAGAAAGATAGAAGTCAATGATATTTACGAGCATGTAAGCGATATTGCATAAGTGCATATCTATCTAACTATTATTTAGTTCTACCACGAGAAGTTGAATCCATCCAAGAATGAAAATGCTTTTGTGAACTTCTTTTAAAAGCCCATCCTTGCTTCTAATTTTCTTCTCTAACAAAAACCCATCTTATAGATGATAGTCAGAAAGATGAGTGTGGTAACAAAAAGAAAGAAAGAAAGAAAGAAATTATATTAATGTCCATAGATGACCAGAAGTAGGTTAATGGGATTGAACGATACAACCAATAGCAATAGAACTATCTATCTTTCTTCTCTAACATTCAAAACATGCATGTGAGACTTCCTATCTTTCTCTAACAAAAAGCCATCCTATAAATGATAGTCAGGAACATGGCTGCCAAATGTTAGCCCCTTGTATATGTTAAAACAATTAGTCTTTGTCATACAACTAAGCCTACTTTGGTGTTTCATGTTCTAAGTAATAAGAATCGTTGCTAGTGTTGCAATTGGATGTCGACTCAGACAGTCAGCGATTAGTTTGGCATTTCCCGTCTTATGTTGGATGTTCAGGTGGAATTGTTGTAGATAGATGGACTAATTCCGATGATGGTTATTCTGTAGCTTGAATTGGGTTTGCGTATATTTCAGAGCCCTGTGGTCAATGTGTATAAGGGTCTCTTTGCCGAGAATATAGTGCTTCCATTCTTTGCACACTTGAACAATAGCGTGGAGCTCTTTGTTGCATGGTGGGTACTTGTGCACTGTGTCAAAGAAAATCTCATTGTGATATGCAGCTATTTGGCCATGCTGGGTGAGGACTACATTGCTCCCAGACGTCTGTCTTGATGTCAAAATACTATTGAAGATCTAGCAAGACAAGGAGCAACATTGAACAATGCCTCTGCTTCAGTTGTGCAAATGCTCAATGTTGTGCCTCTATCCATGCAAACTTGGATTTTGTTCCTCCTTTCTTCTCGTGGAGCTTGAGCACAAACTTGTGGTAAAAGTTGTCTAGTCCTAAGAAACTCGTGAGTTCTATGAGTATTTTGGCCCTTGGGCCGGTCTTTGATGACTCATATCTTCTTTGGGCCCTTTTGTACATTGTCTTTGATGATTATGTGGCCTAGGTATTAGATACACTCTACACTGAAGGAACACTTCTCCATGGTGGTGTAGAACTTATGCCGACACAATGCATCGAGGACTCGTTGAACACGTTGCAAGTGATCCTCCCATGTTTTGCTAAATAAGAGGATGTCACCCAGGTAGACAACCACAAAGGAATCTATGAATGGATACATGATATCATTCATCATCTTCATGGTTTGAGTAATCACATGTTGTCATTGCTTTGCATTGATCCAATATATTGATTTGGTTGCATCCACCTTTGCTATCCGGTAGAGCTTGTCAACCAGAGTGATGCCAAGTTGCCTATACAGATACGGGTACGAGTATCGGATACGGGGATAAGACGATTTTATTTTGGGTTTGGATACTGTTGGATACGGCTACACAAAAATATATTTAACAAATTAAAAATATAAAAATATAGCCATATAAGCAAAATTAACCACATTATATGCAGAGGAAACAAAATAACTTCAAATAAGTTAAATAACCACAAAATATATACTCATAATTCAATGCCAAATATCATAATATTCAACAGTCGAACTTATATTAGTTTTATAACAGGTACATGGTGCAAATGTTACAATGTATGGACAAAAATAAAGACAAATCAACATTCTCATTGTTCACTATATTCTTCTTTGCCTGCAATGTTTTCATCATCAGGTGGTTCATTAGAACCACAAGCAGTAGCAGTGCCACTCCCACTAGCTCCACTATGCAAGTCGTGTGAAGCACTGTCTAGCTCCGTGTCAAAAAAAGAAATGTAGGCAAGGGAGGCATCTAAATCAACAGCCTCTGGGTTCACATCCCACAACTTTGTTGGCCCTTCCTTGTATTGAGGTTGTTTATGTGAGAGAAGATGTAATTTGGAATGCACATAAACCAAATCCTTTGCCTTTTTTGCAGCCAACTTGTTGCATTTAACTGAGTGGATAAAGCCATAACTACCCCAACTCCGCTTAGCTAAAGAGGAACTATCAATCTATTGAAGCCACAAAATGAATTAGAATTTATAAAAAATAAAAAATAAAAATACTAAAAGTTAAAACTTAAAACAAAACATTGAAAAGGTCGAAAGCAGGCTATAGTAAAAAAATTAAAATCTTGTGATAGAATTTTTATTGCAAGTGGTTGAAGGTGGGTAGATGCTTGTCCATGGAGGTACCACCAAAAGTGAGCGTTCATCTTGTAGTTGTCATGGATAACACCAAGGGAGTGACCCACCGAGGATATGAAATGCACAAACTTTTCTCTGACTTGGTCTTCTACCTCTAGATCGGAAAAGATTCTAGAGAATGTTGCCTTATATCTCTTGGCAACTTCAACATCCCTATATGGTGCGACTCTCTTGAGCAAAGAAAGAATCTCTGCACTGTAGTATTTGGGTGTCAAGGCAAAAGCAAGAAGATGCAATGGGGTGGTTATTTTGTTTCATCTTTCAATGAGATGCGACTGCACTTCCTTGAAGAACCTCTCCATGGGATCTTGCTCTTTGGCATTTATGATGGATTTAATGTTCTCAATCATTGAGTCTATTCCATCATAAATCTCACCCAAACATAGATGATCGATGTCCACATATCTCAACATGTTGATGATGGGCTCAATAAAACTCAACAAATACTCCACACGTTTCTACCATGCATCATCAAGAATCCACCCTTTCACCTTGGCTCTCTCATTGTTTGCTTGCCTCTATACACCCCAAAGGTTGTTGCTGACCATGCTACTCAATCCCTGATGCACCTTAACACTCAAGAAGATGGTGTGTGAGACAAATCAAGTCTCAGCAACCTAATACAAAATTAAAACAAATAATTAATAAACTTAAAAAATTGTTCAAAAATAAAAACACTACAAATTAAAAACTTATAAAATCAAATTAAATTAAGAGTTACCTTCAACAACTGCAATTTTGAAAAGTATTGAAGATGGCTTGGGACATGTGATGGTTGGTTATGAACATTTGGATCTCATTCGCCTCCTCATAGACTTGTTTGATTCAGTCAATTTTTGTCCTCAATTTTTGCAACATAAGGTTGAGGGAATGAATGACATAAGGTGTCCAAAATATATGTCCATACCTTGCCTCAACCAACATGCCCGTAGCTCTGCAATTTTTAGTGTTGTTTGTTACAACTTGGACAACGTTTTGAGGCTCCAGTGCCTCAGTGGACACTATGAGGTTGCTAATAATGAATTGTGCATCCTTCACTTGCCCCTCACAATCAACGGCCTTGAAAAACATTGCCTCTTTAGGGCTCATTGCAATCACATTAATCAATGGCTTATTTTTCGTATATTTTCATCCATCGAAAATGGACACCCCTGTTTCGATCCATGAATCCTTAATGGGCTTCAATGCATCTTCAATGTGTTTTCTTTCTTTTGTTAAGAAGGTGGTGCGCACCTTTTCATAACCTGGGGTGACAAACCCTTTAGGGGCAACATTGATAGATCTCACCATTTCCTGCCAGTATGGTGATCTAACAGTATTAAATGACAACCCACATGCGTAAATACAACGTGCGATGCTCTGCTTCGCTATCTTTTTAGAGTCATTTTGGAATGCTCTCTCCAATGGGCCTGCATCTTTTGTTCTCTTGCGACCAAGAGGTGAATCCTCTTCCTCTTCGGTCACAACAGGTGTAGCAAGCAAGGGGTGTGATGGGGTCACCACATTAGCACGAGCTGGATCAACAGGTGGTGATCCTTTCTCAAAGGATGCTTCGATTTTTGCACCAGAACGACATCTACCTCTTCTTGCTCTTTGATGTATGCAAGGATCTTTGCTTGTGGCAAGCCCTTTCCCAGCCTTCCACCTATGCTTGGGCCATCACAAACTCTGATTCTAGTGCCAAAAATCGCACACAAATGAGCTTTCACTCAACTATACGAGCTCTTGAATTTACTGTTACACTTTGAGCAAAGCCAATGAAAACACCTTCCACCAGGGTTCTGTTCTAATATTGTCACATACTTTCAAAGGGGCGTTCGTGGATCAAATTTGATGGTTATCCCTTGCCCCATCGAACTAGCACTTGCAACTTGAGACATTCTAATTTCTGACAAATCCCTATAGCCCCAACTAATAAATAAAAAAATTGCTTTTAAAATTTAATGGTAAACCGTAAAAACTAAAAAAAAAAAAAAACAATTGCTATTAAAATTATTTTAATAGAAATAATATAAAAAACATAATCATTGCATTTGGTATTTGTGGAAATAATAGTTAAAATTTAAAAGAATAACAAAAAAAAATTAAAATAAAATCTAGTTACAAAAAAAAAAAAAACCCACAAATCTAAAAACTTACCTTAAATTAGCAAATCTTCTTCCTTGCAAGCTCCTCAAGCTCTTGGCGCCAAATAGGAAGGAATATCAAGCTTATGCAATTGAAAAAAATAACAAGAGTGAACAAATGTGCAATGAGAGTGAAAAATGCAATGAAAGAGCAATGTGTTGTTATCTTGTTATAAAATGAGTATGAATAATGCTTTTAGGGTTGGGAATCCACTTTATTTTGTTTTTAATTGCATTTTGAAGTCCACGTTTGACTTTTTCAAAGGTGAAATTGAAAAAAAAGTTAAAAAATCTCGTTTTTTGCACTCGAGAGCACTGGGATATGCCTAGGGAGTGTCCTTGGGCTACAAATATGCCTGGGTACATCGCCCAGACGTATCTGCAACTTAGGCATGCTCCCTGGGTGTCTCCCCGCACTCCTCCCGCACTTCTGTCGCCGTATCCGTCTCCCTACGCGCTCATAGGGTCTGCAACAAGCATATCCGGTAACGTAGGAGTGATGATGACACTCTGAGGCCTAGCCTCATAGAGATTGTGGCATTTTGTCATGTAGGCTTTTTTGGAAAGAACATCGCAAACTTCCAAGGGTGCCATGTCACAAACCATCTCATCCTTGATTGATTTGATGGAATAGGGCAGGTTGTACTGTCGATTGATGCAAATGTCTCCACCTTGATTCACCCATTCAATGGAATACGACAAAGGATGAGGTGTTTTTGATAGATTCAACTTAACTACAACAACAAAGATCAAGTTTTTTTTGACTTTGTGTTCACCCATGTCTGTGAGTGGAAAAGGCGCTACATGTCCTCTTGTGGTGAAGGTGATGCTCTTGCAATAGTGATGATGGAGTAAAAATTCACATCCATCATCTACATTCTATCTCTTTGCCCAGGAGAAGTTGTCGCTGATGATGTAGAGGCTTTTGTTTTTATCAATCTCTTGTGACTCCGTAAAAATATTTTCCTATTGGCCCGACACTTGGTGGTGTTGTGGTACTTTCTCTTGTGGTTCTCTCACCACTCGCCAGTGTCTTTCTATGACTTCTTCTTCGATGTCCGTTCTTGTCTTGCTGCTATTGCGGTATATCCTTGCCTTTGTACTTGTGTTTAGACTTGGTGTCAACCTTGCCTTTCTTCAGCAATAGCTTGTCACTTGAGGAAAAAATATTTCTTTTGCATTTGAATTTCTCCTCAATCTTGACTGCATACTGTAGGCTTTTCACCTAGTGCCCTGATGTCCACGAACTCCATGTCCTTTTGGATGTAGAACCGTAAACCCATTGTAGTATTTGTAATGAACTTACTATATTACAAAAGTAGATTCACAACAGTAGATAGATTTAACAATGTGCATGAACTAATTAGCATCAATTACTTGCAAATAATAGTAGAATTGAGGAGATCCACGCAATATAAGTGAATGAAGAGCAAAATATTGAAAAATAGAAACGGGCCACTTTGAGTGGGTACCTTCCATAATCCTTACAACAAGAATAAAATTTAGAATATATGATGATTCAATTCTAAAAACTACCTCTTATATGTACCCTAATTAGGTTGTGGACTCCACAAGTTGACCACTCCTACGAATATGCAAATATAGAAACTATCATATGACTAAGTCAAAGGCTACGTGCAAGGAAGCTTTCAAGAGTGTGTATGTTGTCTTTTTATGGTCATAGAAATTATTCATAGACATATGATTCCACCTAGTTGAGCCATGAATCAAATTCATCAACATCAAATTTTCCTTCAAATAGAGGAATGTCAAAAGTTAGTTGTACTTTGAAGGGTGTGACACCCCCAAAATGCTTGCTTGATGAAAAAGAAACGGGCCACTTTGAGTGGGTAACTTCCATAATCCTTACAATAAGATTAAAATTTAGAATATATGATGATTCAATTTTAAAAACTACCTCCTATATGTACCTTAATTAGGTTGTGGACTCCATAAGTTGACCACTCCTATGAATATGCAAATATAGAAACTATCGTATGACTAAGTCAAAGGCTACGTGCAAGGAAGCTTTCAAGAGTGTGTATGTTGTCTTTTTATGGTCATAGAAATTATTCATAGAGACATATGATTCCACCTAGTTGAGCCATGAATCAAATTCATCAACATCAAATTTTCCTTCAAACAGAGGAATGTCAAAAGTTAGTTGTACTTTGAAGGCTGTGACACCCCCAAAATGCTTGCTTGATGATTGTGTAGGTGTAGATTCAACCACGAGTTGTGATTAAACATAAGAAAATTGGGTCATCATCTGCCTTCTTTGCCTCTTGAGGGTTTTGTCAAGCAATTGTTTGAAAGGATCTCCCATTCCCTCTCTGGCCATTTGAGATCATTTGAACCGACAAGGAAGATAGTTCGAACAGTTGTGTCTTGAGATCATGCTTCTTGTATTCTGAGATTGTTCAATGGCACATGCAAAAATGGAATGAAATGCTCTGATACCATTGATTGGAATTATGTGTAATTAGTGGACAACACACTAACTATGGAGTTGAATGTGTTATAGGAGAAAATTGAAATTGATATAATTGATGTTGCAAAAACATTAGTATTTTCTTGAAAACAAGTGTATACAAAGAGGGCAATCTCTGTAGCAGAGATGTATGCATTGAACTCTACGTTCTTCATTCAATACTATTTATTTTTAGCTATACAATGCAACAATTAAAAGAAAGAAAGAAATTATATAAATGTCCATGAATGACCAAAAGAAGGTCAATGGGACTCGAGAATACATCCAATTTTAATAGAAAGTGCTAGGGTAAAAGGACCCTAGGAACAAAGACTAACTAAATAAAAAAGAACTAAAGCATTGAAAATCTAAGTACCCGATACGGGTACGGGTACAAGTATCGGATACATGGATACGTGGGTTTTCTTGGGGGGGGGCGGGGGTTTGGGTATGGCTGTACAAATATATATATATATATATATATATATATATATATAAAATTAAAAATATAAAAATATAGCCATATAAGCAAAATTAACCACACATAATATGCATAGAAGAAACATAATAAGTTAAATAACCACAAAAAATACTAATAATTTGATGCTAAATATCATAATATTTAATTGTCGAACGTAGATTAGTCTTATTACAAGTACATAGTGCAAATGTTACTATGTATAGACAAAAATAAAGACAAAAGAAAATGCACTCTCTGCAGTTTGGTGAAGATTACATTGAGATGACCTGGGGTTAAATCAACCTAAGACCATGGCCTGTTCTCTTCTTTGAGCTTATACACGAGTTGAGTTTTCGTATTATACCTGTGCAAATGATCTTACTGTATGTACTGCACAAAAAGAGCACTGGAGAACCATATTTTTGGGACATAGAGGATAAGCAAAAAAAGGCATTATTGATTTCAACCTCTCCCTCATCTTGATCATGTTACAAACATTTAGTCCCTTTATTTTGGCAACGCTGAAACACGGTAAAATACCTGGAAGACTTGTTGACTTGCTCTAGCAACCTTCATAGCTGTTATATACAACCCTAATAAAGACGATACAAATGAATCGACTGAGGCTTATGTTTTGAAAACACAGCCAGCCATTGAAACAAGAGTGAACAAATATGCAATGGGAGGTAAAAATGCAATGAAAGGTAAATGTGTTATCTTTTGATAAAATGAGTGTGATTCATGCTTTTAGGTTTGCAAATGCACTTTAAATTTATTTTAAATGTTTTTTGAGGTCCATATTTGACTTTGACTGCGAAAATAAGGAGGAAAAAATTAAAAAATATGCTTTTTTTGGGGGCT
The DNA here is from genome assembly GCA_037957365.1 of Torreya grandis. Taxonomy (NCBI): domain Eukaryota; kingdom Viridiplantae; phylum Streptophyta; class Pinopsida; order Cupressales; family Taxaceae; genus Torreya; species Torreya grandis. Next base: position 1,031,091 of record JARHVA010002304.1, read on the forward strand.
GCTAGCGCTACGCCTAGGGGACGCCCCAACGCTTGCGGGTATGAGATGTACCCGACCATCTTGTAGGGGTTGGGGCATACCCTGGGCGTAGGGCTGGTGTACCACCCTCGTACCCATATCAAAACGTCGTGTACTCATACCAGGTGGGGCGTAAGGGCATATCTAGTAACGTAGCTGAAAATAAATGAGGCGGGTTAAACCTAAAGCAATAAAGCCCCAACGCATGTGATTAATGTGTCAATACAAGTAACCATGTGAGGGAGCAAGAACCTCCAAAGAGAATGCGCTGATGAAAGTCGGAAAGACTGGATGGTAGTCCCATAAAACATATATAACCATGCCTAGGACAAAGGAATCATCTATGTCATCGTCTATCACTATGAAAGGGCCATTGCAGGATTTGATAATGCTCATCAGGGACTGTCTAGGGTTGAGAGGACTAGGCTAAGTAATCCTAGGAGGAAGCAAAGCACCCTCCCTAGAATCATTCCTAACATCCAAGCCCAAATAAACTCCCGTGGGAGTGAAGAAACTCGTAATGTGTCCTTGACCCCATGGTTTAGGTAGCCATCGAGTAGTAATAGATCCACACTGCCAAGGAGCATATCCATGACGTTGAATAGCAAATCCATGTTGTTGAGAGATAGTGTGTTGGGGCACCTTAATACTGATGTGCAAAAATGAGCGTTGCCTCACTGACCTACCCCCCAATGTGTGAATCAACAGTATCGAAATGGCGCTTAATGCTGCCAACCTCTGTAATGTGTTGAAAGAAAGAGGTGATCAGCCTTGGGGCTCCTTGTAGGGACATGCATTTAAGGGTGATAGTCTGCTTAAGAAAAAGGTCCAGGGATTGTTGGTCCATGTACCAAACAGAAGTGGATGGAGAATTCCCCAAGGTTACTAAGAATAGTGAGGGTTCTCCTTGAGAAATAAAGAGTCACACACATGGTGGTGATATTTATCCACCTTGGAAGGTGAAACAAATAGAAATAGCTGGATTTTGGTTGATGGCATTACTATTTTGGTAGTAGCACTTGTCAAGGTCATATGCCCTTCACCGTTGCTCAGAATTTGAAATTGTAATATGCATTGGCAAGCTTGATGATGGTATGGGTGCAACTTCAGCCACAACATGTGATAGAACATAAGAAAACTGTGCCATCATCCCCCTCCTATATTTCTCAAGGGCTTTGTCAAGCAATTCTTTGAAAGGATCTCCCGTTCCCTCTTGCCATTTGAGATTTTTTGAACCGACAAGGAAGATAATTCAAAGGGTCATGTATTTTGACCTTGTTCAATGGGACATGCTAGAATGGACCAAGATACTTTATACCACTGATTGGAATTATGTATAGAGTTCGATGAACAACACTAACAATGGAGCTTAATGTGTTATAAGAGAAAATTGAAATTGCAAGAACTAAAATTGCAAAAACAACAATATTTTAGCAAGTGTATAATAAGAGGGCATTCTTTGTAGGAGAGATGTATGCCTTGAACTCTGCATTATTCATTCAATACCCTCTATTTTATTATTTATAGCTATACACTGCAAGGACTGAAAAGTTACTAAAAGTAGTGAGGGTTCTCCTTGAGAACTTAAGAATCACGCACACGATGATGATGCATATCCACCTTGGAAGGTGAAATGAACATAAATAACTGGATTTTGGTTGATGGCATTACTATTTTGGTAGTGCTACTTGTTGGCGTCATATCTCCTTGACTGTTGCTCGTAATTTAAAACTGTAATATGCATTGGAAAGCTCACAAAAGAAACTAGTTTGCCCGAGGCATACTCCGACAACCATTGAGAGGATTCGGCCAAAGTTTCAAGGCAAAATTCCGCTTTGAAGGGTCTTGAAAATGCAAATTTTGATAGCATAGAAAATTTGAATAACATAGTTTTTTGAAATTTCCATAATTTTGCCCTGAATGGCCATCTGGATCAAGGCACAAGAAGGTTTTTAAATGCATATATCTTATTAAACCTTGGGAAATGCTTCGTTCTAATTTCAATTGAAAAATTTAGGCCATACTATAATGGCTTCAAAAAGGTGATGTTAAATGTAAAGCCTTCAAATGATTTAGATTGGTTACCAACATTTATAGTCATGTCATTTGCTGCAAAAGTGAATTGGAAGCTTTGGATGCATTGCCTACGAGTTTGATGATTTTACAAGGAGTGCTCTATAAAGATAAAAATGATGAGATGCCTGTTAGAATTAAAATGGATAGATTATAGAGTAACGTGGGAATATTTAGGTGTAACCTATGGTTTTAGAATTTAAATGTATTCTTATAATTATAGTAGTAGAATGTGCGATTTAAATGTGATTAATCATTGTATTTGGTCAAAAATGCTTTTTTCAATCAGATTTTTTGGTGCTTTTTTCAGAAAATCAATCCCCGAAGCCTCATATAATGCGGTGATTTGAAATACTTAAATACATCCAAAACTTAAAAAACTTAAACCTAACCCTAACCCTCCGTTGTGGTAGGTGTTATATTTGACCTTCATTTGAACAGATGTAATATTTTTTGTTGCGAAATATGGTGGAAATATTTCTCATTATAACTCCCTAATAATCTATCCTTGGATTAGTACCTCGTGGGCCAAACATAAGCAGATGAAACATTCATGCCTTCTTTAGCCCTTGCACTACACATGGAGCACAAACCATGCTATAGAGTACAGGTTGAAAAAATACTATTCTAGAGCAGGGAAAGAAGACAATCTCCAACTTTTGGTAGCACTCTATCTTACTGTTTAATGTGGCCAAATCTCCATACTAACAAAGTATGGTGGATGCAATTGCACTTGCAAGTTTTGGGTGCACTATGCCATAGATTATATACTCGGCGATTACTCGCCGAACAAAAACCCAAACGAGTATTCGCTACTTGAAATTGCGCAGAGTCGCCACCCTTGCAAATACTCGATCTGCGGTGAGCATTGGCATAGTACTTGTCGAGTACTGTGCTAGTGCTCGCCGAGTGTCGAGTACCCAATCAATACGTGTCCAAAACGCGATAGAACCTTCCAGAAGCATCTAGAACACTGCAAAAATGCAGGGAAAACACAAATTTGTCTTATAAAATCATACACCTCCACACTAATCACACAGCGTTTGGAGTCTCTCTGGAGCTTTTGGATCAAATTGGAAAGAGATTTTCTGAGCAAACTTTCTAGGTTAATTTTTTATTTCATTTCTTCTAAGTTCTATTTATTGGATGTTAAACATATCATGTTGCATGAAGTTAAACATTTCATTTCTTCTAAGTTGTATTTATTATCTTGAGTCTACATCATTTGCAATTTTGCATTGGATTATTGAAATTTGATCTCCCATTAGAGTCATACTTAGTAAGTTAGTAGACCGTGTCACAGTGTCACTGTGTGACTATGATATAGTACTGCTTGTAGTTGTCTATTGATATTCGATCCGGGAATTTTATCTCCTCAATAATAGGCTAATAGCTATGTTATTTTAGGGTGTTGTTTTAGTCTAAACATAGAAGTAATGTAGAACTAAGGCTTTCTTCGTTTACAGTTACACTATTAATTTTACTTATTTTTATAAAGCATTGTGGATAAATTGAGTTGTAATGGGCAACTTCACATTGACAGATTGATCAAGACGTAATGGATGATCTTCACCAAGATCTCTTACATCGATCAGAAAAGACAACTCCTAAAAGCCTCTAGGGACACATGCCCAAATTTAATGTTTTCTAGTGTATTTAGGAACATTCCTTGTATCCTTGTTGTTAGAACTTAGATTTATGTAATTTATTTCTTTTGTAAAGTAATATAAGATGCATTTTAAAACAAAATATGAAGTTTAGACTTTAGAATTTAGATAACTAGGTAAATAAGTGTAAGATACATGAAAATTTTTAGACTCTTGGCAACAACTATTTGTTATTTACTTATTACCCTAGATTTATAATTTAATAGATTTATAATTCAATAGATTTTATAATTCACAAGGGATCCTTACATTGGAATGCCAAAAATCTAATTTTTTAGTTTTACATGCAACCAAATCTAAATATTAACTTCATCTCCTAACAAATTCTATGTAATTTACTTGTAAACATATTATCATGATTATGTAATTTTTTTAATGTTGTTTTTATTTTTGAACATGCTGCAGATTTACCATTAGACTTAACATACAATGGCATCTGGCTTTGCATCTGCATCTGTATTAGGATCAAAATCAGTCACTGGTAGCCAACCACCTCCCCCTAATGCACGTACCGTTCCTTGGAAGTATGTCATACGGGTTGGAACGTCCCAGTCGACTACAATTTGTATGTTTTGCTCGAAGAAGATTGGTGGAGACATCAATTGCTTCAAGTACCATCTTGCATGCATTCCTTCACGTGATGTTTTGTTTTGTCCCATTGTAACAAAAGAGGCAAAAAGAGAGATGATTTGCAGAGCTTGCATTGCTAGACGAGAAGAAATTAGAGAGGGCAAAGATACAAACAGCCTTAACATCAGCCATTGGTCCCGCATCAGCAGAGGCAACTGAGGCAGTTATGAAAGAAATTGTGGGCTTTAGTTGTGGTCCACGCAAGCGAGACACATCCACCTCATCAAGTTCGAGCCAGTAACACAATTTTTTTGTGCCTAGAAACATACTTGGAGCACAACTTTTGCTGTAAAGTACAAGATGGAACAAGGAGGTGCATGCAGAAACAAATAAGGCATGTGCAAATTTTTGGTACTTCAACAATTTTTCCTTCAACGTGGTAAAGAGCCCGTACTAAAAATATTTGGTGACAACATTGACAGTTGCAGGGAAAGGGTACAAGGCACCCTCTCCAATAGACTTGAGTGGGAAATTGCTCAAGAATGCAGTTGAAGATGCGAAAGTAATTGTGGAAGATCAAAAGAGGTGGCGAAAATTCGGATGCACCATTCTTTTCGATGGATGGATTGATGGAAAGAATCGCATCCTCATCAATTTTTTGGCAGCTTCAAATGGTGAGATGTTTTTTTTGAAATTCATTGATGTATCTAGTAAGATAAAAAATGCAAAAACCTTGAGCTTGATGTTCGAGAAGGTTGTTTTAGAGGTGGGCATCGAGAATGTTGTCCAAGTTATCACTGACAATGCGACAACATATGTGGCGGCTGGGAGACTTCTCAAGGACAAACATCCATCACTTTTTTGGACACCTTGCGCGGCCCATTGTCTTGACCTTCTCTTGGAGGACAGACAAAATTGATTGGGTGAGACCGGTTGTAGAGGAGGCCAGAGACATCACAAAATATACTTATAATCACCCTTGTGTTCTCAGCTTGATGAGAGAACGCACCAAGGGGAAAGAGCTTATGCGAGTAGGGGTCACAAGGTTTGCTACTAACTTCCTTACATTGCAAAGTATTTGCAGTTTGTTGACAGCTTTGAAGCAGATGTTTGTGTGCCAAGCATGGGTGGACTCAACATATTCAAAGACAGCTGATGGAATCAAAGTCTCAGAGGCAGTTTTTAATGAGGGCTTTGTGGAGAGAGCTACAGAAAATGTCAAATTAACTTCAAATTTCAATTTCAAATCGATTCCTTTATTTTCAATTTTAAAGTATTTAATTTAATTGTAATTTTTAAACTTTAATTTTTTTTTAACTTTATAGGTGTCAGAGCCTTTGGTGAGGGTTTTGCGCTTGGTGGATGGAGAGCAAAACCCAATGGGTTACATTTATGAGGCCATGGATAGGGCTAAAGAGACCATCCAAAACTATCATAGGGGGGATAGTGTCAGATTTGATCTCATTTGGGAGTTGATTGATCGAAGGTGGAACAATCAACTCCATCAACCCATCCATGCAACGGGGGGTACTATCTTAACTCCATATTTTTCTACTTTGATGGCTTCACAGATGCTAATGGGGAAGTTATAGAGGGCCTCTCAACATGCATTGAGAGTATGACACTTGACATTGAGACAAGAGATCTCACATTGAGACGAGAGATCTCATTATTTCAGAGTTGCAAAACTACAAGTAGGCTAGGGGGAGGCTTTTTTCTTCAGCCCTAGCTATCTGAGGGAGAACCACATAATTATCAAGTAATATAAAATGAAGTATTTACTTGTACCTTATAAGCTACAAATTTACAATTATTAATTATTGACAAGCTTTTGAATATCTTGTTTACAGGGTCATGGTGGGAAGATTGGGGTGGACATACCCCAAATCTTCAAAGGCTAGCCCTCCGCATTCTATCTAAACCTTGTAGCGCTTCTGGATGTGAGCACAATTGAAGTTTGTTTGATGCCATTCATACGAAGAAACGCAACAAGTTGAGTCATCGTCTCAATGACTTGGTTTTTGTGCAATACAATCTTCGGCTTCGCACAAGAAAGATAGAGAACACATCACATGATCCTATTGATCTAGATGAGATTGATCCCTATGGTGATTGGACTGCATAGGATTAGGAGGCCCCCATGTTCACAGAGGACGAGATTGCTGATTTTGAGAGGCAAGCTATGGAGGGTGCAGCTACAATAGGAGGAGATATTGGATTGGATGACATCTTTGTAGATGTCGAAGATGATGTAGAGATGGAGCCATAGGGGCAACATTCTAGCCAGAGGGAGGAGGGGCAGTCGAGTTGGAGGACTAGACTCACTCAGTCTCCCTTAGTTTTCACTAAAGCAGGGAAGAGAAAAATGTAGATTCTTGTATATGTATCAGTGTTGTTGCCACTTGACACTATGACAGTTCATACTCATAGTTTTATAATTGTGTTCGCATGGATCTTGATCATGCAATTTTGTAATTTCTAATTTTCTATAATGGCATACAGTTTCCTTTTCAAATTACATATGGATAGTTTCTGGTTTCTAGCATATGTAATTTATATAATATGGATTTGTTCATACTTCAACAACCTTTGCAAATTTCTGGGATTTCTATAAAATTTAAGTTTTTTTAATAAATTTGATTATTTTTATTTTTTGTCGAATAATGGCAAGTGGTTGTCAAATAATCGCCGAGTAAACTTTTAGGAGCTGGGTGAGTACTCTCTGAGTACGAGTATGCGAACTATGCACTACGCTAGCATACGAAGCTTTGAAGATTGATTTATTGAAGGAGGTTGTATAGGATGTGAGCGATGTTTTTGCAAAACATTGTAAGGAATGGCAAAAATCAGGATGCACTATCATGTCAAATGGATGGATAGATGGAGCCGCACACTTATCAACTTCCTTGTGTCAAATGACATTAACACAATTTTTCTGAAGAGTGTCGATGCATCTGAGATGATAAAATCGGGGGAAACACTCTTTCATCTATTTGATGAGATTGTGATTGAGTTTGGGCCACAAGATGTGGGCCAATTCATTACAGATAATGTTTTTGCTTGCGTGCTATTGGGAGGCTTCTTGTAGACAAATATAGAACTATGTTTTGGACTTCATGTGTGGCACACTGTTTGGATTTGCCCTTGGATGGCAGACAAAATTTCATAGATGAAAGAGGTTTTGCAAAAGGCTTGCATGATCACCAAGTTCATATACAATTACACAAAGGTGCTTAATACAATGCACACATTCATAGATGGCAAGGAACTTCTTCGGCCAAGGATGACAAGGTTTACAACCCACTTTCTTGCATTTTAAACTCTTTGCCAACAATAAATGAATTTAATATGAATGTTTGTTTCAATTGAGTGGGTGGAATATTTTTTTGTGAAACATATGGAGGGCAAAATGGTGGATGACTATTTTTTCTTATCGTCGTTTTGGGAAGAGGCAGAGAAAATTGTGTTATTCTCTCAGCGTCTAGTTCGAGTTTTGAGACTCGTAGATGGGGATAAATTTTTCATGGGTTATCTATATGAGGCAATTGATAGGACCAAAGACACTATTATGAGCAAATTGGAGATTAACAGAGACAAGCACATGTTATGGGAGAACGCTGATAAGATATGGGATCGACAAATGCATTCTCCCTCCATACAACTAAATATTTTTTGAATCCAACGTTGTTCCGTAGCATCTCATTTCGAGATGATGCAGAGATCACAAAGGTCTATTTAAGTGCATGGAAATAATGTTTCTTAGGAATATTTTGAGGCAACTATCGAAAAGTTTCCAATGTACAAGTAGGCAAGGGGTTTCTTCTCTAGTAAGACAACCATCATGGGAAGGAAGACCTTCAAACCAGGTAGACAATTTTTCTACATACATACTGTGAAAGTGTTAAATTTTGACTGAATTGTGCATGTTACAATGTTGACAAAAATTGTTCTTGTAGCACAATTGTGGGATTTATTTGGCAAAGAAACCAAACACTTCGATGGATGACAATGCATATTTTGAGCCATGTAGTTCACTCGTTTGCGAGTGTAGTTATAGTGTGTTCGAGCATATACTTCTAAAAAATGCAATTGACTCACTTAAGAACATATGAATTATTTTTTGTTTGTCCACCACAATCTTTGCCTAAAGATGAAGAAAGCTCAAGGTTAAAGAATGTTGCATTTCTAATTCTCAATTCATATGAAAAGTTGATTTATATTTTTTTAAAGTATTATTCGCCAAAATTACCAATATATGCATTCTATTTGATAATGTTAGGTACTATTGAAGAATATCAATGGATTGACTTTGATGAGATCGATCCAGAATCTGAAGGGCTTGAAAATAATGATGAGCCTATTTATGACGAAATTGACTTTGACTTGTTGGAGAAGGTTGGGTATGACATCGAGGTCATGTCTTAAATCAAGAGAGGCTCTAACCCTGGAGCTTCAACATCTAAACCTGTTGATCCCTTAGTCTACTTTATTGCCATTGGCTCCCTTCGCTTTTTTGTTCCTTTGTAAACTACAATATTATGCATTTTGAAATGCAAATGTAATGAAATTTGAATGGTATGGAAATTAATGAAAGAAAACAATAAGCTGATTTTGATGGCGTACAATGACATTTATCTTCGTCTCATAATCTATATCTATTTTCTATGTAATTGAAATGCTTAATTTGCATCTCTACGCAATGGAAATGCTTTTAAATTTAAAAAAAAACAGTTTTTTCTCATTTTCCACATTATTTTTGCAGTTTTATGTTTTTTCGATTTTTTTGCAATTAATTATGTTTTTTTTAAAAACGCTTACACTTTTGAAAAACAATTTTTTCCCCAAATGATTTATGCTATATGCTTATAATCAATGTATCAGATACCACTCAACATATATAGGTAGTAAATGTAGAAAAGGAGTTGAAATACCAACTTGTAGTCAAAAAGGAAAGAACAGATGTAGTGTGCAAATTTAAAGAGATTTGAGTTTACCATTATTGACACACACAAGCATTAGGAAAACCTGTTTTAGGGTATTTAAGCCAGATCACTATGTAGATTGCACCAGAATTTGAAGATGTATGGTATGATAGCCACTTCAGTACCGTGAAATAAGTACTCTCAACTTGCAGGTGAGGTAATGATGATCGTCTTGCCATTAGCAAGGATGGAGAATTCGGCACCTCTCAGCAAGTTCAATTGCAGTATCAAACACACATGATTCTCATGAGGACATGTCAAAATGCATTCAAGTTTGCAACTTGATATGAAGGCAGGAAAATAGAAAATCGTTCCCTTTTACCATGGGAGAATGCTGAAAATGCCTCAGTGAAAGCAAGTTTTTTTTCACTGTTCAGCCCTTAATCTGACAGCAACAGAATGGAGGAGACTTGCTGAAAGCCTGTCGAAAAGATGTTCAATTGAGGGATGGAATGCAAGGAGGATGGCTTTCATTTGGAATGCAATACGAGTAGAACAAACATACAATATACTTAAAAAGAAGACCTGGTTTTGTAGCATTGCTTGTAAATCTTTCTATGCTCCAAGGAACGGGTGTCCAGGTTACAATTAAATTAAACAAGTTTAAGATTTTGGTGATGGTTTTCATTTGAATATTAGGAAATTCCATGAAGCTGGCTAATTCTAGTTTCATTTCTTTGAAAATCATCTTTCTTTAGTGTAATGAATTTTATTTTTCAGAAGATACATCATACCATGGTCAGCATTAATTTGCTTTGTACGTCCTTAGTTATGACAAATTTGTCATTATGCAGATGTCTGTTGCAGACAACTCGAACTTTCATTCTCATGCTTGTATACCTTTCGTTGTAGGGCCATGGAATTGTTCGGGATGCTAGTAGGGAAGGAGCTGAAATGGATAGCAAACAGCCAAAACGGACATTATTACGAGATCTCAATCGACATGCAGCTGTTGTTCTTGAAGGGAAGGCTTTAGGTAGAAATGTTAGAATGCTTACTCTTTGAAGTGTTTTCTGGTCTGTAGCTTTGAATAACTTTTTATTGATTTACTGGTGGGCACTCGCACATTGAATGCTTTCTATCTTAGAATGTTCTGTTTGGAGTCTTGACTATTTTCTTACCCCACTATTTGGAATATGTAAAGAAATTTGTTACCACACAATACTTTTCGGTTGCACTGACTGCAATCTGTTAGCTGTTATGATTGCATAGTGTGTGTGAAATTTTTAGTTATTAAAGGCAGGCATAATTTAAATTGCCTCTCAGTTACGTGACCCTAAACTGTCCTCTTTCTTAACTTTGAAATATGCTTTCATAGTTCTCTTGAATAAGCAAGGATATTGTTTTGGATCTTTGTTAATTTCACTGACCCAATTTTTGTGCTGTTTTATTCCCACAATATTGAAAAATATGAATATTTTTTTGCCATGGAGTTGATACTATAAGAGGAAAATGTTTCTCAGGAACATGTGTATGAGTAGACATTCTATGCTTGATCAGCAGCCCCTCCAATTATAACATCTGTGTTATCATTTCAATCTTGAGGAAAAGGAAATTAAGTCTTAATTAAGATGGATTAACAGCCTTTTTCGTATTTTCGAAGGAGCTCAAGTGGACAGTTTATCTGTCTTCATAAGGCCAACTATATGGTCCATGGGACCAAATGAACTTAAGAATATTCTCCTGCAAATATTATTAGATTCCATGTCATATAGAGGAATCTTGGATCAGTATCTATTGAATCAAATATTTTTTTCAATTTATTAGGAACTCATGTATAAAGAAATATTGCATGTCCTAAAGTGAGCTTTCATCACGAATGATCGGTTTCATAAACTACTTAGATGTTATTAGTGTCTAGTTCAGTCTTTGAAACATTAGTTATTCTTTTGGTAAACTTATGGGTTATGAGTTACACAGGCATTTTCATTTCTTGAGAGACTGTTTCTCTTTGTATTTGGTTACAAACTTTGTTTTTCAAAGTTTATAACTTACCAAACATCCAGATTCAGACGACCTTCATAGTTCAGTTCCCTTGATGCACCAATTGCCCCACCAAAAGGACATACAGGTTGAGTTTGAGATGCATTATGGCAAATGGACATATTTCATCAGGTTGACAGCGATTCTGATGACGTCTTCATATTTCATCCTCGATAAACTACAAACACTTCAAATAGAGGTGACTATATATGGAATGTAGCTTCTATTCAAATAGCTGGCCCCTTCTGAATTCCTTTCCTTCTTTAATTTTGCGCTTGCTTTTCTGGGCATTAGGGCACAAAATTATATTTGCAAGATTTGCAATCATTTCAAAAGGTCTTTTCAATCAAATCTTCTGGATTAATGAACTGCCATTACTAACAGAAGAAACACCAGGCTCATGGAAAGATCTATAAGAGGTGAGTTTGAGTATTGCAATTGCAAGTGCCTGCACAATCCCCAGAAACAAATGAAGGCCTACACCAGAAATTTGAATAACAATAGTAAGAAATATCAGAAGGAAGCCATGCGCTTGCAGAACAGAGAAAATAATGAGCTACAGAATTCTTCAGGGAATCAGCCCATCCCTATAGATGGTGAAGTGCTTGAAAAGATGAATATTGACAAAGAATTGACTGCTTCTCATGGTCAACAAGTCCAAAGAGGTGGTGTTATGCTGAGAAATAACCCTATGGTCACAGGTATCTCTCAACTTTTCTCTGCTTTTAGCCCACCTATACTATCTCGACCCCCTCTTCCTCCCAGGTCTAACCATACCAGCAGAGTGAAGTATGTGGCTGAGCTGCACACTGAAGAGAGACACAGGTACTATGGAACTGCTATTTGCTCCAATTTAAACCCCTCAGTGGGAATGAATTTCCTTCGTTTCTCTATTTTTCTGTGGGCGGCCTTAGTCTTAGCTCTGCCATGTGCCATCCCAAACTCCTCAGGGCCAAAAATCTTTATGGTTTCCTTGCATTGAGACTGACAATACCACAATGTCCTAAGCTCATAATACTACATTTCTGAACAAAAGAAGCAATGCCAAGGGTAGAGATATTTTTTCCTTAAGTAAAGCCTTGCATAATATCACCAAAAGCATTGATAACGTGGTTGGAAAAATAGATGACAAGGGGATTGATATCTCTTTACGTGAAAGAAGCTCTGCTCAATTGATCTCCTGTATGCAAAAACATAAAGAATGCGTTCTTTCAACTTCTCTCCCTATGGTAGGTTGCTACCCAGTAGAAAGATTGTCTTGTGTTCCTCACTTATAATTTCAACAAGCTCCAAAGTTGCACTGAGGCCATTGAAAAAATCCTCACCTGTAAGGAACCGCAAGAGGCTTGTTGACCAAATGTTGTGCAATGAACAACAAAATATGCTTCACCAGCAACAGATCAGAGCCCGCAATACCATGGGCATCAGCAAAGGAGGGGACATGTGGGGCAATATCCTCTTCCATCCTATACCGACCACTGCTGCCACCAATTGGAATTCTGAAATGGTTACCAAGCAAAGGAGGAATATATAATACCTTGCTATCCATGGGCAACACGGGAATCGTGGAGGAACCGTGGAATAAGTTTTCCTCTCTTCTTCCTTATTGCTGGTACTGAATTCTCTACTGTTTTTGGAAATAGTATGGTTGTTCGACAACAATACTTGACTTGAAATCTTGTTGTTCGATGGATATGCTTATGTTTGATACACCTTTTTTTGGGATTGTATGAATTACTTGCTAAGCTCTTGAAGTTGTTTTATCCTCTTCTTTTTACTTCAGAGGCCCTCTGATGTTGAAACGTTTTTGTAAAATTTCCTTACCCAATAATATTTCCTTTTATCAAAGAATGTTGTGTCAACCAAGAGTTCAATTGTTTACATTTTAATCATGTTGTTACTCTATGTCACAAGATTCGCTGAAATTTTCCTTAAAAAATCGGAATTCAACGAATTTAAAGCTGAGACCAAAAACTTCAGTTAAATACGTCATGTTTGGCGAATTTAATGTTGATAATTTAACCCAGTTCAAAGGGTTTTGAGCTGGAGGAGCGAGGAGGAGCCGAGATCTAGGTTTTATCTTTTTTGTAGTGTTGTGGAGGAGCCTAGGGCCTGCCGTTGAGGAGCTTGATGCTGAGCCCTGTACAAGCGCACACAGCTGGACGCATGAGGGCTTCGTTGGCAGATTGCATCGTGGTTGCTTCGCAAGGCTCGGGGGGACTGCGTCATGGTTGCTGCACTAGGCTCGTCAAACTTGCACTGCGATCTGGAGGTAGGTTTTTTTTATTTTTTAAACATTAACTTTAATCTTTAGTTGCATCTTTTAGATTTTTTTTAAACTCATTTTTATTTTATTTTATTTTATATATATTTTTATCCGTTTTCTTTTTTATTAATTTTTTGTTAAAGTTGTTTTTCGTTTATTTTTATTCTGTTTTTTTATTTATTTATTTTAAATTATTTTTATTTTATTTTTTATTCATTTTTATTTTTATTTTTTGTATTGATTTGTAATTGTTTTTTATTTTTATTTTTTTTCATTTATTTGTATTTATATAATAAAACTATTTTAATTTTATATTTATTTTATTTTATTTTTGGGTTTTTCTATGGTTCGAACTAATGGCGAATTTTTTTTCGAACTTTACCGATTGGCGAATATGAATAAAATTTTATCCTCGTCGAACTCGAACTCGAACTCGAATTTGAACCTTGTGACTTAGTTGTTACTGATATATTGATAAAGTTTTTGGTTAACACCGCAAGCATTGATTGCATTTGAGACCCAAAATAATTTCTAGGCAAAGTTAAAGGTAGCTAAAAGGTTGGTTTGTGTGAATTTTGATTCATATCATCTACATAAGAAAAATTTGGGTAATTGTTCGATTTGCACACAAGAATGTGTCCACCACATATTAAAAATGGTTCTTTTATTGAGGAGATGAGTTATGTTACGGTTTTCAATCATTTCACATCTATGATGGGATATATAATATAAATAAAAGCGGTAGATTGATTCCTTGTCTGTGGTAGATATAAAAAATAGCATTTTTTGAACTGATCTATTATTCAATTCCACAAATTAATTTGGGATGGTATATATATACAATTTCGCTCTCGTTTTCTTGTTAATCATCAGGTCAACCTTAAGTTGCAATACCCCTGATATTTTGACAAATTGTTGGTTAACACCCTTAGCATTGATTGCATTTGAGACCCGTAAGTATTTTCTAGATTAAGGCAGCTAAAAGTTGGTTTCTGTGAATTTTGATTCATATCATCCATCATAAGAAAATCTTAGATAATTGTTCGATTTGCACACAAGAATGTGTCCTCCACATATTAAAAATGGTTCTTTCATTGAGGAGACGAGTCATGCTATGGTTTTCAATAATTTCACTCTTATCATGGGACATATATATATGCAATAGATTGAATCTTAGTCTATAATGAGCATAAAAAATTGGCGTTTATTGAACTGATCTATTATTTAATTCCACAAAAGCAATAGACTGAATCCTTGTCTATAATAAATATAAAAATTAGCATTTTTTTGCACTGATCTATTATTCGATTCCAGAACTTAATTTCGGATGGTAGATATTTACAATTTTGCTCTCTTTTGCTGCTTAATCATCAAGTCAACCTTAAAGTTGCAACACCCCTGAAGACTTTGAACAAATCCTCACCTCTGAAAGGAACTGCAAGGGGTTTGTTGACCAGATGTTAAATTAACAACAAAATAAGTTTCACCAGCAACAGATCAGAGCCCACAAAACCACGGGGGTCAGCAAAGAAGGGGAAATGTGGGGCAATACCCTCATTCATCGTATACCAACCACTGCTGCCACCAATTGGAACTCTGAAGTGGTTACCAAGCAAAGGAGGAATGAACGACACCCTGTTATTCATGGACAACATGGGAATCATGGAGTAACCGTGGAATAAGTTTTCCTCTCTTCTTCCTATTACTGCTACTGAATTCTCTACTTGTTTTTGAAACAGTGTGGTTGTTCGACAACAATACTTGACTTGAAATTTTCTTGTTTGATGGATATTCCTATGTTCGATACTCTTTTTCTGTTTCTGGACTGTATGCATTACTTGCTAAGCTGTTGAAGCTGTTTTCCCACTTCTTTTTACCTTAGAGGCTCTCTGATGCTGAAAAGTTTTTGTAAAATTTCCTTACCCACTAATATTTTCTTTTACCAAAAAATGTTGTGTCAACCAAAGAGTTCACTTGTTTACATTTTATTCATATTGTTACCGATATTTTGATAAAGTTTTTGGTTAACACTGCTAGCATGGATTGCATTTGAGATCTGAAAGTATTTTTTAGGCAAAGTTTAAGGCAGCTAAAAAGTTGGTTTGTGTGAATTTTGATTCATATCATCCACCATAAGAAAAACATATGTAATTGTTGGATTTGCACACAAGAATGGGTCCACTACGTATTAAAAATGGTTCTTTCATTGAGGAGATGAGTCATGTTATGTTTTCAATCATTTCACTTCTATCATGGTATATACATGTATATATAAGCAACAGATTGAATCCTTGTCTATAATAAACCAAAAAATTAGCATTTTTTGAACTGTTTTATTATTCAATTCCACAAAAACAATTGTTGGAATCATTGTCTGTAATAAACATAAAACTCAGCATTTTTTGAACTGTTCTATTATTCAATTCACCCCATCCCCCCCGTCCCTCCCCCCTCCGGCAAACACACGCACGCACACACATGCATGCACGCACATGCACACACACAAGTGCACACACACAAGCAATAGATTGAATCCATGTCTACAATAAATTTAAAAATTAGCATTTTTTGAACTGATCTATATTCAATTCTAAAAATTAATTTGGGATGGTATATATTTACAACTTTGTTCGCTCTTGCTTGTTAATCATCTAGAGATATTGTATCTTTGTTTAAAGTGAGCATTTCTCCAACAATGAAAGATGGATGCATTGAAATTTTGAGAAAAAAACAATAGAGACAGATGAGTGATCGAGTTCAACATTGATGTCAACAAGGGGATCAATTAACATGTTGATTCTTATCACTAGCATTTGTACATGACACCGTTAGTATATACTCATATCACCATTGATATTTTTTTATCTTACCATTATTGATATCTCAAGTTTATCTTGGTAAACCCTATACACTTTGCGTATGTCAGATGGACTGCATGGTGTACATATCTTTGGACTGTATATTGTACACTTCTTTCCCGGTGTTGTGTTGTAGCCCCATAGACCTTTTGGTCTTGTGGACATTATCAAAATCTTTCATTTCATGTTTCAACATGATGATGCTTGATAGTTCCATGGTTTGCATTAAACTAATCGGTTTGCATTAAACTAATCTTCCAACAGTTGGGCAGTCACTCACAATTGCATCACATACATGTCCAAGTCTCTCCTCTTTTCATAACTTTTTGATTCGAGAAATTGAACAGTTTGACAAACTTTTGTCAGGAACTAGCTTGTCTCTGAAAGGAAAATAACAGTGCACAGAATAATACAACAATGAAACAAGATAATAAAAGAACAACAATTAGACACCAGATTTATGTGGAAACCTTAGAAATATACCAGGGAAAAACCATGGGGCCAAAGGATCTCTCTATCATACTTTATTATCAGCAAAATCAGAATTACAATTGTATGTCTAACCTCAAAGGGTCATGGCTATTTTATATGTTAGGATGTGAAGTCACTATTCATGTTGATGAGGTGGCAATCACTATTCATGTGATGACATGTCAGTTACTATTTATTGTGGTGAGGTGGCAGTTACTATTCATGCTGAGGTGGCATGTGGGTGCATTACTGTTAGCCAAATTTCATACCTTGTTTTGCAACTTCCTTTGGCTAAGTTCAACATTCACTTGTTTGTTTTAACTCACTTGTAAAAGACCAGTTGTTTTGTTTTGTTTTCTTTGGAGCTTTTGTTCAACCTTTTCAAGGTGTCTTTTTGGTCTTTTGCCCAAAGTTTGAATTCTTTCGGGTTTTTTGTCTTGGACAAAAAGTCCGAGAGAATTCTCTCCTTGTCTTCCTCGAAAGAATTCTTCCTTTGTCTTTTCCTGAAAGTTTTTCTTTTCCAACTTTTTCGAAAGAATTGTTTCGGACTTTTTGTTCGAAACAATATTTCTGAAGGGTGCCTTTGACTTTTTCGAAGGGACACTTTCCCTTCAAAGTGTCCTTCGGAATTTTTTCGAAGGGACACTTTCCCCTCAAAGTGTCCTTCGGAACTTTTTCGAAGGGACACTTTCCAAGCCCGAAGGACCATTTCTTATGCAAAAGGGACAGTTCATCTCTCCAAAGGGACACTTGGAAAAAGGCCCGAAAGGATATGGAAGAGCCAAGAGAGAGACGAAAGACCATTTCCTTCAGAGAAAATGTTCGCGGGGAAATTGTTCGGGATGAGTGCCGAGCAAAGATCCGAAACAATAAGGGACCCGAAGGAATTGTCCTAGTGAGTGACGGCTGTATGGATGTCAATTTCATGATGGAGGACTAGCGGTTGGCATTCAAACACAAGGATTCCCGGTAGAGCAATGGTCGTTTTCAAATCCTAGGCATCCAAGGGCTCGCATTCTCCATCTGACAAGCATACCAGAGGGCCATTCCACCATTGATCGGGTCATGATTCGGGGCATTCTGGATGGCCAATGGAAAGATCATTCGTTGTGCACATGAATTCCCAGTGAGGGCTCTCCGAGGCTAACAGAATGAGAGTGACATATGCCTTACACCTTTGCACACCTCAGCAAGCCAGTGGGAGGCTGTTAAGTGTCAGGACAAAATTGCACAAGTGGATTCCTTTGTCACAACCAATTGATGCCTTCCCCAAAGTATCTTGACTCCGCTGAGCAACCGTAAAAACATCTTCGAAAAGACAGGCCAAGAGTGTAACCACTTGAGATGACATGGATCAATCATGTGGCTGAAAAGAGCATGATTGCCAAAGACGGTTGTAGTTGAAGACAATGACTCCTAATAGATTGATTCCTCTATTTGGCGCTCAAAGGTCTTTCCCTCTCTCACATCTCTTGTGCTATATATACAGCCCTTGGGCTGAGTTAAAATCATACACACAATGTATGGCAAAGCTCTGTTGAATTGTTTCCTTGCCTTTAAGCAATTAAGCATAGGTCTGTTCATTTCAAGTTCTAAACAATTGTCTGAGTGTGTAAGAGACACATAGTGACAACAAATGATGGTTTCATCCTTTTGTCCTTCGTCCTTTATGTTTTGAGCAAGAGTTTTGGTCCAACAATCATATAGAGTGCGTCCAAGTGTATGGAATTTTTGCATATGTATAATTGTTCTTGAAATATACTTGGTGTCTTTCAGTTCATTTGCCTTGCATCCTTTCATTCATCTCGCCTCTATCTGAACATTTGTGTTAGATTCTTTAAAGCTTGAGAATGGTCTGTGTATTTTGCTGTACCGTGCACTAGGTTATGGCATTCATGTGGAGGACACTCTTTGGTGCATCACCATTCTTAGAGTAGGTTTCTTTCATGCAAATTCTAACTCTTTTCCTTTCAATCAATTGGTTTAAACAGAGATTGTCTTGTAGAATACATACAGGGAGCTAGCCCTTTAAATCTAGAGGTTCATTTCTCCTATACGCACACCTACATGCTTGGAAATGATCCAACGTTGCCCAAATCTGGAAGAGGACTGAATACCCCCTTCTAGGGTGCAAGATTTGGAGACAACAATTACTCCATTAAGGCACATGGGTGCCTTTGGTAATTGATATGGATGGGTGTGCGGCGTAGTTTGTCTGTGGGCCTCCTTGATTGAGTGTTGTCTAAATTCAAAAGGTGATTGATCACCTTTTGACTCTTGTGCATGTGAAAGTGGAAGACATAGACCACTATTGCTGATTGGTCACACGTGGAGTGGGAAGCCTTATTTGATGGCACATGGTGGTGGGCTCTTCAGTCAAAAGTGGGAATCTCACTTTTGACCTTGTACATGTGGGGAACAACAAACACTATTGAGTACTATGCATCCATGATGGAGTGTGGCGCCATTATTTCTCTCACCTCTCTTCTCTCTTGTATTTCTATTTAAAGGATGCTAATCCTTTTGTAAATATATACTTGTATGCTTGGAGGTTTAAGCCTGAATGCTTTGTAAGCTTGGCTTTGTATATGCTTTGTAATTGTAAGCATTGGAAGGAGTTGCATTGTAAAAGGAGGTTTTGTTGAAGTTAATAGAAGTTGCCATTGCCTCATTGTTTTTCCTTGCACATTGCAAAGATTCCACGTAATTTCTTGTGTAATGTGTTATTCTTTGTTCATTGTTTTGTAGCTTGATTTATTCCGCATTATTTGCTTGCATGGTTTGGATATTTTCCCTAACATTATAGAGGCTAAAGAAGGATTTAGAAACCCTGTCATACAACTTCTAGAAGAGTCGTATAATCTAGAAGCATATCGCATCGTATAATCTAGAAGCATACTGTGTCGTACAATCTAGAAACATATAGAAACATATCGTGTCGTACAATCTAGAAGCTTGCTACTGGAAATGGGATTGCCATATGCTACATCATAATGTTGAAGATCTAAATATTAACTTCATCTCCTAACATTCTCCTACTTGAAGTTAAATTTTTATCCTTTTTTGCTAACCTTTGTACTAGAGAGACCACTGCCCATGTTGCTTATCATCAAGTTATATGCAGTCCAAAGAAGTTATGCACCAGATGAACTTCTCTCTTCTTATTGGCTTTGTTAACATGTTTGCAAAGTTGTTATCAATATGGTTTTTCTTCAATAAGACTTGTCCTTCTTCCACTACATCATTCACCAAATGATATTGCACACCTATGTGTTTTGTCCTGGCATGAAATGTTGGGTTCCTTGCTAAATGCAAGGCATTTGACTGTCACAATGCAAAATAATATTGTTTTGCTTGACTTGCAGCTCTCCCAGTAATTTGTCCAGCCATATTGCTTCCTTAGAAGCTTGTGTTGCTACCATATATTCTGCCTTTGTAGTTGATAATGCCTCTAGATTGTAGTTTTTATACCCAGTTGATTGCACCACTTGCAAGAGTGAACACGTACCCTACAGTAGATTTGTGTCTATCCATATTGCCACCAAAATCTGAATTCACAAATCTTGTCACTTGAAGATCTGTCGAACTATAACAAATGGCAATATCTGAAGTGCCCCTCAAATAACAAAGGATCCACTTCACAACAGTCCAATGATTATAACCAGGATTTGCTATGAACCGACTAACTACTCCCACTGCTTGGGCAATGTTCAGTTTAGTGCACACCATGGAAAACATAAGGCTGCCTACTCTTGATGAGTACAATAAATGAGACATTAGTGCCTTTTCTACTTCGTTGCTAGGACTCTACTCCGAAAACAACTTCGTATGTGCAAGACATGGGGTACTAATTGGCTTAGCATTCTGCATGTTGAAACATTGCAGAACCTTCTCCACATGTCTTTTGTGTAAGCCATATTTTCTTGCTCTTCCTATCTCTCTATATCCTCATCTCGAGAATCTGATTTGCAACACCCAAATCCTTCACTTCAAACGTCCTAGCTTGTTGAACTCAAGTTTTACAATTTTGCCCATGTTGGGGCCTGCAACCAACATGTCGCCAACATACAACAACAAAACAATAAAACTTCCATCGTCATATCTTTTGAAGTAGGCACAATGATCAACTTTGCATCTATTGAATCCCAAGCTCATCATGAAGGAATCAACCTGCTTGTACCAACATCTTGGCGCCTATTTGAGACAATACAATGGTTTGTTCACCCTGCAAACTAGATTCTCCTTGCCTTTTATCATAAAACCTTTGGGTTTCATATATATCTCCTCATTCAGATCACCATGCAAAAAGGTTGTCTTCGCATCAAGTTACTCCAATTCAAGGTTAAGTGAGGCAACCAAAGGCAACACAACTCTAACAGTAATCAAATGTACAACTAGGGAAAATATCTAATCAAAGTCTATACCTGATTTTTGTGCATACCCCTTTGGTACCAACCGATCCCTATATCGCTCAAGCATACCATTTACATCCTTTTTCAGCTTAAAGACCCACCGAATACCTATGGCTTTGCGACCTATAAGAATTTTACCAGCTCCCACATGTTATTTTTACTTAGAGCCTCCATTTCCTCCTCGTCATTTCTCCATTTTCTTGCACATTCAACCTCACAAGCTTCCTGAAACGAGTTGGGCTCACCATCATCAATAACTAATGCAAAAGTTGATTGTGCATTAGGAATATACCTTTGGGGTGGTTTGGATACTCTTGTGGATCTCACCCAATGTGATGTATCAGCGTGTGGCAGTTCGGGCTGCTGTTGTTGTTCAGGGATGACATTCTGCTGTTCTAGTCTTGATTTTCATCATTTTCTACAACATCCTCTTCCTCTTCGACTACCTCAATAGGAACAATAGTTTTACTTTGTTGTTTTTAAACTTTCTGCATAGATTTCTCATTAAACTCCACATATCAGCTGATGATCAGCTTGCGGGCAGCAGTATCCCACAACGTGTACCCCTTCGTTCCTTTACCATAGCCGAGAAAAATGCAGTTTTTAGACTTTACGCTCAACTTGGACCTTTGCTGTTTTAGGACAAGGGCATAAGCATCACAACCAAAAGTGACCAAATAAGAGTAATTGACAAGGTTACCTATCCAAACCTCTTCAAGAATCTTTCCGTCTAGGGCTGTAGTGGGTGACTTGTTGATAAGGTGAACAACTGTACTTACAGCTTCACCCCAAAATTCCTTCTCCAAACCAGCAGTGTTGAGCATACACCTGACTCGCTACATATTGGTTGGATTCATTCTCTTTGCTACCACATTTTGCTGAGGCGTGTTGGGGATTGTTTTCTGCCTGGCTATTCCATGCTCACTGCAAAAATTATCAAACTCCTTCAAGCAAAACTCTCCCCCATTATCAGTCTTAAGACACTTAATCCTCTTACCTTTCTAATTTGCTACAAGGGCTTTTAGTTTCTTAAAACAGTCAAAAGCATATGATTTCTTAACAAGAAACAACCAAACTTTACGAGAGTAGTCATCAATAAAAGACAAAATATTGTGTCTTCCCTAAAGAGACTACTGGTGCAAGTCCAAAACAATCAATATGCAATAATTGTAGAAAATCTGAACTTCTAGTAGCACATTTAGTAAACCTGAGTCTATTCTGCTTCCCAAACAGACACTGTTTACAAAAGTTGAGATCAAGAGATTTTAAAACCTAGAAGAAGGTTTCTGTTGAGTAGTATCTGGAGTCCTCTCTCACTTATGTGGCCTAAGCGTTGATGCCACATCATTACTAAAATCATGGTTGCTGCTGTGGCCATTGCAGCTGCACCGGTTATAGTCTCTCCAATCAGCTTTTATAAGTTATTCCCATATTTCTCAGCGTTCATCACTACTAGAGCTCCCTTAGAGACCTTCAAACAAACTTTTTTAGTGCTGAATTTATATCCCAACTCATCAAAGCTTACCAAAGACAACAAGTTATTCTTCAATCTTGAAACATGGCAAACTCTCTAAATAGTACGAACAGCTCCATCATACATCTTTAGTGTGACTTCTCTTTCTCCTACAATGCTACATGTGTTATCATTACCCATGTAGATTGTACCTCCATCACATGACTGGTATGAAGAGAATCAATCCCTGTGTGGTGCCATATGAAATGAAGTCCCTGAATCTATTAGCCATATGTGCAACAACTGATATCCAAAGTTTGTAGATAACACTTCACCATCCTCTAGTGATACTGAACTTTCAACTATGTTTGCATTTGAACTTTGTGAATTAGGTTTTCCTTTTTATTCAACCGACAGTCCTTGAGATGTTTGGTTTTTCCACAATTCCAACACTTCCCCCTTTTACATGTTTTAGACTTCGACCTGAAAGGCATCTTGCTTGATTGATCTCTTTCCGTGGACCTACCCCTTGCAACTAGGGTATCATAGGAAGACTCGCTTTGAGATGTCTTTCACCTTGATTCCTCATCCAGTAATGAGGCAACCACATCATCATAAGTGAGCTTCCCGGAAGAATTGTTGAGCGTCACCACTAACTAGTCCCATGTATCCAACAACGAACAAAGTAGGGTTGCAGTCTTGTCTTCCTCCTCGATCTTCACTCCCACTGAACTCAACTTGCTGATCAACGTGTTGAACTCATTCAAATGGTCTGCAACTGATGTCCCATCCTTCATTCTCAGATTGTACAATTATCTTCGCAGGAAAAACCTATTTGATAGAGACTTCAATTCGTACAACTTATTAAGTTTTCCCAAAGAGCCTTTCCTGTTGTCTCCTCTGCTACATTGAACAGAACTGAATCAGCAAGGGATAGATGAATAATTGCCCTTGCCTTTGCATCCATGTTTTCCCAATCTACCTGTGACATTGCTGCTGGTTTGGCTGCCACATGCCACACCCTTTATGGGTTGAACACAGCTATCTCGAACCAGTAGCACTTGGATTTTCAGTTTCCATAATGCAAAGTTTGACCCATCAAACTTCTCTACCTCAAATCTGGTCACACTCCCTCCAGTCATTTTCAGCTTCTTGCTATCATGTGTGCAAGTGAGTACAAACCAAAGCTCTGATACCAACTGGAAGAAGAATAACAGTACACAGAATAATACAACAACAAAACAAGTTAATAAAAGAACAACAAATAGTCACCAGATTTACGTGGAAACCCTGAAAATATACTAGGGAAAAAGAACGGGCCAAACGATCTCTTTGTCGTACTTTATTATCAGCAAAATCAGAATGACAATTATATGGCTAACCTCAAAAGGTCATGGCTATTTTATAGAGGCCAAAGAAGGATCCATAAACCCTATCATACTACTTCTAGAAGAGTCGTATAATCTAGAAGCATATTGCGTCATACAATTTAGAAGCATCTGGAAGCATACCATGTAGTACAATCTAGAAGCATACCGTGTTGTACAATCTAGAAGCATGCTACTGGACATGGGATTGTCATATGCCACATCACAATGCTGAAGATCTAAATATCAACTTCATCTCCTAACAGCCTCAGCAGCATATAAGCAGACAAAAATTGAGCATCATTTTTCTCAACATCTCTGCTCTAAGAAAATGGGGAATTCTCAATGCATTGGAAATCCCTAAAGTTCTGTTTCCATTGAAGTATCTGGGTTTTCCACTCCACCACAATGGAGCTGTGGGAAGCCACACCAAGCCAGATTGAAAGAAAATTATCCAAGTGGACAATCTGTTGGCTCACCTTTGCAGGGAGAATCCGACTTCTACAGGCTGTCTTGTAAGTGGTCCCTGTATTCATGCATACATTGCTGCCTGTATTTAAGCAGGTACATGATTAAATCATAGCTATTTAGAGGAAGCTTTTATGGAGCAGAGTGGAAGGCCAATACAAACACCCCGTGCTTATCTTGGTCCAAAAATGTACAATCAAGAAATATGGAGGCCTCCAAATAAAAAATATTCGGCTTTTCAATCAAGCTCTGGCTATGAACACAGCCTAGAGAGTCAGGCAAAATTCATCATCTTTGCGGAGCGCTATTATTACTAGGAAATACCTAAACTATCTAGTACCTCAAAATACATAAAAATAGGCATGGAACTTCTTAAAATCAGGCTCATTTGGCAGGTTGGTACAAGATTGATTTCTTTTTTGGGAACATAGCTCTAATGGGCTGCCTTCTTAAATAGCATTGGGTCATACCAAAGTACAGTTGATCACACAAAATGAGGGATATTTGACCATTGCTGGTTATTGTTAAAAACAAGTGCAAACATTCTCAATTGGAACATTTAGGCTATCAAACACCATATCTTCATTTTTCCAAATCAAGTCCATAGTCTATTCCATGAAATTGCCAATAGGCCTATGGTCACATCTCAAATTTGAGACCGATCAAATTGGTCCATTATTCACTTGGGAGAATATTCTGTTTCATCAGCTTACCAAGCTCTCAGTAGCCAAAATACAATCCATGGTAAAATTGACAGCTGATAACTTGCAAAGAAAAGGATGGATTGGCCCACCAAATTTTGCTCAAATTGCAAACAGAATGCAGAAAATACCAAGGACTTTTTCCTTCAATGCCCACTTGCCATTTCAGAATGGAAGGAAATGGCTGCAAGTGCACAATTTAGTAAACCCAAACGTGATTTTGGAATCCATGGACAAACAAATATTGTTGTAATGGACTAGATTAAGGTCTGAAATGAAAAATACTTCAGCATATCATAGAACAACTCCAGGATTTACCATCTGGTGCCTATGGAAAGAAAGAAATGCTAGAACTTTTGACAGCATTGTGACCAAAGTGAGACATCTAGTTTGGAACATTAAGACCCAAGTGTGCAGTACAGCCCTGATTTATAGTGCCAGAGTAACATAAAAATATGAAGCTGCCAGCATGCTAGATTGTAATGTCTCAAGCATATGGTATATTCCATTTCATTATAAAATGATTTGAATGCAAAATCATGAACAGTGAATATGGGACCCACCCCTAGAAGGATTCTATAAATTAAACTTTGATGGGGTAGCCAAAAAAAAACCTATGTTTGGCGGGTATTGGCAGAATTCTCAGGGATTCTGCTGGAAAGCCTTTTCTTAGCTACTAACAACAGATGGCAACCAAATGAATAATCTGGTTGAATCATTTGCATTGCATAGAGGGATTTATTTGGCAAAGGGGAGTGGACCAAATAATTTCTACATAGAATGCAACTCAAGTTTGACTATAAATCTCAACAAAAGAGAGAAATTTGTAGCACTCAAGTGGAATCTTTTCAGTATTCACAGATTAATTGGAAAATAGCCAATATTGTTCGCCAAAGTGTAACAATCTTATCAGGCTTCCATGAAGTTCATCTGCAAAAAAAAGAAAAAGACATCACAATTCTATGGCCGATCTTCTAGAAAAGAATCAAATCCCAACATGTAAGCTATGGTCTTCAAAGGTTATGTTGAGCTTCCAACTCGCCTTCAGACTCTAGCAGTGTTAGAGCAAAACACTGCTACCATAAGGTTAACCATGTTTAGAACCCCATCAAAGCATCTTACTATTCCTGTTCATGGATTGTGTGACTCGATGGTCTAAGTATGTTTTCTCAATTGACCCCAACAAACACATTCATAGTGTATTTATCAATTCAACCCCCATGGCTGGCCTCAATGCGTCTATGTCACCCCACTTGTATATTACACTCGTACCCCTACATACCTCATTTTACAATAGGGATTACCACTGTAAATTTGTAACTTTATTTCTTGGTAACACTAAGAGACCCATAGTTAGTTTTAGTTCCTTCACCCTATGCTTCTCTCTCTATCCTCTTTCCATGATTCCACATGGCTCCTTTCCCTTCCCAGTTCCGTATTCCTATCCTAACTCCCTATAGTCTACCATATTCTACACTTCTTTTAAATCCTTAACATTCTTCTTTTCCAACATTACAATACACCGCCTATTGACTATGCTTCTAGCTACACCCATGTTATCCTCCTAAGCCCCTATTCTAATGTTTTAATCTTCTTCACTCTACATTATTGCCAAAGTTCCTATGCTCTATTCGCTCACTTCATTTTTCTTACCACATCCTTACCTACTTATCTTCACCATATTATATTCTACCCTATGCATCTCCATCTGTTTTGTGAGTTCCCATATTCTAGACGTGCAAACTGTTCACCACATAAGTCAATACATTTTCAAACCCATCATATATCATGTTGCCTTTACTTTGACCCCCATCCAACACCTGCCTTGCCAGGGAATTATACCCTCCATAAGCTTAAACCCACTGAAAAGTACAGCACTGCAGATGAAAACAGATCGAAGGTAGATTCTCTTAAGGTATTTCACATATACTTATCTCCAAATGCTAATAGCCTTGTATTTATGACACAAAATACTGAAGCTAGACTTGGCAGCAATAAAATTAATTTCAAGTGGGTAAAGCTTGATAAAGGCTCAGACGATTTATTTTGCCTCAGCTGTTGGTGAAGGTAAGTCAAATAAAAATACATTATTTGCCCTTGCAATTCAGCCCCTGTGCATACATCAAACCTCTCCCATTGCATCATCCCACACGAGATTGAAATTTCATTGTCATTTTGGTGGCAGAGATTTCATCATCAACATCAGTTGCTGGGATTTATGCAAAATTTATCAAATTCTTGCAATCAAATCCAACATTGAGCAATTGGTTGTGAATTGATTTTCTTTGTGGAATGAAACCCAGGAGCAGTGCAAGGAGGCTTGGGCATTTCAAAATGCAAGTGACAGCAGCAGTATCACGAATCTGCAAGTTTACAAGAGAAGATTCAAGAAAGAAAGACAGGATAAAAGAAATTATATAATGTTCCATTGATTACCAAAAGTAGGTCAATGGGACTTGAGAATACATCCAATTACAATAGAAAGTGCTAGTGTAAAAGGACCCTATCATAAAGTACCTAACTAATAAAAAAAGAACTAAAACACTGAAAATAAATGAGGGGTAAACCCAAAGTAGTAAGGCCCCAACCGATGTGGTTAAGGTGCCACTACAAATTGACATGTGGAGGCGGGGGGCAACACCCCTCAAAGAGCATGAGCTGATGAAAATCAGAAAGATTGGATGATAGTCCTATCAAACATCTCTGACCGTGCCTGAGACCGAAATCATCTATGTCATCATCTATCACTGTGAAAGGGCCAATGCAGGATCTGATAATGCTCATTGGGGAGTGTCTAGAGTCGAGGGGGCTAGGTTGGGTGATTGTAGGAGGAAGCAAAGCACTCCCCCTTAGAATCCCTCCTAACATCCAAGGTTGAGAAAATTTACATGGTAGTGAAGAAACTCATAATGTGTGCTTGCCCCCATGACCAGAGAAGTAGTTGAGGAGTAGATCCATGATGCCAAGGTACAAATCCATGACACTATGAAGGAGCAAATCCACATTGCCAAGAGATAGTGTGTCGGGGCACTTTAGTAATAGTGTTGTGCAAAGATGCGCATTGCCTCACTGACCTAGCCCCCTCCATGCATGAAGTAGTAGTATAAAAATGGCGCTTAATACTGCCAATCTCTGTGATGGGCTCAAAGAAAGGGGTCATCAACGTGGGGGCTCTAGGGCCCCCTTGCACGGGCCTGTGTTGAAGGGTGACAACTTCCCAAAGAAAAAGGGCCAGGCATCGTTGGTTTGGTTATCAAAAGAAAGTGGATAGAGAGTTGCCCGAGTCTCTGTAAAGACAATGGTTTCCACCCCAAACCACATGATAAATGGGGCATCTGAAAATGAAGTGCTCCTTAGTCTACACCTCCTAAAAATGCCTAGTTGAAGAATGCTTATTCATGTAGATGATGAGGATACACCGGCAGAAACTTATACAACAATCAATGTCCAGTCCACTCCTCCTAATAGGTGATGTAAACTATTCTTGTTTTTGTGCCTAATTTAAGAGCTAATCTCCCCCAAATCTGTTCTAAGCCCCAATCCACACCGAAACTTTACTTTGTTGCTGATATGTACTAGAGAGTGCATAGTCTAGGGCATCTTTGGCTCCTAGCTTGAATATGTTTGGCATACGCTAGGTTCCTTTACATCTTCCCATTGGTGGGTATAAAACCCAATTTTTTCACCTTAGGCTGATGTTGCCCATGAATTCCCAATGAATAGAACCCCACAGCTACAGCAGAATCAATCTTACACCTTCAACCCTCAAGAAGGTCATTTTGGCCCTAGTCAATTACCTTAGACTCATAAATGTGATCCCCACTCTCCTTGCTGCCATAGTTGAAATGACTACCACATTGTAGAGGCTTAGCAAGAATGTTTAAGAGAAAGGATTGCCTAACCCCTACTTTGAGAACTGTCTGGGCAAACTGTTTCATTGTGTTCAAAAGCAGCAGGAAAAGATTCAAACCCAAGATAAGGATGTGGACTCAATAGAAACCATCATTCTCCAAAATCAGCAATGTCTTGGAGCTATTAGGATCTGCATTTTTTATCTGAGAATGCCAAGAAGAGGATTGTAAAGATGATAGAAGAGCATCACACATGCTGAAACTTGCCCAAAAAAGCATTCAACATATGGTTAGGGCTAGAATGATGCTAGGATTAGAGGCTTTGCTAAAAAGTACCACATTGTCCACTTGCAGTTCCAATTCATCGCAATTGGCAGGCCAAGGGGGAGCGAGAGGAGCATGACAGCCCATCCACCTCAGGGAGCTCCATGATCTTGACTATTTGTCATGTGTTAATGTGACATTTTTGTATGGTTTTCTATTGGCATGTCATGTGAAGAATATAGTTTATATTGCAGATATATGTGCTATTTTATATATTTTCTATTGATATATGAGAAGAATATACTTTTTTTGTAGTAGGAAAAGTGACAACCAAAGGCGTAACCAATGTACAATTTCTTATAGGGAAGTGTACTGAGGACTGTATCAAAATTCTATAATTTCTAGGTCCCCTTCTTTCACTATAAATTGTTTTTCATCCTGAGAAGGTTACAGATTTTACTTTGTTTTGCACTTATAGGAATCTGTACAATATAATCCTATCCCTTAATTAATATATTCTCTAACTTGAAAACAATACCACATGCATGTCCAAGTCCATTAGCATTTTTAGTAGATTTTGTAAAATCATGTGTGGACTTGTTAATATTAAATATCTGTCTCAATTGTCAATTAGCACTTCTAGTACACTACCTCATCCCACGCCAAGTTTCACGAGCATTGATATGCTCTCCATCAAGAAGTGCCTTCCTAGTATCGACAAATCCACTAGAAAACAAACTTTAAAAGATGTTTAAGGAGTGGAACATATTCATGAGTCAGTTATGAATCTATGTAATTGAGAAACATTATACACGTATAAATACGGCTTTGTGCCACCTTGTATAGTTAGTGCCTTTTGGCATCCTTGAACTTAGCAAACCATGCACAACTTGGCATTCATGAATTATTGTAAATCCCCACCTCATTATAGTGAAACACCACTCATGTTATAGGTTACACGACTTAGTCTAATTGGGTGAAGATCAATCATGCTCATTAATCTTGTTATTTGCAAGTTGTGAAATTAACTTACAGATTATTTTTTTAGAATTTTGTTGAGCATGTCTCTATGGTTCTGTCATGGAGTCTAATGTTTTTACATAAGCTCACTTTCCACACAGAGATAAATAGAATCTATAATAACTATGAGCCTTTGCAGGATAACGTTGTCCCTTGTGTCCACTTATAGTTTCAGTTTAGTGTGTAGTGCTAAATCTTTTAGGGCTTACACCAGTGTATGCACACTGGGACAAGTCATAAACATAGGAAGCAATGGCCCATACCAATGAACTAGTCATTAGTCTCTTAGACATGTTAAATTAAGACAATGGCCAGTAAAGAAAGATGAACATATCCAGAGAGTTTTTTAATGGTAAAAAGAAAATTTCTATCGAACAATTTAATATTACACAAATTGCAGAAAACCAAGTTGTGCTATTTATTGTACTACTAGGTAAACAAACTATGATGAAGACTAGGAAGCAAAATTATTCAATTCTCTCTATTCCCCGATCAAGCAGGATCAATTAGACAACTGGCAAATCTTTGATTGGTCATTCAGCTTTGGACCTTTACTTTTTAAATCTCATTATGAAGTGACCTAGCACAAAGAAACACAATAAACCCTTGTGCATTCTATTTTCATTATAAAATCAACTGATGGCCATGCCCTAGTAGCTGAACTCCTTCATTCAATGTTACAGGAAAGACAAAAAGATTGGAAGTTATCTATATTGTAACTTTGGGCATTAATGATAAACATAGAAAATTGGGAGTTATTAACAATTGTATAGCTTTGGTTTAAGGGAGGCCTATTGTTGTTGAATTTGGTGCAGTTGCCATGTTTTTTTGGCCTTGGAGGTAAGACATGTTGCAGTTTTGTATTAATTGGTAAACATCCCTTAGTGTTTGTTTCTCATCGTTCAACTCATACTCATTCCTTGCTTTATGATGTGGGAGTGGTTGGCACTTTGATAAGTTGTAGTTGTGGGAGGATGGATTGTCTTATTGAATGTATGATGCCTAATACCTTGGCATTTCCCAGTTGTTGTGATATATGGAGACAACGAGCTCCTTGAGGTCGCTCAAGGGTCTTTAATATGTTTTGCATTTCAAAAGCCATGACTAAATTTTCCCAAGGCTTTTGAAGTTGAATGGCAATTTTGCAATTCTTGCTCTCGAATCTTTCAATATGCGTGACATGAACTTGATCTGGTGCATACATATTTCTCTGACGCCGTAGGATGTTTTTGGGCCAGTTCTCAGCATTGATCCCTGTCCTCTGAAACACCCCAATTTTTTTGGTTCATTTTGGAGATAGTTGGACGTCCTACAAACGATTAGTGGACTTTGACATGTCCTCAAGAGGGATCATCCCTGGGATGGCTTGGTATCCCCAAGGACCCTCATGCATTTAAGATAAACAAGGGAAAATGAAAAAGCATAGGGTGGGGGACCCACCAAGGCCCCCATCCGACTCTACACCCACAGACCCTAAAACATCAAAACAAGTTAATTTTTCAAAAGAGGAGAAGAGAGGAGAAGAGAGGAGAAGAGAAAAGCTAAACAAATGGGAGAAAAATCAGCCAAGGGAGCACATTGGGAGGAGATTTGGAAAGTATTTTTTGAATTTATTTTTTTGGAATATTGTATACTTATTTTTGTATGGAGATTCATTTGGATGTTCAATATCCTTACCAGATGAATATTTTAGACTACGAAGGTGGTCTTCAAATCTACATTCAAGCAAAAAAAAAATTAAAGATCAACACCCTTGTATATTTTTACTGCTTTGCACCAAAGCTTGAACAAAATCTATGCCAAAAAGCATTGGCATGGGGTTGTAGAATTGAACGATTGAAGAACAAGTGTGCCCACTTCAATGGGTCTAGAAAGTAAGGTTTCATAGCATCTGATGGAAATCTACCTACAAAATATGTCCCTAACAATGTAGCAAGGAAAAATAACTATGCCACCATGCATGGTAATCACCAACACCTTCAACTGTTATTGGAATCCAAACACAACACCCAATGAATATCAGAAGGCCACTATCCACTTCAATGATGAATACCTTGCGTAAAAGGCATCTCTAATGGCGCATTCTAGGAAATCTTTGAGCACAGATCCGAGAGCTTATTAAGGAAGACAATATCTACCCTAATTTATTGCCTCGTGGAAACCAAATTGTGCTTATACCAAAGAAGGTTGGCACTGCTGCATGGGCATAGATCCAAAAGGGAAGTAGCCGGGCTAGTGTATGGTGTGCATCTTCGCTGATGCTGACATATTAGATAATTGAAAAGCAAGTCACCCATTATCTTTAAATTCTCATTCACGCCAATTTTAAAAGCATTAAATGTTGTTTTCTCAAAAGAACTGATTATTTTCTTGTGCATAACTCAACAACACAGGCAAGGTTAGCTTTGTTTTTAACTAATATTGTTTGATATTCAAAGATTATTGAGATGTTACACTAAACAGTTCTTAGTTACCTAATAGACATTTCCATAAGTAGAATATTTGTACTCAGAATGCATCAACACTGAATCATCAATCTCATTGGCACATAGCAGAATTATCCTAGCTGGAACATTGTGTAACATAGAATAAATATTAATATTTCTGCTTGTGGGTCTATACCTGTCGTTACATCTCAGGGCAGGGTCCAATGCATTTCCGGTGGCATGGGAGTTTGTTGTATCAAAAATTTTCTTAAATTTTTTGTTACACCATATAATTTTTTTTTAAATTCAAAGTGGGTTGTTCCTCTCAATCTTTGATATGCCAGATTCATATTCGTGTGGTTTCCTTAATGGACTTTCTATATTTTTATCCATGGAAATGTAAATTCTATCCAAGCATGTCTTTGTCAAGACTAATCAGATTTTTGTGGTCTTTGTGTACCTCCCGTGTGTCCAATGTTGAATGTGGAGTCCATTTCAACACCCCTAAGGTAAAAATAAAATTACCAGGGCAATTTGAACATGTAATTTTTACTTTCACAAATGGTGGGCGTATTTTTTTTTAGTATGCTAACCACTTCCCACATTTGTGACATGTTTTATGGAGAAGTGGGTAAGGTGTTGAGAGAATCGGGGGATTATGTTTATCCTGGGTGGTTGTAACCTCCTTTATTTGGTGGAGATATGGTTATCTCGATGGTATGGCACATTTTTCAAGCGCTTTTGGAAAGTATAAATAGGGGTGAGGGGAAACACATTAAGCATTGCATTTTTCATCTCATTTTTGAGCTTTGTATTCTCTCTTTGGTCAGTGTGATCGGGTTTGAGGTGTAGCTTAGCATTTTGGGAATTTTGGTGTGAATTCGGGTTGGAGAAAGTTATCTTTGTGAGAGGTTTCTTGTTGAGAGTTGTCTTGTACTCTTGTTTATAATAATATAAAGAGCTTCTTGGTGGACGTAGCCCACATTGGGTGAACCATGTTATATCGCTGTTATGTGTGTATTTGCTTAGATTTGAATTTTCTTTCATGTCTCTGATGTTGTGATTTTGAGGAATGAATTCTGTGTTGCATGTTATTGCATAATTAATCATTTATTTCTAACAACTGGGATTAGAGCTAGCTTTAGTGGTTTTGCTAAAGTAGTGAATCGCAGGGAAATATATTAGCTTGAGTGGGAGCGATGGCAGATAATGGTAGATTTAGAGTTGAGAAATTCAATGGGTAGAAATTTGGATTGTGGAAGATGCAGATGGAGGATTACTTGTTTCAGAAGGATCTTCATCGCCCTTTGATGGGAAAGCAGACCAACTTTTAGGTATGGATCAGGCAGATTGGAATTGGCTCGATAAGAAAGCATTGGGAGTCATACGGTTGTGCCTTGCATCTTCGGTTGCCTTCAATATTTTAGAGGAGACGATCACATTTGGTTTGATGAAGAAATTAGGGGAGTTATATGAAAAATCCTATCTCTAATAAATTTTTTTTGATGAAAAGGTTATTTAATAGGAAAATGTTTGAAAATGGTTCTGTAGATGATCATTTGAATGATTTTAATACGATTGTGAGTATGCTAATTTTTGTTGGTATTAAATTTGAAGATGAAGTTAAGGCTTTATTGATTTTGTGCTCGTTACCTAATAGTTGGGATAGCGTGGTTATGGCTGTGAGTAATGTCGTCCCTGCTAAGGAAAGTTTAAAGTTTGAGGATGTTATAGGTGTGATTCTTAACGAGGAAATGCGAATGAAAAGCACCGGGGAATTATCTTTAGGGAATGCTTTGACGGTGGAAACTAGAGGGAGACACAAGGACAGAAGCAAAGGAAATCGTGGAAAGTCAAAGGGTCGAGGAAGATCTAAATCTAGAGTCAAAATGGTGTGCTGGGATTGTGGGAAAAGTGGACACATAGAAGGAATGTTGGGAACTTCGGGACAAGAAGACCAAACATGAGGAGACCAAGGAGGTAAAGATGACAACAAGTACTGTTAGTCAGGATGCTTTAATTCTTTCTTTGGATAATGTTGCTGAATCTTGAGTATTAGATTCAGGGGTTTCTTTTCATGCCACCCCACATAGGCATCATTTTATAGATTATGTTCAAGGAGATTTTGGATATGTTAATCTTGGTGATGATGAACCATGCAATATAGTAGGGAAAGGTTGTGTTTAGGTGAATATGTAGAATGGGAACACATGGCTACTAAAGGATGTTAGACATGCCCCACAGTTAAGGTGTAATTTAATATCAGCAGGGTAGTTGGACAGTGAGGGCTTTTCAGTGATGTTTACAACAGACTCTTGAAAAGTTAGCAAGGTTGCTCTTGTGGTTGCAAGAAGTAAGAAAGTTGGCACTTTGTATTTGACTATAGTGTAGATCACTATAATATGGTTGCTGCAAATGGAGATGCAACTTTGTGGCATTACAGGCTTGGTCATGTGAGCCGGAAGGGCATGGAGATCTTGAAAGACAAGTTGCCCGGATTGAAATAGGTTGGTTTGGACTTCTGTGACGATTGTATATACGGGAAGCAGAAGCGAGTTAAGTTCTTGAGGGTTGGACCTACGAAGGAGAATAAGTTGGAGTTGGCTCACACGGATGTATGGGGGCCAGCTCAGGGATCTTCTATTGGTGGTTCAAATTATTATGTTACATTTATTGACAATGCAACTAGGAAAGTTTGGGTTTATTGCATTAAGTAGAAATCTGATGTGTTTGAAATATTCAAGAGATGGAAAGCTTTGGTTGAGAATGAAATAGGTGTTAAGTTGAAATGTCTCAGGTTGGGCAATGGAGGTGAGTATTGTAGCAAAGCATTTGATGATTATTGTTAACAGAATGAAATTCGTAGGCAAATGATGGTTCCAGAGATGCCACAGGGGAATGAAGTGTCAGAGAGGATGAACAAGTTAATCATGGAGCGTGTTAGGAGCATGAGGGTGCATGCAGGGATGCCCCTAATGTTTTGGGCAGAAGCAGTTAGCACAACGGTATATTTGATTAACAGAGAACCTTCAGTGCCTTTGGATGGAGGCATACCTGAGAAAGCTTGGTCTGGTACGAAAGTTAATTATTCTTTTCTTAGGGTCTTTGGATGCGAGGCATTTGTTCATGTTGCCAAGAAAGATATGACCAAGTTCGAGACTAAGTTTGAGATGCACCTTTATTGGTTATGGTAAAGATGACTTTGGTTTTTGGGTTTGGAGTCTTAGAGACAAGAAAATATTTCAGTCTAGGAATGTTGTCTTTAAAGAAAAAATCATGTATAAGGATCAGTTGCAGGAACATGCACAAAAAGAGTACACAATGTTGGATGATATTACAAATGGTAAGGTATCCAAGGAGATAGTTCAGTTATCTCCTACACAGGAACCCCAAACTCCTGTAGTAAGGTCTTCTAGGGTAAGAAGAGCTTTTGAACGTTTTTCCCCATCTTTGAGTTATTTGTTACTTACTGACAGTGGAGAACCAGAATGCTTTGAAGGACCAATGCAGGTGAATGCTAGGAAGAAGTGGGAGCAAGGCATGGAAGAGGAACATAGTTCTCTCATGAACCAGACATGGGATTTGGTGAAGCTACCCAAGGGTAAGAGAGCATTGCAGAACAAGTGGGTATACAAAATAAAAAAAGAGGATGAAGGAAAAGGTACAACGCCCGGTTGGTGGTCAAGAGCTTTGCATAGAAGAAAGGTATTGATTTTGATGAGATTTTTTCTCCTGTTGTTAAGATGACTTTTATTAGAACTGTGCTTGGTATAGTTGCAGTAGAGGATTTGCACTTAGAACAATTAGATGTGAAGACGACGTTCCTTCATGGTGATTTGGAGGAGGAATTATATATGGAGCAACCACAGGGTTATGAGGTTGAAGGAAAGGAGAAAATGGTGTGCAGACTAAAGAAGAGCTTGTATGGCCTGAAACAAGCTCCATGGCAATGGTATAAGAAGTTTGACAATTTTATGTTGGAACAGGGTTACTCCAAGTGTCATTTTGACCATTGCGTGTATGTCAAGAGATTTGAGGATGGTAATTATATTATCTTATGCTTGTATGTAGATGACATGTTGGTTGTAGGAAAGAACATGCAACAGATTCAAGTACTCAAGAAGCAGCTTGGTGATTCCTTTTCTATGAAGGATTTGGGTGCAGCGAAGCAAATCTTTGGTATGAGGATAACTTGGGACAGGAAGGAGAGGACGCTGATCTTATCCTATGAAGAGTACATGAAGAAAGTTTTGGAGAGGTTTAGTATGTCAGATGCTAAGCCGGTTGGGACTCCTTTGGCAGGCCATTTCAGATTATCGAAGGGGCAATGTCCCAAGACAGAAGAAGAAAAGCTTAAGATGTCCAAGGAACCTTACTCATTGGTGGTTGGTAGCCTAGTGTATGTTATGGTTTGTACTAGCCCAGATATTGCCCATGCAGTGGGAGTAGTAAGTAGGTACATGAGTAATCCAGGTTATGAGCACTGGCAAGTAGTAAAGTGGATTCTTCGATATTTGAGAGGAACCATGGGTACAACATTGTGTTTTGGTTGATCGGACACCATTTTGCGTGGTTATGTGGACTTGGATATCGCTGGGGATGTTGATAGTAGGAGTACGACAGGTTATGTATTTACTATTGGGGATACAACAGTTAGTTGGATTTCCCGGATACAGAAGTTTGTGGCTTTATCAACCACAGAGGTTGAGTATGTTGCTGCTACAGAGGCTAGCAAGGAGATGATTTGGTTACAACAGTTAATGAGTTGGGGCATAAGCAGAAAGTTGGGGGATTACATAGTGATAGTCAGAGTGCTATACATTTAGCCAAGAACTTCACTTTCCACTCGAGGACGAAGCACATATAGTTGCAGTATCATTTCATCAAGACAACTTTGGAGGAAAACACGGTGAAGCTAGAGAAGATACATACGAGCCAGAATCTTGCGGATATGTTGACCAAGGTAGTCACATTGGAGAAGTTGAGGTTATGAACAGCTTTGGTTGGTCTTCGTGAAGATCATGGAGGAGTGTTAAATTTTGTTCAAAGAGAAACAAACTCCAAGTGGGAGATTGTTGAATGTGGAGCCCGTTCCAACACCCTTAAGGTAAAAATAAAATTACCGGAGCAATTTTAACATGTAATTTTTACTTTCACAAATGGTGGGTGTATTGTTATGAGTATGCTAATCACTTCCGACATTTGTGGCACATTTTATGGAGAAGTGGGTAAGGTGTTGAGAGAATCAAGGGATTATGTTTATCCCGGGTGGTTGTAACCTCCCTTATTTGGTGGGGATATGGTTATCTCCATGGTATGGCGCATTTTTCAAGGGCTTTTGGAAAGTATCAATAGGGGTGAGGGGAAACACATTAAGCATTGCATTTTGCATCTCATTTTTGAGCTTTGTATTCTCTCTTTAGTTGGTGTGATCGGGTTTGAGGTGTAGCTTAGCATCTCGAGAATTTTGGTGTGAATTCTGGTTGGAAAAAGTTATCTCTGTGAGAGGTTTGTTGTTGAGAGTTGTCTTGTACTCTTGTTTATAATATTATAGAGAGCTTCTTGGTGGTTGTAGCTCGCATTGGGTGAACCACGTTATATCGGTGTTGTGTGTATTTGGTTAGATCTGAATTTTCTTTCATATGTCTCTGATGTTGTGATTTTAAGGAATGAATTCCGTGTTGCATGTTATTGCATAATTAATCGCTTACTCCTAAAACCCAAATATTTTTGATTCTTCCCTTGTCAGATTTCAATGCTTTTAACATTTTCTAAGTAGTTTTTTTGTTGTTAGGAAAACGAGTTTTTATGCACCTTGTGTACCTCCAAATTGACCACCTATTCCCTATGCTTCCAATGTATGAGTTGAAAATTTCTAAGTAAAATCGATCAGGTGTGTTGGAACGTTGTGTTCCTCATGTATGATTAAGTCCATCTCAATCGGACTCACCCAATTGCAAAGACCGGATTTGTCTAAGGCATGTGCATATTGGGATATATGGGCATCCATGCACCTCGTGTAACTCCATGTTATAACCAACCCTTGATCATTATGCTTCCATGATGATGAATTGGATAAGTGTTAAAATCCTTTTGGGTATGTCGGGCTTTCATGCATTTCATGTCCATCCACATAGTACCTTGAGTCCCATTTTCTCTGATTCACTTGCTCAAGATCAGCTAGTCCTCAAATGCTATCAGGTCCATTAGATCTGTGTCCCTCTTGCCCATTCATATGGTATTCCATGTCCCGATTCACCTGATCCCATCTCCTAAAATCAACTACCTTTTTCCTTGTTGGGACCTTAGGATTATGATGCACTATATATGCCAATTCACTTGGTCATTTCCTTCTGCATTTCCCGATTATGTCACAAAAATTCGCTGTCATGAATTGGTGTCAAACTTCTTTAGTTTTCATGTCAATACATAATAACCTTCCAGTCCCGACTCTCCCAACAACCTTTTTGGGCGTGCTTTTTCATGTTGTATTTATTATGCCACCCCTTACATTAATGTCTTCTCACCTCTCTTGAAAATTAT
The DNA here is from genome assembly GCA_037957365.1 of Torreya grandis. NCBI lineage: Eukaryota > Viridiplantae > Streptophyta > Pinopsida > Cupressales > Taxaceae > Torreya > Torreya grandis. The sequence continues at coordinate 1,070,484 of JARHVA010002304.1, forward strand.
AAATAGTCATTCATACCCTATAATTCTTACTGTTTGAAACCCTCGTGCCTACACTGTCATTCGAGCATTTACCTTGTCTTTCCTTGCTCTCTCTCGTTTTTTGTCGAATTGAACATCAACATTGTTGTTCTCGTATCAATTCCTCATGCTTGCAAGAAATTAATGTAGTACATGTATCAAGGTTGGGAGAAGAAGAGGCTTATTGATTCGTAGGTTGATCAAATCTTTGACACAATATTAGGGCATGTAAACCTTGAGGAATTTCAAGACAGATTGCAGGAACAATAAATTTTGGTTGATGTCGCTGGCTTCTCCACTGCCATCCTGAGCCATGAACTCGTCCTTGTTTCAGCGGATAATTATATCCCATAGACAAGGAAAATCATTTCTAAGACTGGTGAAGTTTTTGTTGAGTTGGATGCCAATTCACTTGATTTGTGGTTGAAGGTACCCCCATTGGACCAGGTTGCACAATTGTCTCTTTAAGACGCACAAAGTCATTAGGATGAAAACCCTGATGCCAGGCTTAACCATATTAATTCACATTGGTTAAAGGATGAGAAAAAGCGTCAAAAGACTTCCCAAGGGTTGGTCAAGTCATACATCTTTAAGATTATCTCAGACATGATTACATTGCTGAAAAAATTGCAGGATATCCAGAGGCGAAAACATTCCACCCTGGGATGTTCAAATATATTTCTATTATCCTTGTTGAAGTCAAACAACAGAATGGGCTAAAGTTATTAATGAATATCTGCATGAACAATTGATAAATGTGAGAGAGACAAAGAAGTTCTACACAACTTCTTAGTTGTGTACTCACTAAAAGTAGGTCTCCAGATGGTAGGCTGTTTAGCTAATGGTAAGGCTATGCATGATCTTTTTCCACATTTACAAAATAAGGACTCAAAGAAACAGTTCAAAAGAGTTAGTGATGCTTTTGTGTTCAGAATAGTTTTATGGGATTGAAGATGATTGCAATGTACACATTTCACACAATGGAAAAGATGTTATTTTAGAATGGGCTGATTGATTCATATAGTTTCCATTTCATCTACATTTGTGCATGTGCATTCAAATCTCAACAATACATGTTGCCTAGGCATGCCAATGATTTGGTCATTCTTATCGAATATGTGAGATTGTTTGTTGAAGTTCACTAGATGCTTTATGACAAACAAAAGAAAGGGGTTCACTTCCCCATTTTTATTGGTTTTTATTCTTGCAAAGAAATTTCTTGTGCTAAAAAGCTCTTTGTTGAGATTAACAATACAAATTTGAAGTAGTATGAGTTTCATGCTTCTTTTTATGGATGTGGTAAAAAAAAAATAATCCTTGGCAAGCTCTATACTCATGTCCCTTCTCTCGAGGATTATTGGGCAAATTTTGATGGAATGGTTGAAGTCAAAAGAAAAGAAATGAGTCATTTTCATGTATGATGTTTTTGAAGTCCTTGTTGATTTATTTGATGACGAGGAGGAGATTGTGGAATTAACTCCATTCTTGAAGGAGCATTTTGTGAATATGCTTCTAGAGTGGCTAAAGAACAAGATAAGGAAACATGGGAAGATAGCTTTTGGGTTTTCTGGACCCAGAAGCCACACACTCATTTCAAGGGAAAAATAATCATTGGTCAAAATGTTCAAGGTAAATCTTCTTCTAAAAATGTTTCCTGTTTTGGTACTCCTAGTGGATCAGGTGGTAATGGTAATTGAAAGAGGAAGGAAATTGTTCTTAGTGCAATAGTGCTTCGGAAAATAGGATCAAGGTAATTACACTTGAGGGTCCAAATAAAGAACCTACTAAAAACAAACCTCCTTTGTCTCCTTGTGCCTTTGATTTGTGTGATCTTCGGGATGATGGTGCGACACAAAAATTGTTAGACCATGATGCATCGATTAGCGCTCGGAAGAAGAATACTCCTACTCAACCTCCTTTGGAAAATGTAGTATCTAATGGTAATCAATTGCCGATTGTCAATCCTATTTTATTGGCTTTTGTTGCCACATGTTAATTTTTCTTATGCTCAAGATTTATTGTTGTTTCTTCCATCCCTGCCTCCCAATTGGGAGACAAGCCTGGCAGGTCCCTTGTAGACAAGTCAATATCAATTATTGGGTTCAATTGGATTAATAAACTTGTGAATAAGAGGAAAACACGTGTTGGGAAAGTAGTCCCAAATGTGGTTGTAGTGTCAATGTACATGAAGAGGAAGACTCCTCAGAGTGCTAAAGCAAAAATCTATTTTAGAACTGATGATTTGGGGTAAACTCACATTGAGATTTCCCCTCCAAACATTGTGAAGAATCAAAAGAAATGTAAGTTGCTAATTATTTAGTGCATGACATTCTTGTGCCCTAACCCAATTAGTTGGTATTATGAGCCAACTCGCATCAGCCTATCAGAATACCATGAAGCAGATTGAGAAAGATAAGAGTGTCAGTCTCAACCAATAAATTGAGTATTTTTTCTTGTGTCTTCTAAAAAGGCAGTACAACCGCTTGATTTGACAAATATTTTTGTGGATGAGAACACTATGGCTTAGGTTGGAGAGATTGGTTAGGTTGGTCGCGGTGTTAAGGAATTGCCTAAATGGGTGTCTACCGTCTATTAAGGGACTTGATGTTTGTGATGAAATTTTCAAGTGTTGCAATAAACTCCAATGCTGCTATAAGAAAATGAAGGAATCTGCCAAACATTTGCGAGCTGAGAGAGAATTGTGGGAGGATGTGCAACCTAACATCATTCTGATGTCAAAGATCGCTCCTGAAAAATTCGTAGCAGGTAAGGTGATTTCTTCTTTTGAAGATGATTTGTCTGATGAATGGAATTTTAAGATTGAGGTAAGGATTTACGAGCAGAGGATGTTGTAGAGAAAGGACTTGGTGAATTGTTGGATTTGACTTTCAAGCTTGATGATTTTACTCAGAAAATAAGTTCTATGTTTGATGAATATGGAAATCTATAGCTAGCAAAAACTTTAAAATTTTATTTCAGGAAATATGTCAAAGAGCTTATGGGACACATTTCGATTGTGATGCAACCATCAAGCTTTCCAGGCCTTTGACTTGATCGATGAAACTAAATATATTTGCAGCAAAGACGGATTGCAAGAAAGTGAGCTCTTAACTGAGTTGTGCCAATGGGAGACAAGGATTTATGTCATTGTTCCCCCCGATTGTGATAAGCTAAAAAATGTTGTTGATTGATTTAGAAAGTACCGGCCGAAGGCAAATCCTACATCTTCTCATGATGCAATGGGGTCCCAGTAGAGAGTAGTTGATGATTATTCTCAAGCTCAGTCAATTACCTTGTCCTAGTGTCATGCCATCTCATTCTGTGGTCCTCACTTAGGGGATGCTGAAAATTTTGTTTTTTTATATTTGCAAGTATTTGATATTTGAGATGGTTATAGGTAGTTATGTAACTAGCTATTGAAAACTTTATCTTTAGACTATGTATAGTTTGGAAGATGAATGTTAAAGGGATTTTTGACCCATAAACAAATGTTGGCTTTATCATGCATGTGATGAAACTTTGTGTTTGAGGACAATATTAATGATAACAGAGCTTTGATTCTAGGTCATTCTACGATAAATATCCATTTTATTTATTCGGAAGTTTATCTATTCTTTTTCTTTATTGAGTGCATGCAAGCTTGTCTTTGTAATCGTAAATAGCTTTCGATTTAATTTCCTTTATATTAATTTCTGTGATCCATATTAAGCTCTGACTTTACTTAATGGTGAATGCACGTTCACTTTCCTTTCAGTTTTATTTCTTAGTCTTTTCAAATGTTGAATGTAACTTGTAAAGTGTTGTTTTATTTATTTATTTTTGGATTTTCAATAAAGGGAACCTCCCCTCAAAATATAAGAGGGACTTTGTCATAATTTTCTACTCTTTTGAATCCTTCACCGTAGACCCCTGGATATTGGTATGATCCGTTTTGGATACTGCTCTTGGTCCGATCCTTCCAAATTCGGGTAGGATACTGCAGAAGGACCGTGGATCCTTCCAGATACGTCCCAGGACGTATCCACAGTCCTCCCGTAGTAACTTGGTCGTATTTGGGCAACATCCATGGCCTAAAACGTTTATTAAAAAGTCAAATATTGACTTCAAAAAACAATTAAAAATAAAATAATATTTCCTATTCTGCTTCGCATGCTTTGTTCAACCGCCATTCATAATAATGGAAAGGAATATATTCATACTCAGTCTTGGAGTGAGCCATGTTCCTTCAGATTATCTAATGTTAATGGTCTTCAGCACTCAAAAGATTTGCTTGTGTACCAACCCTAGTATAGGTGAGTAGTTCTTGGGTAGAAGTTACTTCAAATATGCAAACAAACTTAACGATCTTATTCCTTGGGGCCTTTAAGACCCCTTCACAATTACTTTATGATCCTTATTCATTTTCATCACTGTATGCAGGCTCCAAATGAGCCTCTTCCTTTTGATGGTTTGAAATTTCCTCCTGTCCCTTGTCAACACTCTCAATACACAGTGGTTCTTTCCCATGTTCTTCTGGAAATTTGTCACTTGCTAACTTATTGGAGGATCCTGTACTCTCTGATCCATGATTTACACAAATAACCCCCATTGTGGATTTTCAATTGAATATCATGACATTTGACATTGAATTATTAGTATGTTTTATGGTTATTTAACTTATTTTGTTTACTCTATGCATATTATGTGGTTAATTTTGCTTATTTGGCTATATTTTTAATATTATATATATATATATATATATATATATATATTTACACACACACACACGACCATCTCCAAAAATGAATCCATGCCCCCCAAAAAAAATTGTTGTATCTGTGTACCTGAATCCCATATCTATATCCATACCAGTACTAGGATCGGCTACTTAGATAATTTTTAATTATTGCAGTTTTTCTTGCTGATTATCCTCTTGGGATTATTGAATTAATACATAATATTTTTCATTTTAAAAGAAATGCTTAACAAGCATCATTTCCCTAAAAGATAACAATTTCAGTTTACTTATATTCTTAGATTCTGAGCTGGGAGATACAAGGACAGTAGCTGAGGCACTTGCAAGAGCAAAGCAAGGTATGGTATATGTTGTATTGTTATATAAGTTTTCAGATTCCTTTCGTTATTAGAATACATGATAGGAATTTTTTTCTGGTTCTCCTTCTCGTGCTATGTATAGAACAAAGACCTATGAGATTGGTTTCTATTTTGTTTTTTGCATTAAGTTTTTCTTTCTTGATTGAATTAGGTTTTATTTTGTCTCTCTGCAGCTGAAATGGCAGCTGAGACAGTAGATGAAGGAACTGAGCAAAGACGTCTGGATAGGCTTAACGAGATGACTGAAATTGTTGATTTACAGGGCACTCGTGGTCTTCCCTTTGCTCCACTCTATATAAAGGTGAATTAATGCAACTAATCTTGCTTCTTATGTGTTTGATTCTATATGACTAGTAGCTTCTTCATAAACTTACGTGGATTGATTGTTTCAGGATCCTCACCAATATTTTGATTCACAACAAGCTAATGCAGTTAGAGCTCTAGGAGAGGCAGGTTCTTCAGTAAATTTAAATAGGGAACAATTAGATCCTGAACAAGTTTATACGTCTATTGGACGACAAATTTTGGAGGTCAAAAAACATGGGTTGAAAGATCCAGTAATTTATCCTGATGTGGCACTTAAGGTATTTTGAAAACTCAGAAGTCTATTATATCTTACCATAGTTAGATGAAGAATTCTGTCTTCGAGAAACTTTCTGGAGCTTAACCAATGTCTGTTGGTTGCTGAAATTATATATTTTGACTATATTGTTAAAACTTAAGACTGCTGCTTCCAGCCATTGAAGGACACATGGAATGAAATTCACACATAAAACTGTGTGGGGTGTTGTACTTCTTTAGACGATATTATTCTAGTTTTTGATAGATGGATTTTTTTTTAATTATTATGAAGCTTCCCTTGAAATGGACCAAAATTTTGTTCAAGTGCTAGAAAAATGCTTATCCCATAGAACTTGAGAAATATGTTTTTATTTTTCCAATTCATTTATGGAGCCATGATCGAGATATGATTGAAATAATATTGCACTTAAAGACGTATAATCAGAAAATATAGGGATGGAGTAATACATTTTGGTGGCAAGTGATGAAGGGGCCTCAGGGATGGCACAAGGAACGACTACAAAAAAGACACATTTCTCAAAGATCTAAAAACTAGAAATGGCTACTTGATATTGATACTTTCAACGTTAACATGCTATAAAGATTTTAAATTTATTTGATTCACAACAACTAAGTTCTACAAAAGATAGGAACTTTTGCCTAAACTCCAACTTGTTAGGAATAAAAGCTCTGATACTACATATTAGATTAATAAGCTCTATCCTATTGTGCAAGTAAATTAATGCGGAATAACAAGCTACTAAAAGAACAAGAGACAAGAGAGAACCCTGCAATGTGCAAGGAAAAACCACATGCAAAATGACAGCTTCCAGACTTCATATTAGCAACATCAACTCTTTTCTACAACAGCTCCAACAACAACTCCTTTAGTGCTAACAAACAAGCACTCAATGCTTCCACCTAAAGCATTCAGGTTGTGAACCAAGCATAGCAATACCTCCAGGATCCAACCTCCAAGCATGCAAGCACAAGCTTGCATGGATCCTCTAACAGGATGAATTACAAAGAGAGCTTCATGCTTATTAATAGCATTTACAACACATAAGAGAGAGGAGAGAATGCAATAGTGACACCAAAAATGCGCCACACTTGGTGTGTCATGTGATCTCCATAGTGGTGGTGTTGTCTTCATGTGCAAAAGTCTTCAAGGCATCTTCACTTTAGACAAAAACATGTGCCACCTCCATTTGGCTCCAAAACCATTGTCTTCCACTCACACATTTGAGGACAATTTGCTATAGTAGCTTTCTTGTCTTCATTCTCCATGTGACCACATGAATCCAAAAGGTGTTTGCAATCACCTTTGGACTTCCTCCACACATGGGAATCTTGGACACATCTAGGAATGCGTCCCACACCAACCCTTTTTTCTTTTGCATCATGTAACAACCCACATGTGACTACCAAGGATAAACCTATGTGCCTTGGTGGAGTGCTACACCCTACTCCCATCACATCAACCTGATCACACTTGGGATACCCTCCATGGGCCCTTGCCACATCACCATTCAACCATATCACTAACCATCCACATCACCAGCATGTCACATCATCATGAATAGTGGCTATGAATAGTGATTTCACACCTAACATACTCCCACTTGAAGTCAATATACATAGGCTTTTATCACACTTGAGTATTCTGCAACCAACTGTCCATTTATGCCCTCTGTTGCCTTGACACAAACCTAGTAGAAGTTTTCTTGCACTACTAAAACTTCTCTGTCCTGATTGGCTTTGTCAACATCTCTGCTCCTTCATAGTAGATTTGCAGCACTTGAAGTGACTCTTCACTTCTCCATAGACCAATCCTCCAAATGGGATTTTGCCATGAACCGCTCACAACTCTCATTGCTTGGGAATATCCGGTTTAGTGCTCACCATGGCATTGCGAAGCTTCCTACTTTTGATGAATCCAATACATAGGGCAACAACATGTCTTCTTCTCCTTTGGGACACTCTTGGGAAGACAACTCAAAATGCAAGAAGTGGGGTACTTCCTTGCTTTCCTGTCCTTGTACATCTCCATCCTTGGTTTGCTCCTCCTATCACCTTCATCTCATGCGTCCTAGTTAATTGAGCCATCATAACAGTGATCATGTTGGGCCTTGCATCCAATATGTCAACAACACATAGTAGCAACCTCTGCTAAGCACTTGGCTCTCCATGAAGGTACTCGAATTCCTGTACTACATATGTGACACCTGCACCAACCTGTATAGTGATTTCATGCAAACCAACAACTTTCTAACTTCACACCAACACAACTTCATCACTTTTAATTATCTTTAAAATGGCAGATTTGAACCCTTCCTCCACCGTTTATTTCCAGTCAAAAGCACTCTCTAGGGCATCTCCACATCATTTCAGGTTCAATAAATACGGTGGAATGTGAAGAGATAATTGTTTTAATCAACACGTTCAATTGACATTCGAAGCACAAATCCCACTAAGGTGGTTGAATTGAACAAGGGCATTGTTACAAAAGACATAAACTGGGAACTACATTGGATAAGAAAGATAAGCTTGATTGAAACTTCTGTCTAAATTGGAGCGAGCGATGGAAACTGGCATGTTCAAATCATTTGAACAAAAGCTTTGAATGCTCAATCGAGGGCTCCATGAATAGTGCAGTTCTGGATTTGAGTGGACATTTGAGAGCTTGTTAATGCATGTTGAAAGTACCTTAAATATGTGTTCATTATAAACATCATGTGTGTAGTTGCACACAACTGTTGAGTACGTTGGACATAGGAAAACAGTTAGGTCAATGTTAAAAAAAAGGGATATGTCTGATAGACTAATGACTGCTTGAAAAAATAGATGTATTAGTACCGAAATTGATTACAATCATGTAAGTAAAACTTGTACTTGAATAAACCGAGATTATTAGGCCTTGAAATAGATCCAAGTCATTGAAGAATGAATCAAAACATTGGCAAGTATTTTGATGATGCACAATGGGACCATTCAAATATATAATTCGGCACTCAACACAAAGATGGGCCAATGTTTACAGGGGTTATTTGAGTTGTAGAAATCAAGCGATAACCAAGAACATGACTGTCACAATACGCATTAGAAACTGATTCAAAAATCTTTTCCTGTTTTGAAGAAAGTATATCTTTTTAGGTTAAAATCTTAAAAGCATAAAAAACAGCTGTTTAAAGTATTATAACAGAGTAGAAGAATTGCCGATACAAAAGACATACATTCCCCAGTCAAAATGCATAATATGATTCAAAATGGAGCTAGACCTTGTTTACAGAATTGTCTTGCAGTCAAGTTGGGATTGCAGAAGATCTTTCAAAGACACAGACAACACTATAGGATCGAAGGACACTCTGCATTAGCACACTGATATCTCAATTGGAGACTTCCCTACATATAAACACCCCATGGCTAGAGATGGAAGAAATCATAGGGCACAAAGACTTCTCCTGCAAGACTAGAAGCACAATGTTATCCTGAGCGGTTTATCATAGATGTATGGTCCTTTTCTAGTCAAAGCTAGGCTGCATATGTTGTGGCCAATCCATATTATATGCACCATATGCTAGGAGGAAACAGTTAAATGCCTTGTGGAGTTGTAATTTAGCACAATTCGATTATCTCATTGGAATATGCATTCCTTTTTGGTGGGCCACTTGGTTGGAAGGGTGGCTATTTTCTGTGAATTGCAAATGATTAGGGAGCATTAAAAAGAGATACAGAGTACCATCTGGTTAGTAGGGTTTGTAATTCATTGGAAGTGAAGTGCAATTCCCATCTTTCACCTTGGGGGATTTACAACATTGAAAGCTAACTTGGCCACTCAAATTTTAACTAGAATTTGCACATTTTAAAAATATGGACACTCCTGCATTTGGTGATAAGGCTTACATGTTGGTCTTACTTTTCTATGTTGGAGAGGAAGCCTATATTGATGCTGCCTAGCCAGTTGTACTTATGATGTGGTCATTTTATTCTCTATTGCAATATAAGATGAATGCTCTTCAACATATATTTATTTTTTGATAAAAAATATTAATTGTTTTCTGATCTTAATTGCTTTCTACCTACAAATTCTTGGTAATTTTTTTTGTCTTAATGGCCATATTTTCCCATCATTAATGAACATTGAAAATCAAGTGAAATTTTATTCTTGAGGCTATCTATCCATCAGCCTTTTGAAATCTTATTACGATGAATACAAGTGTCCCCACGGGCTTATTTCAAATGATGTGTTCTAGAAGGCTCTACATAGATTGGGAGAAGTTCCTTTGGTTCTTTTTTTTTTGACAAAATCAAAAGTACGAATGAAAGCAAAACATATAATTATTTTTAGTAAATGGGAGGGGGTCTTGCACATTTTATTTTCTTATCAACTGTGTTGAATTCCAGGTGTTTAATAACTTAACTCAATATATTTCAAGTACAAAGTATCACCTTGGAAAGAACCCTGAAAAGGATGTTCTGGATACACTTCCGAGGAAAACAAAGGATGAGTTGTTGGAGGTAAGCAACCTTAGCATTTGTCAGTTCTCAGTACATACTTTTTGTTCGGTCAAGTTATTATATGGTGGGTTCATAATGATCATACTTCAGCTAGAATGCTAACAATTGAGAAATTGGTTTGTATTTTGATATTCTACTGTTATATTTAATGGACTTTTATACCCACAGCAATGGACAACTATTCAGGAACTACTTCGACATTTTTGGGCTTCATATCCACTTACAACTACATTTCTTACCAATAAGGTAACATTATTTCCAGTCGTTTATGTAGATCAGACGTATTTCACAGACTGCGCTCCATATCATGGACCTATCATATGATGGGTATCATGCTTACACAGATTTAGCCTTTTAGATAGCTAGCTTGCGCCCTCTAAATAAAAAATAAAGTACATAAAAGTCTCTTCCTTCCCTTATAAAGTTGTGTAGTTGATACTTTCAAATATAATTAGAGTCTATTGCTGGCTTATTTCCATGCATGATAGATGCTGTGTTGTTTGGTGATAGGCTGTAGACCTTACCCCTGCTGATATTTGCCTCTTCTTTGTCATCTGGGAGCACTAGAAATTTTCTTAGTCTTCTTGTTTTGATTGCTACGTTCTTTCGTGGATCATCTGTGAGCATGCTTTTTAGCCCATAATTTTTAACCCTATATTTATTTGTGTTGTCATTGTTTATATTCCATCTTATGTATTAATATATTATCTTTTTCAGTTATTTGAATTGCCCCTCAATACCACCTGACCTAAATTTAAAGAAGTGGGTTTTAGTTTGGTTCGTGCACGTTTTCTAACATTCAATGTATTTGTGATCATGCAGGCAACTCGACTAAAAGATGCTATGACACATTTATATCAAAAATTACAGGTATTTTGTTTTGATTTTGTAACACAATTTTTTATTAATTGAGAGATGATTGTAAACAAGGTAGGAATAGCAAAAAAATATAATAGAACAATCCAATTAGAAATGCTAATTAACGGATCTGTGATAGTGATGACAACTAATAAAAAATTAGTTAGATAACTTTAGAAAATAACTTTCCTTAAGTTTTTCCTTGGCTACGACAAAGAAGATAATGGTTACAAAGTGGTAATTCAAATCTTCGTGGGAGCAAATATAATTCTTCTTAATAATTCATAAGGTGCTTGTGATCAATCTTATTTGTGAATTATGTTGAATTGCAAGGACAATGACTGCTAGGCAAAGGTTGAAGATATGCATGAATTGAACATGGATTCCAAACAACTTATGAATCAAATTTTTGGTTCTTTTTTTTAAAATTATACCAAGTGACCAGGATTAAGATATGTTACAGCGAGGGTACATCCATACCATATGGATATTAAAAAAACCTGTGGTCTAGACATTGAACTTGTTATGCTTTGTTTCTTAGTATCCACAATTCATATTTACAATTCCATTATTTATATTATCGACATAAGTAAGAAACATAATATGTGACACCAGTGCTGTTTTGAACTTTAATTCTCTTCGTGATTCTCTATATTTCATTTTATATGCATCATTGGTTTTGTTCTTTCCTCTGCTTTCCCTCTCAAATTTATAGCATTATTCGTACACTGTAAATTTTAAAACTGCAATGGCTTGAGATGTATTTTAGTATTGATGTGCTTTGAATAGAATAAGCGACTTTTCCACTTGTTTAGTTTCTATGGGAGGCTAAGCTCTATTCATGTTAGACATAAAAAATTCTTATGAAGATTTTAATGTCTAGGGCCCTTTGGCCAACAAATTTTTCATCCTCGATGAGGGACTGTATATAATGAAACAATTGATATTTTTCCTCAAACAATTTGACTAGTGTTTTTACATGTTCTGGAGAAACAGTTGTGCCTATTCGGATACAACTTGGATACACAGCTACAGTATCCGGATATACACTGAATACCCCACTATCATATCCAGATACGTCATGAATATTTTGGTGTATTGGATACACATCGATGAAGTATATGTAACTGGAGATGTTTTACACTAATATGAATACATTAGGGGTGCTCTGGAGTATCCAGTTATTTAGAAGTTATATCCTCTTTGATGAACATAGTTGCATCTTGTGATAAAGTACTAAATGATCTGTCATATCTAATGCAGTCAAGGAAGGAATCGGTCGAGTCGGAATTTCGCCATCAAGTTTCATTGCTTATCCAACCAATGCTTCAGGTGTGTACTAGTTCAACCAAGCACTGTTTTCTATAAGATGTATATTCCCCAGTGCTTTTGGATTTGTCGGTGCCATGTTTTATAATCTTAAGTACTCTCATAGTATTAGTATAATAGCTCTACTCACTATCCCATGATTTCAGGCAATAGATGCAGCTTTGGCACATTATGAAGCAGAAATACAAAGGAAATCTTCTAGAAGTGCCCCAAAGGTCAATGGTGTAATTTAGCATGATTCCGGAGTTAGAAATCTATCCTATCACATCCCGTTGCAATGTTAATTTACTCTCTCTCTCTCTCTCTCTCTCTCTCTCTCTCTCTCTCTCTCTCTCTCTCTCTCTCTGTGCTTGTTCTTGAGTGCACACTTTATATGCTTCTCCATTAATATTAATGGTCTCCAGTATGATGCCATTTTTTCTTAATAGTTCTGGTTAACATTTGCCATTGTTATATTAGTGTAATATCTTTTCAGCCGAGTAGAAAGATGAACATGCTCTCAGAAGATATTTCATCAGCCCTAGCTAAAATTTTGTGCCGCTCATATAGCAATGATTTTGGTAATTAGAGGTGGTGATGTTTTCATCTCCTTATCCAAACTGGTCTGAGTAAGCAGGTTAGTTTCATTGTTTACCATTTTTGTACTTAGTTGGAGAAAATTCTTTGTTGTGGTTAAATGTCAAATGCGGTGGGGAAAATAAATGCCACTGGGATTTTGCTGAATATCGATTATTCAATATTATCAAAAGCAGTATGTTCCAATTGTCATTAAGTTACTAGAATTCTTAATATTCTTTTACTGAATTTCATCAAAAGACGCTTTCAGTTCATAGAAATGAGCTCATTGTAGAAGATGAAAGCGTACTTTTTAAGAAATGTTGTCTTGACCTTTGCTACAGATCATACAAAACAATAACAATCTTTGTATGGGATCAAAGATTGGTAGACAAACCAATCATCTGATGTGGAGTATAGAATAGTAATTCAGAAAATTTGAAAGTTCAGTCGACACGAGTTTTTTTTGGAAATAAAGACAATATCATTAGCATTGTCATTAGTACTAATGGTTAATTGTGATAAATTAACATGCTTTAGGAATTAATGTTTGATTCTGAATAGCATTGTTTTGATTATGAGTTCCCCGAAGGATTGTCATGTAGATAAAAAATCAAATTTTTTATTTTTTATAATATAAAACAACACGTAAAACACTGTTAAATGACACGAGAAATGAATCTAGGAAATGTGCAAGTATATTCTCTATCAGTTTTCTAACAAAAAAGAGAACAATGCTGTATTTTAGACCAAAAAAGAGTACATGCTTGTAGGCTATAGTCATCAATGCACCATAATATTGAAGCTAATGAAGTCACTAACAATCATGTGGCACCAATCGACAAATGACACAATCACTTTATCAAAGCAAAAACAACAGAAAATCGCATTGGTATTAATAAAATGACATTTTTAAATACATGATAGGTTATCAGTAGGCAGTAGCTGAATAGTAACCTTAGACTTGTGAGAAGTTTGTTTATTACTCGGCTAGTCAGAGATTGCAGCTTACTCGCGGTTTATCCCATGTTACTCACGAGGTTTAGAACAAAGGTATAGACAATGTATTGGATCAAAGGTAATTTGAACATTGTTTGCATAATCAATTTGTTTGAGTGTTACTCTTAGACATATGAACAATGTAGATAATTCTGAAAGGGTGTTTGACTAAGGTATTGGGGACATTGTGTTTGTTGATCCACACAATTTTTCATAGTTAGACGTGCATAACACCATCTAGTACAATCCCCAATGTTATTTCATGATGGATATTTTATTAGCTTTTTAATAACAAAGTTTTCCCTGCTTCTGACTATTTGTTGATTTTGTTGATCAAAACATATGCACCATCTAGTACGATCCCCAACGTTATTCATGATGGATTTTTTTTATAGTTTTTGATAACAAAGTTTTCCTCACTTCTGACAATTTGTTAATTTTGTTGATCAAAACATGTGAAGCTTTTGGCAATAACACAATGTATTTGGTCCAAGAGCAGCAGGTTATTTTTTGGGGAAATACTTGTAGAGAAATATTGTTTATGCTCTCATGGTTGTTGATTTTCTCAGTTATGTTCACTAGAAGCCTAGTTCAACCCTAAGCTATCCTCATAAATTGATCCAGATTTAATTGGACCCGGTGGACAACAATTAGCATAAATTTAATGTGTTATAAGAGTAATGAACCAAATTAAGGAAATGGACACAACAAACAACAAAATGCTGCAATGTAGATAAAGCTATATTAAAGCCAAAAGTAATATACAAGAAATGTAGCAATCTCTGAGAAGAGATGTGAAGCTAGAATGAATAGCACTGTTTGAGGCTAAAAGATCTAATTTTTACATCTAAGTGCTAATTTCTTTGAATGTATTTTAAGCAACAAATGAGGAGTCTAAAAATAGAGTACAAAGTGATTTGACTTGGTTTGTGAATTCAGGGGCCAATTCTTAAGAAGTTGAGAGGTTTCTTCATGACTCGACTCACAACGATATAAAAATACAATTTTACAAATTTTAGGTGTTTTTATTACTCTTTTTTTGGAGGCCTTTTGGAGCAATTCGTAGAACCTAAACTTTAGTTATCAAAGGCATGTATGCAGGGAATCTAAATTAACTCACTTGGAGAGCTTTTGAACATATATTGTTGTTTCCCTATCTATGGGTTAGGAGATGTGACACCAACAAGGTGATGCACTAGTGATATGTTATATTTTTTTGGCATTTTGTGCAAAACATTATATGAAACTACCTCGGGATCATTCACCATTCCTTGAGAAGCAATGGGTCTCATTGCTCCTAATCTTGATTTTTTATGAACATAGGAATCTAAATTCAAAAGTGATCGCTTTTGACTTGAGTGGGGTGGCCTCGAAACTTTAAGTTTATTGATTATGTGGATTTCGGAGTAGGTATGCTATGAATCTAACATGTACCTATGTGGATAGCAAGTATTGGCCCATGTAGCCAAGGCCAAAAATTTTAGGCCAATTCTTTGTCTCAATTGATGTTTGATTCTTTCACTGTATTTGCCAAGGCCTTGACGGGTTTGTACCATATTTTTGAACAACTTTAAATTGATCAGATTAGAAGAAGTCAACAACTTAATTTATTCATGAAACATTGAGTTACATACAGGCTTGAATTCTTCTAGAATGGAGGAGTTAAACCTCTAATACTTATTTTAATGGAGCACTGTTATTACAATTCACGCACTCCCTTAAATAACTAATACTATTAACATTTTAAATAACATCATTATGTGATATACTAACTAGTCTATATCCAACATTCTCTCATTAGTATGAACATAGGGAAAAATAATCTATACGTATTGGAACCGATATGTAATTCGACATATACATTGATAGATAACAACACACCAACCAATCTATAGATGTAAATACATCACCAATTTAAGTATGAAGTAGGACATGCAAATTAGTTCATGCTCCGTATTGGTATGAACATACGTATTTGTTTACACACCATATATGCATGAATATATCAATAAGAACCAATACATCTATCTACAATGTTATATAAAAAATTGCATAATAATTGATTACAACACATATGTAAACATGGATCAAAAAGACATTATAATTGATCACACCACACATCTAAATAACGATACACACTTCCGTTCACAATTTATTTTTAGTGAAATAACATTATTGTTGAACATATTTTAACACAACAAAAACACTAAAATATAGTGGAATTAGGTCTTCATTTGGCTACTTCACTGAACCTCACGTTTTTAATCAATGTATTTAATCATTTCCACCTGATCACATCAAAAATATTAAAAAATATAGTAGGATTAGGTCTTCATTTGGATACTTCATTGAACCTCGCATTTTTAGCCAATAGACTTGATCATTTTCCCCTGATCACGAACAGCACAAATGGTCACCACTGCTAATAGAGATTAATCTTGACTTAAGTTTTTTTGACACAATTTTTCAATTGTTTTCAGTCAGGGTATATACATATTTTCTTGACAATGCATTGGGCGTAATGCTATTACTGTCAAGAAAGGCGACACAGAGGTCTGCTGGTGCGATGTGGTAGAATAATCGCATCACAGTGCGAGTGTAGCCATGCAAATACGTATCAGACGTTGACAATGACGGGTGCATTGTAGATTTGACGGGACGCAAAAATGCAAGAAAAAACGAGGGTGAGATGGTGGCAGCAGGACACAGATGCACGATGCATCCAAATTAATACTTCGACCGACGTTGGACAGACTGCACAAAGGCAACGCACCAGGGCACAAATTTCCAGGATTTGACTGAACCTTGACAGATACAGAGGGAGATATTTGGCGCACATATGAGCCATAGTCGGTGCAGAAGACGGAAACCTCAACACACGAAGAGGTCGCTGCCACGGATCTGTGACAGTATAATGCAAATACCTTAAAAACTTGAATCTACCTTAGAATATGGTAAAATACTCACAAAACTACCTCAATCAATTCTAATATGATTAATCTTATATGCGCTTTATAGAATTTAATTCATACGTTTGGGCAACAAGCGCACTTATTTCTTCACCACTGGAACATAGAAAAAAACTGCTTTAATATTATATGAGAGTAATTCAAAAACTTAATTTTATTCACCAAACATTCGCATTTAACTTTGTAAACTCCTACGATGGAGTCGTCAAATTTTATCATTTAAAACAACTAACACCTATTTTAATGAGGTGACTTGTTATTATAAGGTGTATACATATATCTAAATAACTAATACTAACAATATTGTAAATAACATCACTATATGATATATCAACCAGCTTATTTTAAATTTTTTCAAGTATATTTTTCTTAACAGGTAAATGAATCTCTGTGTTTGAGCATTTTTTTGTTGCAATTTTCTTAGTCTACAACTCTATTTCTATCTACAGGTCAATCAATATTTCCTCTTCCATGGGCATTCCTTATGAAGTTTTTGCATGGCATGGTTGCATCTCTCCTATGCTCGGAGCAGTCCCTAAATGTTTGGGTCTTCAAACTAGACAAAAGTCTTCTACATATTCACAATCTGCTCCACAACAAGACTGAAGTGGTCTTGTAGCGGTTAGTTCTTATCTTTTAATCATTGATTTTCTTCTACGAGTAAATTACATTCATTGTGAGGGTAGAAGGAACCTTTACATTTTAGTGTTGGTCAAATAATACAAATTTATTTACAACAATCAAAGATATTTTAACACAAAAAATTATCCCATTAATTTTGTAAGATTGCTTTCCCAAAGTGATGGTGACAATTTGGGATCTAGATTGGTAAATATCATATCTATTCCACTTGAAAGTTTGGTTGAACAATACATCACACACTTTGAGGGATGTTGTTTCAAAATATAAGGTGATTCAACTTGGAATGTGAAGACTCGTGACGACCAATCCCTCAAGAAGTTGGGATGTCTTGTCATCACTAGAAACTCACAAAAACATATAAACACACACACACACACACACACACACACATATATTTTGCATTTGTTGAAGTTTTTTTGAGTTTTTTTTTAAGATCATACAACATCGAGTGAACTAGTTTAGATGCCTTACATGCATGCCTTTAACAACTATGTAGGGCATCCAACACATATGGTTTATGATTCTGATCAACGGCTAGGATATATGAATTCTACAAGATAACATATTAGTGTTATACTATTCTTCCCATAATCTACCCAAAAAGTAGTTCCAAACTACCACCTGGGTCATAAATAAAAATGGTTTTCCCTTTTATAATGTTTTGCTTTGATTGACAATGCAACTAGTTAATATAATTAATTAATAATCCCCCAAGTTGTAACTTTATTGTTTGATGCTTACATCCACAACCATATTATGTCTCTTTGTTTTGATCTCATATCTTAAAAAGCCTATATAAACTAATATAATTTGGAGAGAAAAAATTCTGCTCATTTTTATTTTCTTTTTAATTACATATTATTGTGTCTTATACTAGTCTTTTATGCTAGATTGGACTATAGAGATAGAGCATCGCCAAGAAGAAGATCCAGGTTCAAACTCTATGCTGAGAAACACCATATGGCTTTGTAGATAACCCTCTGTTGATTTGGACTACAATGTTCACTATCAGTGTCCATCCAAGTTTTTGTTAATCACTCCAAAAGGACTTATAGACAATTTTATACTTTGCATTCTTAATGTTTATTATTGTTCTGTATCTACCTCTATTATTTTTTGTGATTGTAAGCACTTTTTTCAACTACTGACATATTTTCTCATGTAAAAAACGTAGTAATTTTTTGTTATCTATTTTCCATACCAATAAACAAGTCTCTAAACTAGATTCTAGATCCCAATTGGATTTTATGCAGAGGCTTCAATATGATTGATTCTAAGGAATACAAAGAGGGGTTTCTCCAAAAATGATGATACACCTAAGAAAGAGAGGCATGGTTTTATATGCACAAAAAAATTGGGTTGTGAGATCATAATTGCCACCAACGGTTCCTCTTGACACCCCTTCGTTTATTTGGTCCAACTTTAGAAAAGGCCATAATAGGGTGATGAAAAGATTAGATAGAGCGCTTTTTGTAGAGTAGAACCTCTTCACCTTTCCATCAAATTTGATCATCTTGTCAATGTTGTTCCATGAAAAATTTGATCAAATTTGACCCCCATTAGGTTTGGCATTGAATGGCTTGCACCTCGAGTCAAAAAAAAAAAATCTTAGTTTTATGTCAACACAACCCACCTCCAACATGAGTGGACTTGTACTCGTATCATTAAAATATGGAATCTTGCCCCCTACCTTGATGGAGAGTCTAGGTGGATTGATTGGTGGGAGGCTGCCATCTTGTGAATTTTCAAGCCCTCTGTAACTATGGTAAGTAGGTGGTTTAATTTCTCCACAAATCCATCAATGTGTCATACTGTGAATATCTACGAGCTTCACATGATCTTGAGAGGTCTCCTTTTAATCAGAACCTTCCAAAGGAAGTTGCTACATGATGTCATAAGGTCAAAGATCAAAGAGACCAATCAAACTCATGGTGCACAAATTTGTGACCATATGCACTAGTTAAAAATTGGGGACAAAGCTTCCAAAGAGTTTTTCTCTCTTATTTGTGAAGGCTTGGAAAATTTTGCCTCATCATTGCATAAGTGAAGGCAACCCTTCTGGCAAGCTAACTTGGAAAGGTATCAGTTTGGAAATCACTTTTGCTCCCTCAGGGTCGTATAAAGATTATGGGGTCCTTTGTGGCTCAATGTATCTACAAAGCTTGGGAGTTGCTCAAATCTCACCTAATTTGGGATGTTGATGGATTAAAAACTAATATTTCTATGAATTCTCACTCCCTATGGTGGTCACTAGTTCCTCTATTACGATGTTCCCTTTTCCATGGTTTTATGGATTAAGAGTCTCTAACTCTTCAAGAAAGGGATAAAGGTGATTTCATATAATTTTTTGTAAAAAGGTCCTAGGATTGGATACCTTGGTTTGTCCTCTGTGATAAGTTCCAAATTTATTCAAATGACCTTTCTTTAATTTCAGAGGTGTGAAAATCTTTTCTCAAATGAACATCTCCAAAAAATTGGAGTTCAATCACTAGTCAGATGACAAATTGATTGGAAGTGACCTATTGAAATCCCCTTCCACCAATATAAATCCTTGCTTGGTTATAAGTTGCTCTCCCCTTAATACATTCAAGTTTATTATTTTAATGTTCATTGGAAAGGTAATTTTTCTACAGTGATATGGGGGTGAAGATTTGACAAAATTTTCAAAGTAGCTATTGAGCCCAAATAGACCCATTTCCTTTGGTTCATTTTGTATCAAGGTTTGCATGCTGGCAACAAACTTATCCTCCTAGGTGTGGATAATCCCTTGTGCCCCGTTATCACTCAAAACATACACCTAGATATTTGTTGAAAGGGAAATGTGGTGATGCACTAAGAGTAGAGCGAGCACCTCACCTGCATGCAACACAATAAAACCAAGGGAACTAGATACACGACCTTCAAATCAGGTATCCAATGCATAAATGTTTCACATAGAGTTAAGGGAACCCAACACAACATTGGGAGGGACGACAAATGGTCCAAAAACAATGCTTATGCAGACCCATGTACACATAGAGTGTGACTTGCATAAGTACTTCGATTTCATGTAGAGGTGTGAATGGAAGACGACAATGAGAGGGATGGACATTCACAAAGATCAACAACCTTAAATGCACACATAACATAGAGCATTAAGGAAAAGTAGTCCAGTTCGCATTTATTTCAAGGTCTAAGCCAATCTTACAAACTCGAATGGACAAAGCTTTGTTATACTAAGAGAGGGCTCTTGGAGGGCAAAATTCGACAACGTTATAATACCTAGAAATGTCAACCCTTTTATAATAAAGATTATGGTTTATATAACACTGGGTAAGGCCTTGCGGAATCGATTAGTTGTTGGAGGTGGTAGATAAGAACTTGAATTCAAAATGGTGCCCAGAGTCCAAGTTCGATTAAGAGCACCCAAAGTCTTCACAATAACTGCTACAAACCACGCTAATTCAATTTACTCTGACAATCTGATCATGGAAGCAGTTGGAAGGTCATTCTTAGATCTTTAGGTGGCCTACATGTTTATCAAAGATGGAGATATGCTTCTGCAGTTGGAGGGGAAGTGTGTGCATACTTTGACACTCTAACAATGACCCTTGCATTCAAATTTGTTTGGATTTGGTTCCCTCAATGTCCAATCAGGCTCAGTTATCACCTTTGTTTATGGCTGCCACCTGGTAATCCACCTAAACTTGTGCAAGAGCTACACAGGCTTTACTTAGATCTTTCCATGTTGCCTCTATGCGCGTGGTAGGGATTAGTGTGTGTAACTATCTTTGGGAGCCATGTGCGCACTAGGCTATGTGCACTGAGTTCTACACAAGTTGCACACATAGAGTCTACACAGGAGGGAACACATGCCTTTGAAGATCAAGTGTGCATTGGGTCATGCACATGCCTTTGATTTGGACACACTTTGCAAAGATGCAATGGGGAGTTCTTTAGGAGTTGCGAGTTTGCAGAAGAGATGGCACACGACTTAGAATTTAGCTTGTGAATAATGAAGTTACAAGTGTAATTATCTATGTTTGAGCATGTGACTTGGTCATTTGAGTGTGATAACCTTCCTAGAGTGGAGTGCACAAGAAATTGTATACTTGGAGCGCATACTTGGAAATTTGAATCTACACCCTGTGCACCTTACCCACACACGTTTAAGATTTGAGGTGTTTTGCTCAAAGGTGCGTGCGAGACTTTACTATGGAAGGTCAGACGCTGAAGCATAATATCACAGAGATGTTTGAGAGCTACAAACCTTCATAGGGAGCGATGCACAATCAAGAGTGTGGTTTGTGAATAATGGAAGTGCAAATGTAAATTTTTGCGTTTGAGCATGGGACCTCATCTCTTGAACTTAAGAAGTCCCTCGAAGAAGAGCACACATGCAAAAAAAAAACCTTGTGTATACGCATATAATTAGAGCATGCATTCTACACACTTCCTTACTTATCACTCCCTAAAGCTTGGGGACTCTATGTGCACGACTTGCACGTGCATTTAATTCTACGTTTAGCATAAAGGTGCAATAACATTTATGCAGGGGCACACAATAAATCTCTCTTCATAGGCACGCATAGACACTTAGTTGAGGTGTTAATCTGCACCGATTGTCATCCTCAGGGGTTTATAGGGAACATCCATGCACAAGCCTATTTTTGAGGGACCTATCACTGTGCAAGCATGAAAACCTTCTACATAGCGTCTTATGAGCTCTACATAGGCTGGGGTGACTTGGAGGGTCAACATGCCCTGCATGTCAACACCCAAAGACTCTTAAGCATCTTTTTTTATTTTTGAAAGCATGTTTAGTCAGCTTGGAGGTGGATTCATACCCTTTTTCAACCATTTCATCAAAAAATATTCTCTTAGATGATTTGACCATGTTACATGTACAATGCAATCAAACATGGCATATATCTCATTTTGAGATTCTTTTTCATTTATGGAAATAAAGTAATAATGTTATCTTTAACCATATTTACTTCTAGATGATTGTTTTTATGTTACAAATAAAGTGCAATTGCTCTCAAATGACATGTTATAGATACAAGTGTAAGCGGAGAAGGTTTGACTCGAGGTTGAACACCTCCACACTTTGTCGGACCATTGGGGAAGTGCCCTTTGCATAATTAGATGAGTTCCTCATAACACTCCTCACTGATGGTGTCCCTCTTAGGGTCATAGTTTTGGAGCTCATGGGAGGAACGATTGACATAGCAAGTGTTAAAGTGGTTCATCACAATTGCAATGACCCTCACTGATGCATAACTCTTGTGGTGGCATGTATGTAAACCCTCATGGGTGGAGGGCTCTGTAGTAAGGAAAATTTCATTGCATTTGTGTTGTTATTTCCCCACCTAAGCAAGAGCCAATGAACAAAAAAATAAGGACAATAAAAATGGCAAATGGGAGCAAGTACTTGATACTATATATCTTCCCACTGGTAGTAAGTGAGGTTGGGGTGACAAGCCAAATTATCCTCTACCTCTGCCAGCTTTGTGACAAGTCAAATTATCGTCTACCTTCGCCAACTTCACTGATTACTCATGTTGTTTAGTTCTTGTGCTTTGTTATCTAGGCAACCTTGGGGCTTTTTATTTATTTATTTTGGTGTTTGTTCAAATTGTTTTGATTGAAAATTAGCTATTTTAAGCTTTATTTTAATTTTTTAAAGTTAATCTAGCTTTCTCTTGATCCTATGGATCAATTTGACATTAAGGAGAGTGATGCCATGACACTCATTTTTTGTAAGAATAATGATGTATAGTATGTATTATTAATAGAATTTAACAAAATTAATACACGTTTATTATAGGGAACTTTGGAGAAATAATATATACGAGTAATTTATTTTGTTTGATAAAATTTTTATTTATGTTTTACGATCTATAATTGGGATAACTATTTTATTCCTAATTCACCAACATGATTCTTAATATATTAAAACTGATATAAATTGAATGTAACCGATTTTATATTTCTCTGTGAGTCTTTGCTTAAAATAATTTTAAACATAGAATTGTGAAGATAATTAATCTTGGAATTTGTGACAAGCGTTGTATAATTTTAAACTGAGCATGGAAATCACTAAAATCAATTACAAAAAGAAGGATAAGAGAAACTCAATTTGGGGAAATTCCATCAACTTCGGTTGTGTTGTCTTATGTCAAACAAAAGTAGTAATAAATTACAACCCAATTGCTCTTATAAAGCCTCAACGAACAACACAATTTTTATACATGTATCCAATGCTCTCACAAGCTTTCCCTGCTAAAAACTTAGCAAAGAAAACTCACCTCACTCATACACTTAGTTGTACAAGAAAAATACAATTCTAAATGATTTTAGATGAACACAATGGGTATTTTTATGCTTCTACAAGAATAGTTAAACTAGCGTTTGTACCCCTAGTTGTAATGGGCACATTGATGGGGGATGTGAAGAAGTAAATGAGTAATTGTTGATGGAAAACAAAGATATGTAAAGTGAAGTGTAACAAAGTGGAAAATAAGTTTTATTTAATAAGGTATGTTTAATGAGTTTGAAGAAAACTCATTTTTGAATGTTGGTGTGTTTGATTACATATACTAGGATAGGATAATATGGGAAACATGTTTCTTGGTGTAAGGCACAATTTGAAGCCCAAGAGATTGCAATAATGAGAAATTTCATTTAGGGATGGGAAGATATGTTTGTGGTGTTATGGAACACAATTGTTACTCTTAGTCCTCTTTCTCTTTTATTTGGACATATGCACTTTATTGTATTTTTTTGTATTGGTAGAAAGAAAATGCAGGAGACACGCAAAAGTCCTTTAGTGATCCAAACTTTAGATATTACAAGGGGAAAAACTAAATAAGAAAGCAATATTGTGTTTGAATTTTAGGCCATCTAAGAAGACTTTGGTCGTGTATTTATAATTAGAAAGCATTTTTTTTGGTTTCAGTGCGTCACATCCAATAAAGAATTCAAAGCTTTATCATTTTAGTACCTTCCCTCATTACATTTGTTACAACTACGATTCAAGTCATAAAGCCTACATTACCTTTATTGCTTAGTGTTACATTGGTGGTTTTTGTATTCAATTAAAATGATCCCCTTATGGACCGTACACTTATTATTTTATTTAAGGTATTATTTAGTTGGTTTAAATCAAAGGCTTATACTTTATTACATTACAACCTATAAAATAGTTAGTTTCTCTTTGTTATAATCATAGTTTATGTTGCATTGGGGACACACATTTATACTTCTCTTTTCCTTTCTGTGTTTGAAAGTAAATCATTATGCTCCTCCAAACTCCTAAATAAAATAATAAAGAATATTCCTATTTATAAACAATTAAAATTATGAAACATGGATACAATCTATTTAATTGTTCTTAAAAAAATTCGCAAATAATGTCACACTTCTCTTGGTGTTAGTAGTAGAGAAAACAATTTGAATCATAACAAACATACCCATAAACTTGCCTCTCATCAATCAAAACTTTGTGAGGCATTATGTCAAACAATTCATGTGCCTTCAATATGCTTTCACATTTAGCACGCGTCTTTTAGGGCAATTGTAAGTTCAACATCTAAAAAAAACATGTCTCTTTTGTTCAATGGAACACTTATGATGTGCGATTTAACTACAGTAATAAAAGTTTATGTATCAAGGTCATTTCTTGCCACTGCTTTGAAGGATCAAATCGTAACAAAGGAGGGGAGGGAAAGGGAAGTCCTATTCTTTTTGTAGCAGTTCAAAACCATTATAACTCATAAATATTTTGTGTCACACACATGTTTTTGAGAGAGATTTTTTCTTGGTTTTTGTGTTTAATATATCCATCAAATAATGTTAGTATAGGGGTTTAAAACACCTGATTCTAATAGAATCCATTCTTATTTCAACTACCACAATAAAAAGACATGATTTTGATTTTTTTCTCTTTTCAATCTTGAGTTGGTGAGGCTCAAGGCAAATGAAAAAAGCGCAATAGTGAGAAACTGATCATAAAGGGCCACTATTGTTATGCCCTTAACCTATATCATGTCAAGGGATATGTGCAACCGATCTGTGGCCTACAAAACCTTTTACTTTATCTTGTCACATTTATCTATGTTCTCATATTGTCAATAGGATTAGTCTATGGAGTAACAATAGCCTAAGTAGGGTATATATAAGAGGTAGTGGTTATTACTTGAAGGACATATTACAAATTCTATTTTGATTGCATGGTTATGGAGTTCCCCCCCTTAAAGTGGTTCAGTCTTATTTATTAAGTATTCTGCTATATTGTCAACTATTGGTATGGATCTGCTTATTCTGATCTCATTATTGTGATATATTTTTGTTTATATTTTCTTGAAATTTACATTTTAGATCTACTAATGTGAATTGGATTGATCCAAGTAATTTCATTACAATTTGTATTATATCTTCTATCTGGTCAAGGTTACGCGACAAAATGTCTTCAGGGTCTAGCATAGTGCTTGTTCTATGGACTGAAGAATAAAAATCTAATGTACCTAGAGACATGATATGATAATGTATACAGGTTGATGGAGATGCCAACCTATGGCACACATCCTCATTGTTTAGTTGTATGGGTCAAATACATTGGGTCAAATAAGTAACTTGTGGAATTAGTACATTGGGTAATGAGTTGGCCTAGATTGGAATCAGGCGTTTACCCATCCATTATTAGTAATAAAGGTATATATAAAAGATATCAAGTAAGTGTTGAGTCTTATATTTATTATAAGGATATTGGAGGTGTCTCCCTTGAAGTGGAATTGAGGAGTTATTCCTTCCTCAATGAGTATTATATGGTGTTTCCCTATCATAAGGGTATTATTCTATTTTTGAATATATTACATATTTAAGCATATTGGCCCAACAATATATCTTATGTTCTATTGATATACATTATGTCATGCATACTTATATTATTATATGTATGGATCTTATTAATCGGTATCAGAGCTTCAATTTAGGAAAAAAAGGGTCAAAACCCTAATTTTGAGGAATCAAATATATTTCACAAACCATTGCGAATTTTTATATAATTTTTTATTAGAGATGGAGCGTTATTCAAGGAAGATAAAGTAATTTTTTTCGGTTATGTGATCATTTTTGAGTGAGTTATTTATATATTAGGGTTTTTCCTAAATTTGCTTTATCAATCACAATTTCAAGATTTTTTTTATAATTTTTTAATTAACATTGTGAAATCACTTAAGAAAGAGACAATAACAAATTAGTGGTTCTTTGATCAGTTTTGAGTGAGTTATTTCAATTTTATGGTTTTTTATAAATTTACTCTAGAGGTTACAATTTTAGGATTTTTTCTAAATTCCATATATTTTTGGAAATCTTGCAAAAATATATTAGGGGTATATTATTTTAAGTTTTAGTTTTAAAGGTG
This sequence comes from Torreya grandis, assembly GCA_037957365.1. NCBI lineage: Eukaryota > Viridiplantae > Streptophyta > Pinopsida > Cupressales > Taxaceae > Torreya > Torreya grandis. The sequence continues at coordinate 1,097,433 of JARHVA010002304.1, forward strand.
AAAATTTCTTGTCAAAGGAGATATTTAGATTCTCATTTTTGGTGTTATTGAAACCCTAGTTTTTGTGGATCATGGAGTTAAAAATTTTCTCTAGAGAGGATGATACTGATGCTAGATAATGGTGCCTATTTTTTAAGGAGAGTTATTTTCATAAAAGTTTGAGGATTTTGCCACTTTATTTAAAAGGTGATGTAATGTCTTGGTGGGTTCCGCTGGGTAGGTTTAGCTGGGCAAAGAATGATATAAATTTTTGTGGGAAGAAATGGAATAGGTTTTCCTAGATTGAAGGGATATAGAAGAAAAATATTATGAAAAAGTTAAAGAAGAGGGATAAAATAATCATGATGATGATAACGAGGAAGAGAATAGAAACAACGACAAAGGAAAAGAAGAGGCACATGGTTATGACAATAAGGAGGTTAAAAATGATGTAGAAGGAGAGGTAGAGTATCATAACAAGGAATAAGGAGAGATGCAGATAAGGTTTCAAATAATTTATCTCCAAAGAGAGATGCTTCAATATTTTAGTTTCATGGATGCATTCAAAGGAATAAGGTCATTGTGTCTATAAACTGTAGCAACAAGTATAACTATGCCAACATAAATGTGGCCCAAAATCTAATAGGTTGAAGAAAATAATATCGAGGAGTCTTAAGTAGATATTAATAAGATTCAAGTTTTTGAATATTTGAAGCTCACTATATACAACTATGTTTTGCATTTAGATTTTTACACTTTGGATATGGATGGTCAGGATATTTTTCTTGGATATCTTTAGTTATAGACTTTGGGTACAATCAATATTAATTTGTAGAAATAGTTCATGAAGTTTTGATACAAGAGAAAGAAGATCACTTTGCAGGATATGACACTTAGCAAAGAACAAAGAAAGACCAAGGTAGAGCATATAGATAAAGTTGAAAATGGTGAAGAAGACCATGTAAGGAAGATTTAGATGAATAAAAATATGAAGGAACAATACAAGCAAAGAAAAACACTTCATCTAACCAAGATACAAATGCACTAAAAAATCAAAAGGTAGAAGAAAGGTTTGATAAGGTCAAAGTATCAGAAAATGATACTAAGGTTGGGGCATATAGACATTAATATCATCATGAGAGGCAAAAAACATAGAGACATGTCAGGGAGCATCATAGAAATAATAACTTTGGCTATATAGGTAATTAGATGAATAATCACTATGGATACACATGGAATCATTGGAGCAAAATATATGGCTATGCATGGAATCAATGTACTGCAATGGATTATGGTACATGAAATTAATGGCACAATCACTATGGATATGCATGAAATCTAAAGAATAAATCTTCTATGGTCGTGCATGGAATCAAAATAGTGTAATAGACTATGGAACATAGAATTAGATGAGGATTCATTATGCATGGACACGAAGGAGGTACACATGTGATCATGAATGGATCAGAGTAGCATAATGTAATTTAGAAGAAGTTTGGTAATCTATCACCTACCAAGATCACATATGATGGTTAGATGATAGGGCATGGATTTGAAGAAGACTTACTTTGTTTGTTCTCATGTTTTGGGGATGAAACATGTCAAGGAGGGATGGCATGTAATGTACTTATATGATATGATAATGTATATGAGTTGATTGAGATGCTAACATGTGACACATATCACCCTTAGTTAGTTGTATGGGTCAAATATATTGGGTCAAATGAGTAACTTGTGGAATTATTACACTGGGTAGTGAGACAACCTACTATGGGATTAGGTGTTTACCCATCCATTATTATTAATGGACGTCTATATAAAGAAGATGCATATCATTATAAAGGATATCGAGTAAGTGTTTAGCCTTCTATTTATTAAAATTTTATTGGGAGGTACCTCCCTCAAAGTGGAATTATGGAGTTATTCCTTACTAAAAGAGTATTATATGGTGTTTCCATACCTTAATGGTGTTATTCTATTTCTAAATATATTTCATGTTTGGGCATCTTGACCCATCAATATATCTTGTGTTGTGTTGATATGCATTATATGAAGCATAATTTTTTTATTATATGTGTGTATTTTACCACAAAGGACATAACTTGCGATCTAGAAGGAATTTATTTTTTCTGTCAATGTAATATTGGTTGAGTTTTTTTATAAATAACTAAAAAATATTGAGTTATTTTAATAAGAAGTATAGATTTCTTTTGCATCCTTATGCAAAATACTAGTCATTGGATTAGTTTTGGCGAGATGATTGCACCAATATAATTCTTTGGTACACTTTTTTGGACCTTGAAACCTAAACCCTAATCCCTAACCCTAAATTCTTGGACTGTACATGTTATAATTTGTGTGTGTCCTATCCAAACACTAGAGGCTATGGAAAATGGTGAGCCAATACACAAAAAATGTTGAGTAAGGAAGAAATGAAATTTTAAAATTTTTGATACGTGGGTTTCTATGTCAATTACTTGACTCTAGGTAGATGTGCAAAACATGGCTAAAAAAGAAGACTAGATGGGATCAAAGGTAAAATAGAAGAAATGATATGAATTTTGAATAACATTAATGCATTAGTTGAAAATCTCACATTAATCATGGTTAATATACAAATGATGCCACCATCCAATAACTCTCCCCCTGGACACTTGGGTCCTCCCAGCGAGAACAATCCAAGTTCAAATATAATTTCATGTAATATGCTACCAAAACTAGAAGTGCACAAGTTTAATGGTAAGGATCTAACTACTTGGATTAATCAAATGGAAAATTTATCTCTGTATTTGGAACTAGATCAATTCATTTGGTATAGATGGTTATGCGCACAAAAGAAAAAGAATATAACTATTGTTACTTGTTCAATGTTCATTGACGAGTTGTAGATGCATTACTATAACAATTTGATAAAAAAAACTACTTTGGCTAGTTAGCCAAACTACAATAGATTGGGATTCTCAAAGATTATATTCATCAATTTCAAAACCTTTCCTTATGCATGGATGGAATCACAAAAGACAACCTAAATAACTTATTCTTGGGTGGATTCAAGAATAACATCCAACTCGATATTGACATGTTTAGTCCAAGTTTAATTATGATAAAATATACAAAATGGACATGATTATGTTAAAGAATAAATTATTCTACATTAAAGGTGTTGATGAAGAAAATGAGGGTAAGAAAGTAGCAGGTCACGTTGAGGATGAGCCAAAGGAGGAATAAAAAGATACCCAACCAAATATATAGTGCCATGTACTTTCATGTATTAACAATCCACAAACCCTCAAAGACATTGGTTTTCGAATAAAAAATAAGGTGACAATGTTGAATGACTCAAGGAGTACACATAACTTCATCAAAAACAATAAGTTGGAAACACACTTGAAATGTTTTGTTTGATCAACTGTATAATTTCATGTCATGATTGAATATGGAGGTATAATCAATCATTTAGAGAAATGTAATAGTTTAAAAATTGATGTGAGAGTGTAGGCTAAACTATCCTATGTTTTTTATTCCCATGGCGTGGTAGATATCATTTTACGAGTCCAATGGCTCACAACCTTGGAAATAATAAAGATGCATTTGTAGGAGTTGTTCATGCATTTTTTTCTGAAGGTAGGACTTACATGAAAATTATCCATAACTAGTTGCTTATAATTAGATGTAAATGATTCTAAAAAATGGGGTAGAAGGGTTTTTAGCACAATTATTTTCCTTGGATGTACAACTGACAAAGATGCCTACATAGTTTGATCTACAAAAGATTAATGATAACCACTCAATTGTTTTTGGAGCAATGCCAAAAGGGCTACCAAAAAAAAGGAACATTATTATGCCATTCAATTGATACTAAGGAGTTAACTATCAAACATCATACCATATAGGTACCCATATGTTTATAAGAAGGAGATTAAAAAAATGATATAGGAAATGTTGGATACTAGTGTTATTAGACATAGCTAAAGTGCATATTCATCCCGTACGGTAATGTTGAGTAAAAAAGATTATACTTAGAGGATGTGCTTGAATTATATATAACTCAAGAAGTCCATCAAGGATAAGTTACATATTCCAATAATTGATGATTTTCTATATGAGTTAGATGTTGTTATGCACTTTAAAAAATTAGATCTTCATTTAGATTACCATAAACTTTGGAATAAAGATGAGGATATACATAATAAAATTTTTAGAACTCATGAATGACTTAATGAGTTTTTGGTAATGCCTTTTGATCTCATAAATGCACCATATACATTCCACAGTTTGATGAATAATGTCTTTAGGAATTTTTTGTGGAGATTTACCTTTGTATTTTTGATGACTTACTAATATACAATAAGACATGGAAAGAACATTTGTAGCATGTGAATCATTTACTGATAATTCTAAAATAGCATTATTTTACACAAAGCCTTCCAAGTGTGATTTTAGAGTTTAGCAGGTGGAGTAATTGGGTCTCATTTTTTCACAAGAAGATGTCAATGTAGACCCTTAAAATATCAGGGCCATGATAAAATGAAAAGCTAAAAAAACTTTCAATAACTTCTAGGGATTTTTAGGGGTGACACATTACTATTTATAGTTAATGAATTATTATGGAAACATAGAAACACTACTTAAAACCTTGTTAAAGAAGGAATCCTTCCACTATAATGAATCCACCACCAAAACATTTGGTAAATTGAAGGAGGCCATGTGCATGACTCCAATTTTGGCTAACCTAGAATTTTGAAAAACATTAATTATGGAATGCGATGCACTAGCATATAGAATGGGGGAAGTATTAATATAGGAAGGATAACCCATTGCATTTGAGAGTTGTTAGCTCAAGGGTAAATTTTTTTTGAAGTCTATTTATGAGAAGGAGATGATGGTTATTCTTCATGTAGTCAAATGATGGAGACTGTAACAACCCCTCAAGGATTATCTAGAATAATACAGTATTTTTTTATAAATTTATTTACTCAACATTTATTATTTATTTAGATTACACCACGAGAATCTAATTAATGATTTTTAACATACTACCAGAGCATATTAGACATTCACGAACTTCTAACAATAACAATTCCAATCACTAGCATTTTATGTAAATAACATAACTGCAATGAAATTAATCACTTTAAAATCTAGCCATGACTAGTACAATAATATAAATACTATTGTTGAGGTATAAAAAATAATACAATTACATTTCCATTAGGCATGTTTTTTTAATACAATAAATATATATCATGCTCCATGAAGCTCAAGTCAAACTAACTCATGTATCTCTAATAATCTCAAGTGTAGTCACCAAGTAAGTATATTAGTGGAGAGAGAGAGCATCAATCGAGTGTTTTTTCACACCAACCATGAACCATTGATACCCCACATAATACCTCATTAGGGAATGGCCCTCCCTTCACATATGAGTAGATAGTGATAGTGTAGGAATCCAAAGAGACATGTTATTACCTATGTACCGTAAGATTTCTACTACATGATGTGTACCATAAATAAAATACATTCTAACATGATATCACACAAACACATAAATCAAACATATGAAATGACAATATCTATCTAACATTACTTTGACCAAAGTTTTAAATAGTTGTTGATCTCTAGGATCAATCAATTTCATATACACTACTTGATCGAATTATCTTTATCTAACATTGATGAAGCTAACTAAGTCAATTAAGTCTGTCTCACTGCCTAGTTAGTATCATCAATGCTAGATTTGGTTAATATTTATTATAACCAATAGGTTCATGCAATTATTTCTTCTAGCAAGTACAACACATGCTAATTACATAAAAAACTACTATGTATAAATTTAATCTGTCAAACATATGAATTAACCTCATTTATTATTATATATCATATATACATTATTCATGACAAATAAGTTTATTTACCAAATGAGTAGAACACAAGTCATTTCAAAGAATCTATTAAGTCTTTAAGAAAATCTATGAATGAATTTATCATTTTCATAATATATAGGTCATACTGCTCAATATAACCAACATTCATAATTTATTTAATTATTTACTTAAATTCGTAACAAATACTTAATATTTTATTTATTCAAAAACTCTTGGCTATGTGTTTATAGTTGTAGTTCCCTATCCTTCTGGATTTCATGACTTAGATGCTTACTCACATACTATAAATATAGGCACACTTCCTATTCATACCCTTTATATACGAGTATGCAACCTAAGTTCACATACATGTATAACATATATTTATATATACACGTTATCATATCATGGTATTTTTACTTGTATATTTTCAAAAATTATTAATTTAATATCTTTCAAGAATAAGCTACTAAATTTCAATTAGGGTCTCCGTATTTCCTACATCCCAATTTGGTTTATAACTATAAACATAAGAGATTTTATTTAATTTTTAATGAATATCATCCCATTGTTACCCTGTTATTCTCTTCAATAGAATCCTTATTTTGTATATGTTTAAAAAATACAGAGTATAAAACATAAGTTAAATTATCAATTCTATTTTAATATGATCCCTTTTCCATGTATGAATATACACTTGACACAGTTGTTCCCTATTTGAAAAAATTTACAGATTTATAAAAGAAACACATATTTATTCTTTTCTTTCATAGTAACATACATATATATTTAAACTTTAACCGAACTCTTATTCAATGGAAAAATGGATATATGATTTATTTCAAAACATAAATACTCTGTGCTCTAATATTTGGTTAATACACAGCCACAATTTTCCACCAGTCCATAGTATAACATATGGCTATGTGTATGCCTATAGAATTTAAGTCTCACACTCTAATCTATAATTCCATGGTTTCCTTATATATTTAATAAACTAATTCTATGAATAATTATATATTTATACTGCCTATATATTGAGTATACACAGTCCAAATACGACTTGGTCTACATATTGTGTCTTCTATTTCAAATTACATAGGGTGCATATACATATGTGTATGCAAATTCACAATAGGAAAGGCTTTGTATAATTTTGTTCCATTGTTAAATTTACTCAATCAACTAATATCTAAATCAACAATCCTATTTCATGCTCAGTCGATTTGATTCTATAGTATATCTACTTGTTTTCTCAATGATTGTCTATTTCCTTTTTGACTTAACAATTTGATATATATAGTATTCCTTTTCTATTTCATCAGAAATGTCTTCTACTAATTTTCCCCAAATATACATATATATTTCTTAAGACTTGTATAATTTCCTTCCCATACCATACAGGTGAATATTCCTATATTTGTTTGATCGGCCCATTAGCAATTGGGTCCATACTTATATATTCTATTTTCTTTAAATGTAACAGGTTTGTAAATCGTAGGTTTATAGAATATGAGTTAAGCCTGAAATATCAATACACAATCAAATTTATTTTTTAAGCCTACAGGATTGAATCACTCCTAGAATTCAATAACAGAAGAATGATAATTAAATAACCAACCTTTCAATTGCTTCTCACAAATTCAAACCAGAATTTCTTTGTTTCCTTTCTGCTCTATCTCTCACCTCCCTCTTCTTCACTTTGTCGTTGTAACATCGCCTCCTCTCCCCTTCTCTTATTATAATTTAAAAAATATATATAGATTTCATGCAAAATCCATAGCTTTACTGTTTAAACTTAAAATCAACACTTAACTCAGGTTTATTTAAATCTCAAAGTCATGCATGCTAATCTTTATGTTCAATGCTGAGTTGATCACTAACTAATTCCACTTAAGTCATTATAAAATGATAATTATACTTTAAATTCTCAATGCAATCTATGCATTGGACTTAGCTCTTAAATTAGTATTTTTAGGATATTAAATTTCTTTAAATATAAAATGAAACAAAGGTAATTATCTCTTTAAAAAGATAAACCAAATCAATTAATAATCCCAATTATAATAAGATAACTATTTTAGTTAATTGTAGTTAACATCCAATAACGTTTTTAAAGACATTATTACTAGTTTATATAAAATAGTAATTAAATATCTTCTAATACATTTTATGTTTTGAAATCATAGACAAACATAAGAAAAGTAACCTCATGTAATCTTATGTAGCATCAAACACTGAGTCTACTTACAAAATGCAATTCCATAAAAGATTTAATCTATAACTACTTACTATCATTCAAAACACACAAGTTCTAATATCTACTACAATTCACTTTCAAAACGTACTAACTCTATCAAACCAAACACACAATATATAATATTTATAAAAAATCTAATGTGGTGTATGCATAGGTCTTAGCAAATTCTTTGGTCATTCTTCATAATTTTCATCTAAGTCACCCTCTCTGATGATGCTCTCCCTTCATCATGTTTTCGAGGGTAAACTCCCCTACATCCAACTCATGATAAAAAGATAGATAGTCAAGTACATCATGATATAAATCATAAACAATGCTATGATAACAAGTAATATAATAATTATGAATAGAATTCATATTTATCCATCTCAAATAATGAATTCATAAAATCTAAGTAACATATATCTATCCCATAACAACATATGACTTAAAATTTAGTTAAAAAGTTAACTAATCGAATTAATTATAACATTAATCTATGGATAAATAGGTAAATCAATTTAGTGAGATAATTAAGATGTAACATCCTTCCCTCCTAAAATTGATCATCATTATGATGACACTTATTCAAATAATAGTTCTAAACAACAAACATAGTTTAACATAATAAAAACATAGTATCTAGTATCAAATCAAGCAAACAAATATGGAAATAGCTTGTAGAACTCATCATGGTCCTCCCAAGTAGCACTATCTTCAGAGTATTGGATCCACAAGACTTTGTACTATGATAATTCTCTATTACACAAATGAATTTTACAAGTATCAATTACTCTAATTGATTCTACCATGACCACCCCAAGATCCAGAACTAACAAAGCATTCTGATATAGTACATGTGAATGATTAACTATATACTTTTTAAGATAAGATACATGGAAAACATTATGTAATATAACTAGGGCTAGTGGAAAATCAAGCCTATACACTATAGGATTGAGTACTTCTAACACCTCAAAGGGTCCTACATATCTCGGTGATAATTTTGCTAACTTTTCAAATTTAATCGAACTCTTCTATGACTTAACCTATAAAAACACTTTATCACCCACATAAAACTATCTATCTGTCCTCTTCAAATCAACATTACTCTTTTGTATATCATTGGCCTTGGCTAATCTTTGCCTGATTAATCTAACTTTTCTTCTATTTTTGAAAGTATCTCAGACCCAAAGACTACCATGTCCTCTAACTTGTCCCAACTGATTGGTGTCTTGCACTTTCTTCTGTATAGTGCCTCAAATGGTGCCATCTTCAAAATTGATCGGTATGAGTTATTGTATGAAAACTCAACCAATCAAAGATAATCTTCTCATTTATAATTTTGATCCATGTAACACATATGAATAAGGTCCTCTAACACCTGATTAACTCGCTCAGTCTGACTATTAGTCTTTGGGTGGTAGGCAGTGCTGAATTTTAGTTGCATACCCAAATTTGAATTTAGAGTTACCCAAAACCTAGAAGTCATCTTTGGATCACAATCTGAAATGATCTTCTCTAAAAATCCATGTAACCTATACACTTCCTTTATGAACCTCTTCTCAAGGATAGGTGCATCCTCTGTCAAATTGTCTGGTATAAAATGAGCCACCTTGGTTAGTTTGTCAACAACTACCCAAATCATATCATGCATATTCTATGACATAAATAAAACTTGGACAAAGTTCATATTGATCACCTACCACTTCCACTCTAGTATATCATGCAAATATAATAATCCAACTAGGTGCACATGCTCAACTTTCACTCACTAACATTGTAGACAATGTGACACATAGTCTATCACATCTTTCTTGATTCTCTTCCATAAATATAGAGGTCTAAGCTCTGTCATGAGCTTGGTTACTCCTAGATGTCTTGAATATGGGGTATTTTGCAATTATTTTATCACTTTTCTTTGCAAATTCTTTAGATTTGACACATACATCCTTCTATTGAAATATAAAAGACCATCACTCTCAAAATTGAATCCTTTATACCAAGGATTCTAAGCATTCTATGATAATGTTTTTTTGATCTGATCACAAACTTTAACTCCTATCAAAACTTTGAGCACTTTATCCTTGAAAGTACTCATAATAGTAGACATGATTGCTATATACCTTCTACAACTTAGGGAATTAACTACTATGTTTTCTTTGCCTTTGATATAGTTGATATTGAAATCATAATTAGATAATAACTCAAGCCAACATCTCTGATGAGCATTCAAATTAGATTGGATGAAAATATACTTGAATCCCAAGTTATCTATCTTGAGCTCAAACAACTTTTCCAACAAGTAATGTCACCAGACTTGCAAGGCATGCACAATTGATGCAAGCTCTAGGTCATCTGGGGCATAGTTCAACTCATAAGGTTTCAACTTTCTTGATTCATAATCCACTATTGCACCATCCTACATAAGGACTCTTCCTAGTCCCTCTCTTAATGCATCTATGATCACTGAAAATTGACCATTGGGGTCAGGAACTCTTAACACTGGTGATGAAGTCTTTTTTTTAATTCCTAAAAAGATAATTCACACTATTCTGACTAGACAAATCTTTGGTTCTTCTATTGCAAGGAGGTAATTAGATTATCTATCTTGAAAAAAATTAGAATGAACTTCCTGTAATAGCCTACTAATTCCATGAAACTTCTTACCTCATGCACATTACTTGGTGCTGACCATTCCATAATGGATCTAATCTTAGCCAGATCTATAGAATTACCATCTATAGAAATAATATGTCCAAGATATTACACTCTCTCTTGGAAAAATGTGCACTTAGACAACTTACCATACAAATTATGCTTCTACAACCATTATAGAACCAGTTCTAGGTGTTGAAAGTGCTCCTCTTTATTCTTAGAATATATAAGAATGTCATCCAGGAAGACCAAAACAAAGTGATCTAGATAATCTTTGATCTAGATAATCTTTGATTGCACTATTCATGAGATTCATGAATGTTGTCAATGTGTTAGTCAACCTAAAGGAAAACACTGTAAACTTATAATTCCCATAATGAGTTCTAAAAGCTATCTTCAAAATACCCTCATCTTGAATCCTCAATTAATGGTATCACACTCTAATATCATTCTTAGAAAAGACTGTTTCTCATTGTATTTGACTAAAAATATCATATATATGAGCTAGAAGATACCTATTTTTGATAGTTGTCTTATTCAACATCCTATAATTAATGCAAAGTTGAAGAGTACCATCTTTCTTCTTGACAAAGACAACTAGTGCACCCCATGGTGACACACTAGGCCTGATCAACCCTTTTAAAAATAATTCTTGGAATTGAGCCTTCAATTCAACCAACTCACTAGTTGTAATCCTATATGGTGTCTTAGACTGTGGTTATGATCTAGGTATGATATTGATAGAGAAATCAAACTCACATTTAGGAGGCAATCCTGGTAATTCTTATAGAAACACATCATGAAAATCTCTACGAAATGGGTAATCTTCGAGAGATGGTTCCTTATGTTCATAAATTTCATTTATCTTGATGACAAATGCTTGGAACCAATTTCCCTAAGCCCTCGAGTTACATTGCATAAATCTGCTTGAGCGTCAACTCTCTTTTCTCACCTTGAATTTGTGTCTGATTTCTAAAATCATCTAGACACTCAACCTTCTTCAAGTAGTAGTCAACTTTAGCCTTATGTTTTGCAAGCCAATTGAATTCTAAGATCACATCATATAACCCTAGTGGTTCTATAAATATATCTACTACTATTGTGAATTCAAACAACCTAATCTCTATTTCTACTAAACACTTGTCAACCATGAATTTTGAATTATTCTCATACTATACTGACCATGCATTTGCCATAACTCTAGTTCTTCTAGGAAACTTACTAAGCATTTTAAGAGCTATAAAACATTCAGTAGCCCATGTATCTAGCAAAATAGAAATTGGATGTTGAAACAAAATACATGACAACTCTATGGGTGATGCTTGAAATTTGACTTATCGATTATCAATTGATGCTTGAATACACTACTGAAAACTACCCTATTAAAGAATATGACCTTTGTTCTTTGACTTGTCCTGAATGTATTCATGAGCATAATTGTCTCCTCTACAAATGCAATAGCCTCTAGGTGGTCCTTTCCTATCAGTCTATAGGTTTCTATTGAAATCACTTTTAAAGCCATTACCTAGTTTCTTGTTGTTTGATCCATTATTGAATTTGACATTCTGATTCTTGAGCTGACTCTTGGAGTCTCCACTCCTTTGTTTCCAGTTCTTCTTAAAATTTGGCTTAAAACTTTCAAACTTTTTCTTGAAATTATCCCTAGCCTGTGTAAGAGACTTCAACTTCTGATCCTACTTGACTGCCTTATCGAAGACCTGATCCATGGTAGAAGGTCCAAGAACATTCACCTCTCCACCAATCTAGGGTTTTAATCCCAAGATAAACTTCTTTATTCTAAACCTCTCATCTTATTGGTACTAAGTTACATACTTTAAAAGTTTGGTGAATTGATCCTATTACTCATTCACTGATATATCTCTTTACTTCAGATTCTATAAATCTGTGAGCTTCTAATCAAAATAAAGTTGTGGAATCCATTATGACCTAAACAATGTCAAAAATGATCCTAGATAGTGGTGGTCGAGTTAAAGTTCATTTCTAACTTCTTGTTAGCTAACCACGTAGCTACCTCACCAACCAACTGGTATGCTCCCAAAACTTCTTTGGTGACCTCAGAGTAGTTTCAAATCTTGAAATACTTCTCCATCTCTATCAGTGATGCTTTAACTCCATCACGTAAGACAACTCCATCAAACTTAGGTGGACTCACGCATCCTACAAAATTTCCTACTCAGCAGGATGCTCATTACATTCTTTTTAATGTTCATCCTCTCCATGACTATGAACTTCCTATTCCAGGGCTATGATCTGATCCTTGGTATCGTTCATGGTTGTGAGAATTTGATTTAACTTTGTTGCTTGTTTAATGGAAAATTGGTTAGGATCAGTAGAGGGTTATTATAATTGACATTCGAAGGACCCTCACTAGATGTTCTTTCTCACACAATTATTCTTTCTCTCTTAATAAAAGAATATGAAAATGTTAGTAGACTCATTAAGCCCTAGAGATCAAGCCTTGGCTTCGATACCACATGTAACAACCCCTCAGGGATTATCTAGAATAATACAATAATTTTTTTTTAAATTTATCTACTCAACATTTATTCTTTCATTAGATTACACTACAATAATATAATTAGTGATTTTTAACATACTACTAAAGCATATTAGACATTTGCAAACTTATAACAATAATAGTTCCAATCACTAGCATTTTGTAAAATAACATAACTGCAACGAAAGTAATCACTTTAAAATCTAGCCATGATTGGTACAATAATATAGCTATTGCTATTGAGGTATAAAAAACAATACAATTAATTTTCCATTAAGCATTTTATTTTGATACAATAAATATATACCATGCTCCATGGAGCTCGAGTCAAACTAATTCATGTATCTATGATAATATCAAGTGTAGTCTCCAAGTAAGTATTGCAATAATGAGAGAGAGCATCATCTAAATGTTTTTCCACACTAAACATGGACCATCAATCTTCCACATAATCCCTCATCAAAGAATGACCCTCCTTTCACATATGAGTAGACAGTGATACTGTAGGAATCTAGAGAGACATGCTAGTACCCATGTGCTGTAATATTTATACTACATGATGTGTACCATAAATAAAATACATTCTAACATGATATCACATAAATATGCAAATCAAACATATGAAATTACAATGTCTATCTAACATTACTTTGACCAAATTTTTATATAGCTATTGATCTCTAGGATCAATCAATTTCATACACAACACTTGATCAAATTATCTTTATCTGACATTGATGAAGCTAAGCTAACAAAATTTATTTCACTGTCTAGTTAGTATCATTAATGCTAGATTTGGTTAATATTTATTAAAGCCAATAGGTTCATGCAATTATTTCTTCTGACAAGTACAACACATGCTAATTACAAAAATAATTATTATACATACATTTGGTCCATCAAACTTATGAATTAACTTCATTATTATTATTATTCATCATATCTACATTATTTGTTACAAATAAGTTTATTTATCAAATGGGTAGAACACAAGTAATTTAAAATAATCTATTATATATTTAAGAAAGTCTGCATGAATTTATCCTTTTCATAATATATAGGTTGTACCACTCAATATAACCAACATTCATAATTTACTTAATGATTTACTTAAACTCGTAACAGACACTTAATATTTCATTTATTTAGAAACTCTTGGTTATGTGTTTATAGTTTTAGTTCCATGTCTTTCGATATTTCATGACTTAGATGCTTACTCACATACTATAAATATAGGCACACTACCTATTCATACATGTTATATGAGTATGCGACCTAAGTTCACATACATGTAGAACATATATTTCCATATACACATTATCATATCATGGTATTTTTACTTATACATTTTCAAAAACTATTAATTTCATATATTTCAAGAATAAGCAACTAAAATCCAATTAGGGTCTCCATATTTTTTACGTCCCAATTTAGTTTATAAATATAAACACAAAGGATTTTATTTAATTTTTAATGAATATCATCCCAATGTTACCCTGTTATTCTCTTTGACAGAATCCTTATTCTGTATATGCTCACATAATACAGGGTATAAAATATAAGTTAAATTATCAGTTCTCTTTTATTACGATCCCTTTTCCATGTGTGAATATACACTTGACACAGTCGTTCCCTATTTGAAAGAATTTACAGATTTATAAAAGAAACCCATATTTATTCTTTTATTTCATAGTAACATACATATATATCTAAACTTTAATTAAACTCTTATGCAATGGGAAAATGGATATACATTTTATATAAAACATAAATACTCTGTGCTCTAATATTTTGTAAATACACAACCACAATTTTTCCACCAATCTGTAGTATAACATATAGCTATGCGTATGCCTAAAGAATTTAAGTCTTGAGCCCTTATCTATAATTCCATGATTTCCTTATATATTTAATAAACTAAGTTTGTAAATAATTATATATTTATACTTCTTGTATATTGAGTATATACAGTCCAAATATGACTTGGTCTACATATTATGTCTTCTATTTCAAATTACACAAGGTGCATAGACATATGTGTATGAAAATTCGCAATAGGAAAGGATTTGTATAATTATGTTCCATTATTAAATTTACTCAATCAATTAATATCTAAATTGATAGTCCTATTTCATTTTCAGCTGATTTGATCCTATAGAATATCTACTTGTTTTCTCAACAACTGTCTATTTCCTTTTTGACTTAACAATTTGATAGACATAGTATTCCTTTTCTATTTCATTTGAAATGTATTCTATTGGTTTACCCCAAATATACATATATATTTCTTAAGACTTGTATAATTTCCTCTCTATACCATATAGGTGAATATTCCTATATCTGTTTGATTGGTCCAGTAGCAACTGAGTCCATACTTATATATTCTTTTTTATTTAAATGTAACAGGTTTATAAATCATAGGTTTATAGAATATGAGCTAACCCTAAAATATCAATACAAAATCAAATTTATTTCTTAAGCCTACAGGATCAAATCATTCCTAGAATTTGATAACAAAATAATGATAATTACATAACCAACCTTTCAATCGCTTCTCACAAACTCAAACCAGAATTTCTTTGTTTCCTTTCTACTCTATCTCTTGCCTCCCTCTTCTTCACTATGTCTCCATACCATTGCCTCCTCTCCCCTTGTCTTATTATATTTAAAAAAAAAGATAGATTCTATGCAAAATCCGTATCTTCATCATTTAAACTTAAAATCAGCACTTAACTCAGGTTTACTTTATTCTCAAAGTCGTGCATGTTGATCTTTATGTTCAATGCCGAGTTGATCACTAACTAATTCCACTTAAGTCATTTTAAATGATAATTATACTTTAAATTCTCAACGTAATCTATACATTGGACTTAGCTCTTAATTTAGTATTTTTAGGACATTACATTTCTTTAAATATAAAATGAAACAAAGTTAATTATCTCTTTAAAAAGATAAACCAAATCAATTAATAATCCCAGTTATAATAATATAACTATTGTAGTTAATTACTTATATATAAATTACTTATGTGTGTGTGTGTGTGTGTGTGTGTAGTTTGACTTATATTGATATTCCCAAATATCAATAGTAGTTAACTTAAAATCCAATAATGTTTTTAAAGACATTATTACTAGTCTATATAAAATATTAATTAAATATCTTTTAATATATTTTATGTTTCAAAATCATAGACAAACATAATAAAAGTAACCTCTTGTAATCTTATGTAGCATCAAGTATTGAGTCTACTTACAAAATGCAATTCCATACAAGATTTACTCCATAACTACTTAATATCATTTAAAACATGCAAGTTCTAATATCTACTGTAATTCACTTTCAAAACGTACTAGCTCTATCAAACCAAACATGCAATGCATTATATATGTAAAAGACCTACTGTGGTGTGTGCATAGGTCTTAGAAAATTCTTCTGTTATCCTTCACCATTTTCATATATGCCACCCTCTCTGATGCTGCTCTCCCTCCATCATGTTTTTGAGGGATAAACTCTCCTACCTCCAAATCATGACAATAAGGTATTTAGTCAAGTACATCATGATTTAAATCATAAACAATGCTATGATAGCAAGTAATATAATCTTTATGTACATAATTTATAATTATCTATCTCAAATAATGAATTCATAAGATCTAAGTAACATATATTTGTCCCATAACAACATATAACTTAAAATTTAGTTAAAAAGTTAACCAATCAAATTAACTATAATATTAATCCATGAATAAATAGGTAAATCAGTTTAGTGAGAGAATCAGGATGTAACATAGACCTTATTTGATGGGTAAACACTTTAAGGTGAAGATTGATCATGATAGTCTAAAATAAATTTTAGAACAAAGATTGTCATTTGAATAACAATAAAAATGAGTGAACCAAATGTTTGGATATGATTTTTAAATTATATATAACAAAGGAAATGATAATATAGTAGCAGATGCATTATCTAGGAGGGATGAATCTAAATAGGCATGGTTATGTACAATGTCCACATGGCAGGTAGATTGGGTGGATGAGGCAAGATAAAAATGGAAGGATTACATTAATACACAAGCTCTGGTTTAGAATATATTGAAAAATTATAGTGTCTTAGACAAATTTGAGTGGAAAGGGAATGTCTTATGGTATAAATATAAATTACATCAATGGAATAATTCTGCCCTCAAGCACAAGATATTTACAGAGCTTCATACTTGTCTAGTTAGGGGAATTCAAGATTTTTGAAAACTTATCATAGAATCAAGCAATATTTTTTTGTAAAGGACTCAAGGGGGGATATATATAAATTTATGGTTGAATTCATAGTGTGTTAGTGAAAAAGGGGTGAGACAATTAAGGCCACAGGGTTTTTGCAATCCTTATATGTTCTTACTCAAAGGTGGAAGGAGGTTTCCATGTATTTCATAATAGGGTTATCTAGGTTGGAAGGTAAAAATGTTATCATGGTAATCATGGATAGGCTCACAAAGTATGCCTTTTTTTTCTTTCTCACAACCATTTTTTGCCAATATATTAGCACTTGCTTTACTGGATATAATTCAAAAGCTACATGGTACCTCCAAGGGCATAATAAGTAATCATGATCCTATCTTTAGCACTTATTTTTGGATTGATTTATTATAATAATGGGTACTTATTTAGATCATATCTCATCATATCATCCTCAATTTGATGGGAAAATAGAGGTGGTCGACAAATGCCTAGAGGGTTATCTCCATTATCTTTTTTCTAATAAACATGAAATATGGGTTCATTGGCTACCACTAGAAAAATGGCCTTTCTAAAGTGGTTGATTGGGTGTTTTTGAGCTTACATCCATATAATAAAATGTCTTTGAATCAATAAATAAAATATAAATATTTTTAGACCAAGTATAACAACCCTTATCAGATCTTTGGAGAAAATTAGCATGTCACATACGAGTTAGAACTATCTCATTCTACATGCATATGTCATGTATTTCATGTCTCCTGTTTGAATAAGTTAAATAGATAGAAATAATCTGCCTAGAATGAGTTATCATATATGGATGACAAATATAGAATCATTTTGGAAATTGAGGAGATCCATCAAACACATACTAAATTGCTATACACAAGGGAGATTAAGGAGTATTTGATCAAATGGAAGAATTTGACTAGTGAGGATGTAACATGGAAGGATGAAGCATTCGTGTAGCAACATCTAGAGTTACTAAGGGAAACATTGTTTTAAAAATGAGGGGAATGATACAACCTTAACCTATAGCATGTATAGGGACGTGTGTCAAATGTGTGCCCTACATAAATTTTTATATTATCTTGTCACATTTCTCTATGTACTCATATTGTTAGTAGGGTTGACCTACTATGTCACCATAGTTTAATAGGGTATATATAGGAGGTAGTGGTTAGTACTTGATGATCATATTATGAATTTTGTTCTTATTGCATGGTTTTGGAGGTTGCCTCCTTGAATTGGTTTGATATTTTATATCAAGCATTCCACTCTACTAACAAGTATTTGTGTGGATCTACTTATTATACTCTTATTATTTTAATATAATGTTATTGATCTATTATTGATATTTATATTTACATACACTGTTGTGAAATGAATTAATATATCTAAGTAATTTCATTACAACTATTCATAAAATAAATCCAAATCCCACATCCCCAATAGATAATTCCATATCAAAACCAAGCAAACAAGTATTAAATTCCACAACCGATTGCATTTGAGCATCATTAAATTAAAAAAAAAAATGAATAACTCAAATGTTGATTCCCATAATTTAAATCAAGTAATGATGATTTGGGACAACATTAATAAGGGAAATTTCCAACTGAACTAGTAGAAAACTAACATTAATATTTTATTAACCATCATTCAACGAAAAAATAACTTTGAAAAAATAAACCTTATATGGGCATCTACCAACATTAAACAAAAAAAAAACATAAGCAATCTAAATGCCAAACCGCTGAAATTTCATTTTGATAACTGGAATTGGTTTAGTGAGATTTATACACACAAATTCAAATAATAAGGATTGAACCTTATCAAACAAAAAAATTATCATATAACACTTGAATAATTTAAAAGCAGCTAGCTTAGAATCCATCAAACAAGTATGTCATAAAACTTATAGAAAATAGATTTCTAAACTCTATATGGAATTTTGACTATACATAGACATTGAATGGGCTTACAAAAAAATAAATATAAAAAGGTATTAACTTTCATTGCAATGGAACAAACATCAATATATAACATTGAAGATCAAGATTCTTATAATTAAAGAGTATGTATCAGGAAGGGATCCTCATCTAGCCAATACATGTGAATTTATGCTAAAGTGGTCAACAAGTCCCAAAAACATGGTTAAAATGATGATCATTTATTTATATTAACTTAGTTTTCTCCCTAAACATTGATGTTGCCTAAGAAATTTAGTCTCCATTTACATTATCATTGTGTGAGCTTGAGTTGTCCCTTCCGACTTGGGAAATCAAATCAAACAACATCACCTCATGCCATTTTTGTATGCATGGTTAAGGAAAAAAGAAAAGAAAAATATATTCCCTTAATTCAATAGGCATCCCTATTTGAATCCTCTTGGTTGTGTTCTTCCCACATTGACTACTTTGACCTCCACCAAGCATCATAGAGGATGCCATTGCCACATTTGTAGGTTGGTTTACCCTAGAATGACATGCATTTTGTGTATCATGGATATTCAATCTCATATTCAATTGGTATGAAACACAATTATTTGTTAGAGATTAGGAAGAAATTGTTTTAAAATAAGAATGACAATTAAGATGAAAATATGTGATTAAAAACTTGATAGTATTTTCCAAAAGTATATAAAAAATTTGCATGATGTTAAATAATCAATATTAATCTATACCCATGTCATGATTATACAAACCTTGATTCCATGTGTAGGGAGTTGACATTGAGACTGAATGGTCCTACTTTTTGAAATGCTCCATTTATCAACAAGGAGCACCTTGGCCCTATTCAACACTACAAGAGTTTAAATATCAAGTAAATTCATATAAATTCATTAAACTAAAATGAAATATGGTTTTCTCACCCAAAAAACATTTTCCGTTAGCAACCCTTAATCATTTTTTTCATCCTATATTTAAAAATAATTATTTTTCAGCTAGAAAGTATGTTCTAGCTGAAAAATAATTATTTTTAAAATAGGGACCTCCTATACAAAAAGACATGGGTGTAGAGGAAGATTGAAGTAAAATTATGGTGGGTTCACAGTGATAGATGTTGGATTATTAGGGCTTAACATGTATTAAATTTATAAGAAAAAATGTTAAATAACTCGACATTAATAAACACCAACACATGCAAAGTATAATCTCTTCAAAAAGCTATGGGGAAGTGCTTAAGACATTGCTCGTCATTGCCCATAAGTGAACTAGTGTAGAACTTGTATACAATGCACTTTCCATATTAATTATGGTTGGAATAGGAATGATATATGAATTATTAATAAGTGGGAATCTAAAATACACACATTGCATATAATTATCTACCCAACCCTTGGTTTATTTACACATTATTGACCATGGGCATTGTATTATGTTTCATTACTCTCTTAGGTCATTTTATTGTGGATATTGTCATTGGTTTCTCACTTTCTATTGTATCCTTATTCTAAAAAATTATTAAATCTACCATGATGTTATTTTTAAATATATCACTTAAATAAGTTATTGTGTTCTATTTTAATTAGTTTTTAACTAAAATAAGGCTTTTGAATCTATCCCTTCCACCTCACATAATTGATAAGTAAGGAGCAATGCATGTTATTAATGCATTTAGGACAACTTTTATATATTTTAGGTGGTTTGTAATGATAATATATTATCGAATTTGGTAGCTCTGCATTGATGAGCCTTTAAGCATCCCTATCACACTGTCGATCATCATGGATATAGGCAGGATATTACTTTTGTTTGCATTTATTGTTGATTTTGATCAACAATTCACCCTCTAGGTGGTAGGGGGTACCCTATTTTAAATGATCACTAACTCTCTCTCTACATTTACAGATGTAGATAAAGCTAGAGTGAGTGAGCATAACCATGGCCGTGAAGAAGGTGAGGAAATTCATCCCAAAAGTCTTCCACGAGGTAATGCTGTTGATTCTGATTCTCCATTACTTGATGTTGTTTTGGATATGCCTGAATTTGACAAAGCCTGTCATTTTTTAAAAAAATTTACTTTGATTGATTATTTTGTGGGTCGATTCCCCCCTGAGAGCCTTCTAAAATAATGGGTCCACAACCATTGGCAAGGCAATGGTATGAAACTAGGAGTCCAAAACCTTACCAAGGGCTTTTTTTTTATTTCCTTTATCAAACCCAGAACATTGCAAATCCATTGTTAACCATGGGCCTTGGTTTATTTGCAATTCTTTGGTTGTTTTTTCCCACTGGACTCAGGATTATCAAGTCTTGAAGTAAGCAAAGCTGAAAATCCCCATTTGGGTTGAGTTTATTGGCTTGCCTCTCCCATTATAGTGTTTTATTAACAAAATCATTAAACCCATATGGAATTTCATATGCCATAAGCAAACCAAGTTCTTTAAGACTCATCCCTAGAAGAGGGTTTATGTTGAAGTAGATTTAACCCAAGACTTGAAAGATTCCATTGATATACAAATTGGCATTAATCACTTTTCTCAACATCTTTTATATATCAATATCTTGAATACTTACTTTCGATGCCAATCCTCAGAACATATGATCTAAGAATGTCCTATGATGATGCATGCACCCCCTCTTTCTCAAGAAAAGGGTGGATCTAAGGCCAAACCTCAAAATGGTAATAATGATGGTTGGACTATAATCACCAACCAAAAAAATAATAACTCTTCAAAAGGTGATGATAGGCCACAAGCTTGTTCATACAAACCTATTGGGAAAAATCATGTCTCAACTTCTGCTAGCAAAACTACTTTGCCTAACAAAGTTTCTCCTCCACTTGTGCATAATCCACAAGCAATGTATTCTCTGGTTGAGCTGCTACCCTTAACTCCACCATCATAACCCTCCCTTAGGGTGATTATTGTTGACAATTTTGACCCCATGGTCAAATTTCCATCCTTGCTGAAAAATCCTTGAAAATCCATGGTTAACAGGGTTTGAGGTTGTCTAGGTGATTTAGGGGGTTTTATTTCACTTGTCTTGTTCTTTGTAGGAAAGAATAGATGTCAACTAGAGCAGTTGAAAGGATCAAATTCTAAAGAGAACTTTAGGCTTTACAAGAAGAAGGGTCATTTACAAGTTTTTTGAAGGGTTCTTTCCCTTCAGGAAGGTTCTTCACAAAAGCTTGAAGGGCAATTGATAAAATTTTGAGGGATTTTCTTTTGACTGAAAGGTCCATTTGTAAAATTTTGAAGGGTTCCTTTTGAAAAAGGGTATTTTCAAAGATAAAGAGGACCAATTCATTTCGCCAAAGGGATAGTTTCCAAACCCTTAAGGGACATTTCAAAGTTCAGAAGGGTAAATGGACCATTACAATAAGTTCGAAGGGCTCTTTTAAAAGAGTTCAATTTAATGTTTCCAAAAAGGACCTTTACAATTTATTTGAGGGGTCACTATCCCTTCGGGAAAGTCACTTGGCAGAAGTTTTGAGGGATATTTTTTGAGAATCTCGAAGGGCACTTTCCCTTTGGGAAAGTTCATTTTGAGAATTTTGAAGGATTAGAGTCCCTCCAGAAAAGTCCACTTGGAAATTTTGAAGGGCTTGTCAAAAATCATGAAGGGAAGTTTAGAAAGGCCAAGATGTCCATTACAGAAAGCCTGAAGGGCACTTTCCCTTTAGAAAAGTCCATTGTCAAAATTAATAGGGACATTTCATTCAATCAGGAAAGTTCAAGACAAAAAGTCCCTAAGAGATGAATTCCTTCAGACTTTTGTTTGAAGGGAATGCAAAAAGAAACAAACAAAAGGACTTTTCAAAAAGTCTGAAGGAATTCCTTTAGACAAAATTGTTCAAAAGAATTCCTTCAAAAAACTTGTCTGTGAGAAAAAAACCATTCAAAAATTTTCAAAGGGTAGAATCCTTTCGAAAATGGATCAATTACAAAATCTCAAAGTGTATTTGCCCTTTGGAAAAGTTCAAAACAAAAATTCCAAAGGGTATGTTCCTTACGAAAAAAGACTTTAAAAAAAACCTGAAGGGTCACTAGCAATAATGCTGAAGGGTATGTGCCCTACAAAAAAAGGCAAGGGAAATTAGGAAATAATTCCTTTAGACTTTTTATCTGAAGGAAGTTTATGAAGGAAGTTTCTTGATGAAGGACAATAATTCCTTAAAACTTTTTATCCAAGGGAATTATTCGAAGGAAAGTGCCATTTCAAATAGCCCTGAGAACCATTGAATAAGTCTAAAGGAAATGAGCAGGAAGGAATAAGCCCGAGACAAATATATGCAAAAAAAAAGTCTATTGAAAAGGCACAAACAAATAGAAGGAATATATGCATAGAAACGAAGAACCAAAAACAAAAGGAAAAGGATTTCAACAGATAATAAATAGATTAACACGTTCTACAATCTATATGTAGAGCATGCAATGTGGCCCAAAGCAGGATTAGACACATCCAAAACATGTAACCATTTCAAACATGACTCTTTCAATTCTAAAATGAAGACTCGAATGCATGAATGACTCAAGGAGTTTAACATTGGAGAGATTAACATATAATTTCTTGTATGCAGTCTTGTTTGTCTCGAGCCTGTCAAACATTTCTAGTAATTCAAGTGGAGCTCTAAATTTAGTTTTGGCATTGATTTCATGCAAAGGAAAGCTTTTAAATGTTCCAACAGTTTAGGAGTCTATATTTAAATATTGGCATAGCCTCATGCATGATGAAGATTTTGATTCAAGCTTGGGTCCACCGTCCATTTTCAATTCCAAAGAGCTTCCGTGCAAGGCATAAGACAAAAATAGATTTTATTTAAAGGCTGAAATAACACAAGTTGGACTGAGTTGACCTATTCTTCTATTTTCAATGCCAATCTCTTGGATGTTGTATACTTTTCTATATAAGTTGGCTTTTCAGCCTTGAATTAGATCTCTTTTGGCAAGATCAAATTCTACCAAAGACTAAGTTTGTAACCTTTTTTTAGATTAATAGAAGGATTATTTTTATTTTCTAGAATGCTGGTATAATGTATTCATGTCAGTGATTTGCATAAGTGATAGAATTTCTCTTCCTTGTTAAGTCTTGATTCTTACCTAGCAGCATAATTGATCAGTTTATGTAGGTCATGCTCTATGTTTGATGTCTCTTGGCTGAGTTTATAGTGTATATAAGTGGTTGGTTAGTGCCTTAAATTAGGAATATTCTTTCATTTCCCTCAAGTTTGGATCACCATATAAATTTTTTTCCTAAAATACTTATGCATATTGGTCAATTGGAGTTGAAAGTTCAACCCTTTTCTTATCTAAATCAATGTTCTTAAGAGCTCAAATTGAGTGGATCAATAAAAAATTATGGGTGGATCCGCATCATTAGATAGGATTTCTATTCAAGTTTCTCTCTCTTTTCTCGATAGTTTTTAGCGTACAGCAAAGATCCTAATTGATACACCAAAGGGAGCTAGCCCTTAGAGTCTAGAGATTCAATCCACTGATTAGGTCACACACAGCCTAGATTGTTTCCATATTTCAGTAGCTTGTGAAGTCCTAAAACTACGTTCACAGGGGTGCAAGTCTGATTGACAATATTTTTTGGCATGCCCAATGGGACACATTCAAGATAGTCTTGATGAAATTATAGTTGTAGCAGTGTTCTTCATGAAGTATTTGGTGATTCTAGGAATAGTTTCTTTGTAAGTCTATTCTTATTGCATTATCATGAATGAGTTTTGATGGCTATGTATGAAGAAAATTCCTATGCTATGTTTCCTTATCAGCCCTATGATGAATCATACCAGCCTTATTATGATACCTATGATCCTAATCAACCTTATTAGGAGTATTATCAAAGCTATGTTGAGCCTTATCAAGTTTCTCATGATCCTTATTATCAAGAGCATGATTCTTACCTTCTTTTTTAACCATATCAGTCTCAGGACCAGATTTCATTTTTCCCATATGGCTATGATGTTGCATATGAGCAGTCTTATCTTCAAGAA
The DNA here is from genome assembly GCA_037957365.1 of Torreya grandis. Taxonomy (NCBI): domain Eukaryota; kingdom Viridiplantae; phylum Streptophyta; class Pinopsida; order Cupressales; family Taxaceae; genus Torreya; species Torreya grandis. Next base: position 1,122,871 of record JARHVA010002304.1, read on the forward strand.
AGAATGAATGAAATAGAGCTTAGAATACTAGCATATGCAAGAAAAGTTTGTTCTAACTCTCAGTATGAGGAAGTGAATGGTCTATTTCAAAATATTTCCAATGATCCATAAGAGATAAATGGGTTGTGTATTCTTGTATTGAATAAGATGGAGGCTTGGGAGAGGTAGAAAATCGAGTTGAACCACTTATCTACAAATGGTTCTTATGTTGCTTATTCTCATGAAGTACTTAATCATGCCCAGTGTGTGACAAGGGATCTTCTTGATTGTATTCAAGAGCCTATTCATGAGACTAAACCTTATTATAGTCCCCTTTCTTCATCACTCATCTCTCAAACATGAGTTGTCCATGAGGACAAAGAGGTTTAAGATCTTGATGAGGTAATGACCAAGTGGAAGGAACATAATATTTTCTCTTTCCCTCCTCTCCAAAACTCCTTAGATAATTCCATTGGTCTCCAGATTACAAAATCTGATCATGATCAACCTCCTAGGCTTCATTCTCCCTCTCAAACAAATGAATTTCATCACCCTCCCACCATCTCCTTTCTTCAGGAGGAGCTTGTTATTTAGAAGATTGAGAAAGGAGTTATAGTTACAAGTTAGGTTCTTGTAGAGCGTGAAGAGAATGATTCAAGTGTGCATGAGGAAGATTTTCTCATTGATACTTCACTTGAGATTGCAGTTGAGAATGAGAAGGTTGATCTTGATGTAAAGGAACTCCAAGAGAATTTGGTAAAATTTGAAGTCATAAATGAGTTACATATATCTCCTATAGAGAAGGATCAAGATGAATTTCAAGCTAATCATATTCAAATTGATCAAAATCAAGAACAAAGAGATGATTGGTAGTTATACCTTGCATCTTTGCAAGATATTAAAGAGCTTTATAGGGATATATTGCCTATTGAAGAGAATCTTTATGAGAAATTTGATCAAGAATCACTTATTCAAGATCATAATATAGATTGGGTTGCCTATTCAAATCTCTTTGAAGAGCTAGATGAACTTGAAGCAATTGATAAGAAGGATGAGGTCACTCAAGGACAATGCATAAATGAGATATCACTTGACAAGGTTGTAGATGATAAGCAATATGAAAAAGATTTGAAAGTACTAGATGAGTTCATCTTTATTGGTGACTGGTTTGCTTATGATGACTCATTTGAGGAGATGATAAGAGAGTTGGTGAGAAAGAAAAATGCCTCATCAAAGGTTATTATTAATAAACATCCTACCTTGCAACTTGTATCATCTCTTGAAATGAGTGAGGTTATGAATTTCCTTTTTGATCTAGGCAGATCATGCTTTGTCATGGTTAGCTAAGTTCATTATTAGTTTGGTTTTCCTCTAAGTACTACTCAAGCACATTAGTTTAGTTCTATTTTGTCCCAAATAAGTGATTTATTTGCACATTTGCTTGGTTTAGTTTGTTTTCCTTGGTTTGTGTGTTTTTCTTTTATTTTGGAGGATGAAGGTTATCTCATGCTAAAATAAAGTTTTCAGTCATGGATCAGATTTTTCATTTCTTTGTGAATTCAAAACTCATGTATATGACTAGGTTCTCCTAGCATAGTAGGCATGATTCCCAACTGAGTCACCAAAATGTTGACAATTTTAACCCCACAGGTCAAATCGCGACCCTTGCTAAAAAATCCTTGAAAATCCATGGTTAACAGGCTTTGAGGTTGTCTAGGTGATTTAGGGGGTTTTCTTTCACTTGTCTTGTTCTTTGCAGGAAAGAACATATGTTGACTAGAGCAATTGAAAGGAGCAAATTATAAAGAGAACTTTAGGCTTTACAAGAAAAAGGGTCCTTTACAGGTTTCCTGAAGGGTTCTTTCCCTTCAGGAAGGTTCTTCACAAAAGCCCAAAGGGCAATTGATAAAATTCTAAGGGATTTTCTTTGGGCTGAAAGGTCCATTTGTAGAATTTTGAAGGGTTCTTTCCCTTTGAAAAAGGGCATTTTCAGAGATAAAGAGGACCAATTCATTTTGTCGAAGGGATCATTTCCAAAGCTTGAAGGGATATTTCAAAATTTCAAAGGGTAAGTGGACCATTACAATAAGTTCAAAGGGATCTTTCAGAAGATTTCATTTCAAAGTTTCCAAAAAGGACCTTTACAATTTATCTGAGGGGTCACTATCCCTTTGAGAAAGTCACTTGGTAGAAATTTTGAGGGACATTTTTTGAGAATCTCGAAGGGCACTTTCCCTTTAAGAAAGTTCATTTTGAGAATTTTGAAGGGTTAGAGTCCCTCTAGAAATGTTCACTTGGAAATTTTGAAGGGCTTGTCAAAAATATCAAAGGGAAGTTTAGAAAGGCTGAGAAGTCCATTACATAAAGCTCAAAGGGCACTTTCCCTTCGAGAAAGACCATTGTCAAAATCAACAAGGACATTTCATTCAATTCAGGAAAGTTCAAGACAAAAAGTCCCAAAGAGATGAATTCCTTTGAAATTTTATTTGAAGGGAATGGAAAAAGAAACAAATGAAAGGACTTTTTAGAAAGTCCAAAGGAATTCCTTTAGATAAATTATCTGAAAAAATTCCTTCAAAAAACTTGTCCGTGAGAAAAAAAACCATTCAAAAATTTCCAAAGGGTAGAATCCCTTTGAAAAAGGATCAATTACAAAATCCTGAAGGGTATCTATCTACCCTTTGAAAAAGTTTAAAACAAAAAGTCTGAAGGGTATATGATCTACAGAAAAAGACTTTACAAAAAACCCGAGGGGTCACTAGCAACAATGTCGAAGGGTATGTGCCCTACAAAAAAAAGCAAGGGAAATTAGGAATGAATTCCTTTAGAATTTTTGTCTGAAGGAAGTTTATGAAGGAAGTTTCTTGACAAAGGACAAGAATTCCTTTGGAATTTTGTCCAAGGGAATTGTCTGAAGGAAAGTGCCGTTTCAAACAACCCTGAGGACCATTGAATAAGTCTAAAGGAAATGACCAGAAAGGAATAAGCCTGAGACAAATACATGTAGAAGAAAAGTTTTTAGAAAAGACACAAACAAATAAAAGGAATATATGCATAGAAATGAAGAACCAGAAACAAGAGGCAAAGGATTTCAACAGCCAATAAATAGATTAAAATGTTTTATAGTCTATATGTAGAGCATGCAATGTGCCCCAAAGTAGGATTAGACATGTCTAAGACATGCAATGATTTCAAACATGACTCTTTCAATTCTAAAATGGAGACTCAAATGCATGAATGACTTAGGGAGTTTAACGTTGGAGAACTTAACATATAATTTCATGTATGCACTCTTGTTTGTCTTGAGCCTTTCAAACATTTCCAATAGTTCAAGCATAGTTCTAAATTCAATTTTGGCATTGATTTCATGCAAAGGAAAGCTTTTAAATGTTCTAGTAGTTTAGGAGGAGTCTATATTTGAAGATTGGCATAGCCTCATGCATGATAAAGATTTTGATTCAAGCTTGGGCTCATCATCCATTTTCAACACCAAAGAGCTTTCATACAAGGCATAAGATAAAAATAGATTTTATTTGAAGGTTGAAATAACACAAGTTGGACTGAGTTGACCTCTTCTTCTATTTTTAGTGCCAATCTCTTGGTTGTTGTATACTTTTCTATATAAGTTGGCTTTTTAGCCTTGAATTGGATCCCTCTTTTGGCAAGATCAAATTCTACCAAAGACTGAGTTTATAACCTTTTTTAGATTAATAGGACTATTTTTATTTTCTAGAATGCTGGTATAGTGTATTCATGTTAGTGATTTGCATAAGTGATATAATTTCTCTTCCTTGTCAAGTCTTGATTCTTACCTAGCAGCATAGTTGATTAGTTTATGCACATCATGTTCCGTGTTTGATGTCTCTTAGCTGAGTTTACATTGGATATAAGTGGCTGGTTAGTGCCTTAAATTAGGGCTAGTCTTTCATTTCCCTCAAGCTTGGATCACCAGATAAAATCTTTTCATGAAATACTTATGCATATTGGTCAATTGGAGTTGAAAGTTCAACCCTTTTCTTGTCTAAATCAATGTTCTTGGGAGCTCAAATTGAGAGGATCAATAAAAAAATATAGGTGTATAACAATTATTAAATATAATTTCCATTCAATTTTCTCTCTCTTTAATCAACAGTTTGTAGCATAGAGCAAAGATCCTAATTGATACACCAAAGGGAGCTAGACCTTAGAATCTAGATATTCAATCCACTGATTAGGTCGCCCACAACCTAGAATTGTTTCCATGTTTTAGTAGATTGTGAAGGCCTAAAACTACCTTCACAAGGATGCAAATATGATTGACAACAATTATTTTAGAGGAAAAATAGAGTTTGGTCGCTTTGGACTACAAAGCTCCATAGTCCCTCTCCCTCTCTTGATGAGGAAGAATATATGGATTATAAGAGACAACCATTTAAAATAAAAGATTTTTTGCCCAATAAACTTATGTTTAATCGATTTGCTGCATTTGAAGATCTCATAGAGGAGAATGACATGCACCTCAATAGTTCCCAATGATTATTTACTCTTGGATTGTTTTAAGCCTTACTAATCCTCTACATTAGTATACAGTCAAAAACAACTATCAAATTTTTAGTAATATGAAAATTCTCTACTTGAAATAAGTTAAGATTTTTGGCTTCTTATTACAGAATGCAACACAAATAATTTGGCCTCAGGCCATATGCCAGGCTAATGGGTATGAAGCTGGGCATGGTGGGGCTGTCATTTTTTTGGCTCCAGAGCCTTCTCAGAATGTAATTTCTTGGGGCTCAGACCCCACCCATTGGGTGGTTTGGACCCTTTTTAAATTTAATAATCACATCATTGGGTTGGTTTATTTGTATGCCTCTAATGATAATGTGGAAAGGGATACTCTCTGGAGATGGATGGTCAACTCACTTCTTGACATGCATTAGATTCTTTGCAGTGATTTCAACATGGTAGAATCAACTGAGGATATAGAAGGATGCCTTTCAATGTGGTGGTGTGTTGGTGAGCATGAATCCTGGTTTTATATGCATAACAAACTCAGGGTGTTTGATCCTAATAACCACCAAAGGAAAAACTCAACCACCCCTAGTTCACATAGTCCAACTTTCAATAAGGAAAAGGTAGGGTACTTTAATGGTTTGGCTCAACAATATCTTTTCTTCTTTACCCCGATGTATGACAAGCTATTATCGGTAATCCCCACTAATTTTTTATTAGATCACCACTCTATCTAATTCAATATCGAGTGGACCATGCCTCAAGTGAAGCCTACCCCCACATTATTTTATCTCAATACTTATAATCTTAAACATGAAATAATAGTGGGGAATATTATCAAAATTTAGAGCTTGGTTCCCGAACCAGAGGGTGATACTAGTTAGATCTAGTGGTGATCAGATGCCCTTGCTCACACTACCACCTTTCTTTAGATCTATGGTAAACAAGTGGCCTCTTTTTGACAATGTCTACATAATGATACAACCATGAGTATCTTTGGGTTTCATAGGAACTTAAGTTATCCCTTTCAATGTTCATCTTCAAACTCAAGAAGCACATTAGAGACATAAGATCCAAGTTAAGGAGGCTCATAAGGCTAGAGGAGCTCAACTAAGAGCTCGTATGCACTAATTGAAAATAAGAGACAAAGTCTCTAAGGAATTATTTGCTCTTGTCTACTCTAGGAGAGTGACTGATAGAATTAAAGCTGTTAAGGAAGGAAATGCTCAACTTACTAAACCTCTTGACATTCTACAAGTTTTTGTTCATCATTACCATGGTGTGTTTTCAACACAAGTATCCTCTCAAAAATGGGAGGTGGCTCTCCATTAATGCCTTTAGGTGGTACCCTAAAAAGTTTTCAATTCATAAAGGATTACTTATGATAGGCCCTTATTTCTTAGTGACCTTCATGAGGCTATTAAGTAGATGGAAATTGACAAAGCTCTAAGAATTGATAGTTTCCCGTTTGAACTCTACTAGATCCTTTGGGATATTGTTGGCCCTGATCTTCACAAGGTTTATTCTGAAGCTATTTTAACTAACTCCTTGGGACCCCTTATAAATTAGGTTAACATTAAGTTTATTCCTAAGGTTGGTGATCCTGAAATTATCACCAATTAGAGGCTTATTGATTTTCTCAACATCTCCTACAAGATTATTGATAAGGCCTTAGCCCTTAGGGTCAAACACATTCTTCCTTTAATTTTTAGTAGTAAACAAACTATATTTATTCAACATATATTCATTTTGAATAATGTCATTATCATTTGGGAAGGTATGGAATGGGATCAACTCTCTAATAAAAAAAGCTCTATTTGTTAAGATTGATTTTGAGAAGGCCTATGATCATATTGAGTTGACCTTCATTTTGGCCATGTTACAGGCCCTTGGTTTTGGCCCCAAATTTGTTCAAATGGTCAATATGCTCTTTCAATATGTTGGGGATTGTATTAAAATTAATAGCACCCAATATTCTTGATTTAAACTTCATCATTATATCTCGAAAGAATGGCCTTTATCCCATTCCTTAAATGTGTTAGAAACAAAAATATTTAGCTACCTTTTAGCTAACTACACTACCAGGGGTTTGGAGAAAGGCATTTCCCTTCCTTAGTCTAATAGATAGCTTTTGAATGACCATTTCAAAGATGACTATTTTCTCTCTTTAAGATGAAGAAGAGCCAATTAATAATGATATAGAATGTCTCCATATTTTTTGTTTGGTTTCAATCTCATCTATCTAATGGATAAATACTCAATGCTACCGCCAATCTTTGGGTCCCAAAACTCCTTAGATGGAGGGATATAAATGGAAATGGCTTCTTCCAGGAGTGTAGTTTAAGTTTCTTAGGATACCTTTTGATTTTTTGGCTTCTCCCTCTAAACTATGGTCTTATGTGGTGCAAAGAGTTGAAAAAAAATTCTTTTTGGATCACAAAGCCTTTATCTCTTGCTGGCAAATTTTAGATTTGTTATAATGTTTTGGTAGCTACTCATTTGTATTATTCTTCTTGTTGGACCTCTTCTAATGTTGCTTACAACAAGCTAGAAAAACTCCTAAGAGATTTTGTATGGGCTAATTTTGAGGATCACAAGGGCTTCCGTAGAGTTTCCTGGAATATATGCTATTAACCCAAGGAAACTAGTTGTCTGGGCCTCTTAGACATTAAAATTCAAGGCCTTACTCTTGGTGTCAAATGGATTGGTATAAGTCTTGTTGGGGATGAAGCCTAGAAGATTATTCTAAGTCACTATATTTATTAGGGGCTTTCATGTGGTAGACAAGTGTGGCAAGGTCTGGGACTTGACTCCCTTCTCATTACCCTAGTGCTAGTTAAAATCAAGGGTACCTTTATTTTTCAAAGCCTATGGAAAGAATGGGAGAAACATAAGGATCATCTTACTTGGGTAGGCGAGGGTTTCAGGAATGGCCTCTCTATTAGTTCTCAGTCTATCTGGTGGTCACCTTGTTTAAACTTTCACAATATTCCCCTTGCCTTAATCCCTTGGGTTAAAGGGTCAAGGCTTTTTAGAAAAGGTGTGAAATTTATAAGTGATCTTTGTTGTAATGAAAATTGAGCCTAGCTCACTTGGAAACAACTTCAAAACAAACTTCATTTAAATAATTCAGATGTAGAGGCTATAGTATAAATTCAAGGTTCCATTCCTAATGAATATTCACATAAAATAGGGGTAAACTCCCTTGTTCCTTTGTGGAAGGACTAGAATTGGCCTACAACCACCACTTTCACTTGATATTTCCCTTAGCTGGGTTATAATTTTTTATCCCGTCATCATATTCCAGATGAAATGCTCAACCTCAAATGAAATCTCCATTCCAGACATGGGGTTTGGGCCAAATGCTTTAACACTACGTGGACTGCTATCATTGAGCCCCAAAAATCTCATTTTTTATGGTGTCTCCTTTATCAAGGCTTACCTATGGGAAACTAACTCAAGCATATGGGAGTCTCAAACCCCTTGACTTTTCTGTAAACAAATACTTTTAATCACCTTTTTTGGTTTTATTCTCAAGCACAATCTACGTGGTGTTGGATTCATTCCCTTTTTAAGCCCTTCTAACATGAATTCTTCCCATGTAAAATGGATCTCTTGGGAGACTCAGCTATGTTGCTTTCAAAATACATGAGATTTTAGTAGATAATTTGAGTTGATATTTTATTTCAAATATGGAAAGTTAGAAATTATGCTTCCTTTAATCATGAAGAATTGGAACATAGTTTTTCTATTACTAACAAAATTAATATTCTATCTAATGTCACTCTTCATATTCAAATTCAAAATGATAAAGTCTATCTGGAGCTTAACCACCTCTAGCATCTACTCGACCACTAGGGAAATGCCCTATGCATAGTTATATGAGAACCTCCTGATCCTCCATGATATCTGATGCCTCCCTGAAGATGAGGGCATGGACCATGATGACAACATTCCATAACCAGACACATGAGTCATTCTCCTCATCGATCACCACCTCATTGGAATTTTCCATGACATGGTGGTTCAAATGGCTCTTCTAGATTTGGAGATGATGGCAGGGGTTAGGGCTCTCCTCCCCCAACTCACTATGGTGACATCAGTGGTTGGGGTCCTCTGCCCAAGGCAAATTTCCACAATTGGCTTTGGCTATCTCTCCTTAAATAAACCAAGATGAGGCATTGTAAGCTGAAAAAAATTATGGGTGGGATCCATTACCTATGGATAAAAATCCTTTTTCTCTAAGAAGATGGGTGATAAGACTCAAGACCCATCATCTCCACTACCTCCCAAACATCCATGTTTATTGTAGTTGCTTAATTATCCTTTTTTTTAAACTTTTTGTTGCTTTCTCTAATTTGTTGTTAAACTATTGATGTGATGTTTCTTTTTGTGTGTGGTGATTTATTGACCACCTTTTGGACTTTTCTCGAGGTTTTTTTGCCCTTGGTGTGATTATGTTTGTGGAGTGTGACTTCTCCACCTATTGTTTTGTATTATTAACATTGTACCATATCTTTATTTGATTAATATATAGATATGCTCTTCAATCAAAATAAAAATAAAAATTATTGAATGTATTTGATTCTCAATAAGGCATTAATTTATTATCTTTGCATACATGTAGAAGGAACGTTTGGACCATTTGATCCAAAATTTTAAGAGTTTCAAGATTCAATTTATTTTATAAGTAGTGTAAAAATGTTTTCAGTCTTTTTGACTAGTCATTAAATTTTTTAATATTAAAATTTTCTCATTTCTTAAGTGGATTCTCATGTGAAAATGTGTGCATGTCAAGGAAGGAAAATGAGAATACATATCCATTTTCTTCCAATATCAAATTAGGGAATAAAACCACATTTTATGAAAATAGCCCTGGTTTATCATTTATTTTTATTTATTTCTTGAAAAAGATACAAGGTTGAAAAATCCATAAGACAAGAATTCAATAACAATTAAGATAATGAATAATTTTACCGTAAGTGTTGAAAAATGTAAGATCAGATAATTCATAATTTGACATGTAATAGGATTAGTCAGCCTTCTTCATTTAAAATTTAAAAGAGGAAACACAAATATTTGATTATGTATACTTTTATGATTTGATTTTACGAATCTCACTAATATATCCATATTTTTATTAGTGTAAAGACTTATAAGAAGGTACAATGTGTTAACGTTATACAATTCATTGTCTAACATTGTCATTTCTTAATACATCATTTATCAATGCATATGGTTTATGTTTTATTTGCATAGGATTATGGATTGAATATATGTGTTTGTGTATAACTATTTATTATCATATAGACATTGAGTGCTTAAAATATTCATACATTATTTATGTTATGGAAAAAAATAACCTTTATGTCCACTCTAGTCACTGATAGCAATAAATTGAATGACGCATATGATGTAGCTCTTATCAATGGTATTGACACTCTTTTTGAACTTAATGTAGAGATTTTGGTGGTTGAAACATATTAAAAATTAGTTTGTGACCAAATATCTGGTAAACTTTCTTTAAGAGATGAGAACTTGAATTCACTTCGTAAGATGACAATGACTCTTGTGTAGCTAGTTGGCAATGTGTAGATCAATTATGTAGATGATGTCACCGATGTGAAAATAATATTAAAGTGGGGTAAACCAAAGAGTGGTTGTGTTTGGCCTAGTGTTATTGGGTTGGTTTTGCCAGCCAGTGAAATAGAACTCAACTCAGATTAGAAACAACATACAACAACAACATCATTGGTACTAGATAAACCAACATGTGGTTGTGTTGCTCCCACTGTTACTAAGCTTATTTTTCCACCTACTGAGTTAGAAGTGAATAAATATCAACATCAACACCACTGACACTAGGAACATGGCATTTTATCAATGATAATTGTTCAGATTATGTGAAATGCCTAGGATGTAACTCTATTGTATATTTTAGGGCAACTTTGGAGGGCATGCATGTTAGTGTACCACAAATATTTTTATTTGTTTGTGTTATTGTCATAATAGTTTTTGTGTGCATATTATTGGGGTATTTCATAGGTATTAAAAAGAAGCAAAATAATGTGTGTACAATTAATGAATTTATGGCTATTTATTATTAGGTAGTACTTAGTGTGTCAAGTTTTAATTGGTATCATAAATAAATTAAACTTTTGGGTATACTCTTTATTGTTTTTGAATTTGAATTCATGAACAATTGTTAATGTTTTAATATATTTTCATGTAATGGAAGATATTGATTTATATAAATTGTGTTGATGAATTTAAATATGAAATGGAATATATGAGAATATATTGTATTGTTTTCCTTATAAGCTACTATTTTTTTGGGTGAAAAACATTATACGATTAATTTTTTTGTTACAAGAAAATAGATAATTTTGTAAAGTAAAAACAAAGAAACACGCATTGTTTTGAATGCAAAGTTGATGGGTTTCTAAAGTAATAAGTGTAATGTTTTTTTTTGCTTGCTCACTTCAGAGATGAGTTCCAAATAGAATTTTTTGTTATCTCTTCTAGTAATAAATTCCCATTCTATAGAGTTTTCTTCCAATGAATTTAATTGGATCAAGGTGAAGTATAATCTGGGTAATGAAAAAGATATTATAAACTAAAAATAAAGAGATCATATAGACAATTTATTAAGTGGTGAATGTAAGAGAGTGGGGTATCCCACCACCTTTCATATTGATGGTAGTACATTCAATCTTGTGTCATCATACCTCTAAAAACATAGGATTAATAAATGTCTCCAATATAAACTATGAGTATGGTGTTTTGCAATTGATTAAAAAAAATATGAAATGGAATATTTTTTGATATACTAATTTATGTATGTTTGATATAGTTACTGGTGTACATATGGCCTTAAGAATTACAGGGCTCAATATGAGGTGCATTATTAACTTTATAAGGTTTCAGAGGTTGGTACTGGTAGCCGACCTAGTTGTAGGCATTTGTGTCATGGATGTCAATGTCATTTTTCCATCTAGGTGGTCATGAAGAAGTAAGATCATGATTTGATTACATATATCAAGATGGACCATAGGGACCACGGGACATGATTTTACATGAATAAGAGATCAATTATTTCAAGGGTAGTCATTGTTCTTTGGATCGACACATAAGTGGTGCATTGAAGGACTGGGTGGAAAGATTATTGCTATTGGGTGTAACCACTGAACTCTTTCACAAAAATCATTGTGAAATGGTCCATGATAAACTCATGTTTTTTGATGGTCATACAGAGGGATGGTTTCTTGACCAAAGATAATATATACAATATTGAGGGAAGGATGAAAGAATCATGATACAAATTAGATCTTAATGATGTGGATGGTGTTAGAAATTTTTTTGCTAAAAATATTGAAAAAGTATATGTGTATGAATAATTTACAAAATTAAGAACATATGAGTAACCCATTATCTTAGGCCTATATCTTCCTCACCAACATGAGTGGATGTTGAAGCATGCACACAAAAATATACTTTTAAATGGAATCCACATATGGAATAAATGAGCAAAAGGTACTAATGGATCTCTAAATTTTATACTTTATAGTTGTTATTGTACAAAAAAATTATTTGTCTTGCTTTCTGAAGTTCATGTTTTACACAGCTATTGTATTTGATAGTATGCAAAATGGAAATCATATTGCATGGGTGTTGATGTTGAGGGTTACTATTATATATTTGACATTTTGGATGTGGAGGCTGGTGGTTAGTGTGCATTATCACTTGTTGGAAAGGAAACCAAATGTTTTTATGGTGAAAGATGCTTGTGACAAATATGTTATTATTAGGTAAGTGAATCCCATGTATATTATAAATGTTTATTATTGTCATTGAAAATAATATTTAACCTGCTATTTTTTCTAATTTTCATTGGAATTGTGAGTGTATGGAAGTGTTTCAATGCGAGTTATACTTCTGCAATTGGCATGTGAGGAGAATGTGGCTAAAAAACTTGATTATAAAGGTGAAGAGTGATTAAATAAGGTAGAAAATGTTTATAATCCTAATTTAAATAATACATAAGTATCTATAGATACAAAAATCTCATATTCAGTTTTTGAAAATAAAAAGCTTGACACACATGTAATATGTATGACTTAAACACTTAAACAAGGTCCTAATTCATCATCTCTTCACTTTTGCATGTTATCTTATGAATAAACCTACAAGAAACTCACTATATATTTTAAACTTGATAAATATATTACATAAACATCTCTAGACTCTTAGTTCAATCTATTTATACATGGGTTGGTTATGTAATACAATTAGTTCTACATGTTGATCTTGACCTGATTTGGTTGGTACTAACCTGATCCTAAAAAAGACTATTTTATAAAATCAAACACATAATTAAGTTCAACCAATAATCATAGCATGTTTGTGGTATGATAAATTATTCAATTGGATCTATATATAAAGAAATCAAGGTCTCATTCAAAATTGACTGGCACTTATTTGATATACATTTATACACCATTACACACTAAATAATTCTATCTTATTCTTCCTAATTTTCAAATGTATCACTAGAATAAATCATAAGCAAAGTATAAAAAACTCTAAATCCAAGTCAAATAAATCATTACTAAGTATCAAACCCACATCATTTTCTGCATACAACTAGCGAAGGAGCATACTTACAGAATCACATTAGGTGGGATAATTACATATGACTTGATTTACATTATTAGAGTATTAGATCCATATGTAATAATAAAACATCAAGTGGGAATATTTGGGGTAAACTCAACCCATCACACTACCCCTATTTTTATAGGTTTATAGTCCTTACAAGCACACCTAGGGTTTTGAGGCAGAGGAGACCAATTTTTGGAGCTGTGCACATCATCATGGTTTAAGATTACAAACATAGAGCAAGATAATATAGCTAAAAATGTTTGTATAGTCAATGTGCCATACTTTAGTGCAAGTAAATATCAACCAATAGGTTAGTATCAATTGATGATACTGACCCAATATAGACATCAAATCAGTTCTAAAATTGAATGGACCATATGCATGTTTATCCATGATTTTCACTTCTAGAATACAATCATCATTATAAATTCAATAATAAAAGATAAGTATCATTATCTATTTAATACTTAATGTATTTAGCATATGCCCTTGTCAAATTATAAGAATCGATCTCAGTCTTTTACATTTAGATGTATGCTTGAATACCATATTTATTGACTTGAATTACATTTCAAAGTTATAGCATAATTAGACTAATCTCATATATTAATAAAATATAGGTTAAAACATATTGGTGAACTCGTACACGTATTGAACATTGTAAAGCCATAGGTTTTCCCTTAGGATTTCATGCTTCTAAGGTTTTAGATTTCAACATTAGGGTTTTATTTTTAGATCTGATTTTTAATCAATCTCTATTTATACACTTTAATCATGACCATGTTGAATGAAATTTATTGTTTAATACAAGTAATGAAATATTTATTTTCATATTACTCTAAATGGAAAATGTATCTTATTTGGATCAATTATGTAAACAAATGGGTAACAAAGATCAAATCTAAATTCATTAATAAAGCTAAAGTTATCAATGAAAAATCCAAATCTTTTCTCCAATCCTGTTTTTGGAGCTTGTAGTCCAAGACAAATATCAATAGTAATATATGAAAAAATTCGTGCATGAATAATATTATTCCTCACCCTAATTTTTATAATTTCTAATGGTTACCATCCCACTTCTAATATTGGTCCTTGGCTTGTATTGGATCATGTGGTCCATGATATTGGACCACAAAGAGGTAAGGTGGCCCATCCAATAGTAAAAACTAAAGGAACTTACCATATCCATCCTAAACCCCCACCACTACTCAAAAAATAAGATAATCAATCCAAGGGGTATGCCATCAAGATCAACTAAAAACACCCATGCCAAAATTTCTTTATTAAAATTATCACAAACAATACCTATTTACAAAGATATTCTCTATTCAACATTGCATGATACATATTTACCAAATGATTTAGAACCATATTAGGTGGATTTTATAGTCAATACATTATGAAGGATGGAGGATAGCATTTTTGTTGTGCCCTAACACACACCCTCCATTTTTGATTTTAAATAAGGACCCATTATTGTTTGAATATCCTTATTTAAAGTCCTATAAGCCTTAGAGATCCATGATATTGATTTTGATATGCATAAGTCTATGTTTTCCATCAAAGTCTAAAGTTATAGAATTCCAAAATTATGAAAATCAAATCTTGAACATTTGTTGTAATTTATTTAACTTTGGATTTTCATAAATTCTCCCAAAGTTGACTTTATGATTTTATTAACTAATGAATCTAATACATTATGTCTTAGTGTTTTTATGATTTTCATGTGTATGCACGACTATTCCAAAGACTTGTAAAAATTTTAAGTTCCAAGAGCCCCTTAAATTGTTGTCTACTAAGTCCCTAAAACTCTAAGATCAAGACAGGTAGTAGGATCATGTTCATCCTCAGCCCTTCAAACTTCATAGAAATTAAGAAATCCCAAAAGCATGGAACCCTGAGATCTTGGCAGATGGTATCATCATATTAATTGGATATCATAATAGTGTAACAAAAAATTTGTACCTTATCAAAAACTAAACTGCTACAGGCCATTCAAGTGGTAAGACCACACTTAACGAGGACAAAGTTTGCTTCACAAAATTCTTGAGTCTTCAAGTCCCTAGAGCCCTAAGATTATGCCACGTGGCCTAATCTTGTCAACCTAAAACTTAGAATATAGAAGGCCAAAATAAATCCTAATGATTCTAATATCTTCTAGCTTTGATATTAGGATAGGTGTGACAATCCTATTCAATTAGAGAATTCTAGATAAGTACCTAGTTAATAGCCCTGCAGCCCCACAGTCCTGAGTCTTCAAGTCTCCAAACCCCAATATCATGCAATGTGTCAACATCCTAACCACCTAGAGTCAGTTGGGGGACTTATACAATATAAATTTAAGATAGATTTAGATCCCTAAGATCACTCCACATGACTCAATTTAAGATAGATTTAGATCCCTAAGATCACTCCACATGACTCAATCCCCTTAACTCGTAACCCGTAGAGCATATAAAGTAAGATCATAAGTCTAAAGACCCTAGGTAAATGATATGAAAACAAGTGTCATGATGAAGGATATGCATGGCCAAATTAAAAATGAATGAGTTTTATAGATAATCAATGTTGATAAGTGAGAGATCAACACCTATCTTAAAGAGATGAATAGGTGCATAAAGTCGATGAAAAGTTTCCATATGGCAAGTAATAACCTACCAAAATTGACTGGTAAATTCAAATCCAAAGGGGAATAAAATAAAAATCCATTATTTGTATTGATGTCATAAAAATTATGCACTCAAGACTCAGGCTTTGGAAATATATGTAAAATCCAATCAAAGACAAGTCACTTCACCATTAATCTATAAGTTGAACATTATAATTTTGAGCTCTCAAGCAACCAAAATCCCTAATTTTTTCTAACAAATCTGAAATAAAATTTAGACAGCTTATGAAAGAGATACACAATATTAGATTACTAAAATGGCTTCTCCAAAACCATCTCACAACCAGGCCCTTTTTACATACACTATTTTTTAGAGCAGTGAGTGCACATACACAATATTTGAAAAAAGTGCTCTAGATTTCATGTTCCTATACTATTCAACTATCCAGAATGTAGTGGAGTCTATAGAGCTATAATATTCACAGGATCATCTATCCTAGGAGGAGAAGTAATACATTGATGACTTACTATCGATTGAGAACATGAGGCTCCATAACACACCTAAAAAACTAGTGGAAATATCCTACATAGACTCGTTTCATTATTTTTTATTTAATGGCACTTGCATTAGGGATTGCTTAAATTTTATAAAATGAAAGAATGTACTTGCATATGTTTTAGGATGGGGTTTGAAAGGTAACTTAAAATTTTAGGACCTAAAGTTTCCTATAATCAGATTTCAACTAATGTATGGATGGAACATAACACTATAAAGGGGAAATTGAAACAATGGTTATTGAAAGGAGTGAGGTTGAATCCCAAGGGAGGCATTTCATCTAATAACATAATATAGTTTAGGCCTAGTATTAAGATAATTATGGCCCTTCTAAATAGGTTGTATGGGTTTGTTATTATCACTTACTTAAAGGTGGAATGGGTCCCATTGTTGGACACTCTTACAACTTCAGACAAAATTATGGCCCTAGGGGAAATTATTAGTGTCTAATTAAAGGCACAAATGTTCAGACATGAACAAAAAATGACTGACAATAATTTTTACATGATGTGCTATCTATTAGATGTAGTCATTAGGGCAGTCCATAGAGATCATGGGGAACTATGGGAGTCATTTGTCGATTAATTTAATAAAATTTGTGAAGACTATTATTCCTATTTGTTTATATATTTAGAAATGAGATTACCAAAATTTTTAAGGATGTTTATCCTCAAGTCCATTAGGATATTTATGGCACTCAGATGCCTAGGATATTTTATAATTTAATAAGGAACATATATAAAATGGAATATTTTGGCACTACTCAAACTTTACCATTATTAAAATTGAGGGAACAAGAGCACTCCTTTTGTTTTTTCCATGCCACATCTTGGACAAGGTTACAGAACAAGAAATTATACACCACTTATATAAAAATATAGATGAGGAGCTTACCATAAAACATTAACATTATTACCAAAATAACCCCTAAGCATTGGTTGACTTTAGTTTATAGTGAGGGCACACTTCAATCAAGCGGGGAAGGTTAAAACCCATTGCAATTTAAAGGTGGCCCAATTCAAAGAATGGGACCCTAGGGGAAACAATAGGAACTATATTTAGCTCCTCAAGGAGATAAAAAAGGTGACCATTATATATGGTCACAAATAATATGAACATGATGTTATATTTTTTAATGCTTCAAATGATTATGATGTTTAGACTTGCATGAGGGAAAATCACATGTCAATGATCATTTACCAGGCCATCCAATATGACCTAGAAATCACCAAGGAGGAAGAAAATGGAATGGTAAAGGAATATAAAATAACCTATAGTCATAAATGGAATTAAACATAAATTAAAGACCCAATAGAACATGACCAACCTCCTTCTCCCACAAAATAATAAATTAACCTATTTGAGGGAGAGCCTAGTAATCAAATGGAGGAGAATCTCCAAATTGGGAAGGAGATTCTAAAAGGGTTCCTTGGTACTCATCCAACCTCCATCCATCCAATTGATACTAATCTAGGATCAACCACTATATTTATGAGGACTACACCTCCTCCATATGGACAAACAAGCACATTCTCTTAGGTACCTCTAGCTCCACTTACTTTAGTTACACAAGCAAGTCTCCATGAGTTTATTCAAAGTTGTTTATCATGTCTTCCATATATTATTCCTTCCCATCATGCACCTCTAGTGATTCCATCTCCTATCACAATTATGGGGACATATCCTCAATCATTCCCTAATTTAATAGTCTCCTCTCCATACACTCTTATGTAACTCCACCAATTTTGTTCCACTTCCCACCCCTTCACCATCACCTGCAGTAGTAGTTCCTACTACTATGGTTCCTTGAATGGTTTCATCTTCCCCTTCCCCTCTTATTCCTCCCATAGTTACTTACTAAAGTAAATATACAATTCTTATGGCATCCTTCAAAATCCAACAAGTGGAGGAAAGACCATCATTAAGTCTTACTACCCCAAGAGGATCCCTTAATGAGGAAGCATAAGAGGAAAAGCATGAACATATAATATCACTAGTGGATTATCTTAAAAATGATTAAGAATAAAATGTAGAAACAATGAAGGGAATATAGTAAGGATTAAGTGAGGAAAGAGTCCAAGATGAAATAGAGGAAGAGGCAAAGCTAGACAAAGCAAAATCCATAAGCCTGGGAAGCTTAAATGAAAAAGAAACTCTAGTTAGAGCACTAAACTAGTAGATTCTTATTTGGGAAGAAATAAAAATATTAACAAGATAATTTATCCTCTTGCTTCTTCCATTACTGTTATATATACTCTAGTTGTAAATTTGCCATCTGCTATTCCTAGGCCACCATTTTACAGTTTTATTGATTCTTTCATTATTTCCACACCAACCCAACTAATGGCTCTTAAGAAGAGAGTCTATTTTGAGAATTTAGTTCCAATTTCTATTTTCAATCCTCAAAGTCCACCAATAACCCAAAAATATTTAGATCAATTGGAACTAGAATCACCATAATTTGCACCCATTCAATCTACCATGATTATAGTTTTGAAAACTCTAGGCTTGACAAAGTATGTGGCAGAGATCACCCCCTAGAGGGAAGTATTAGGATGGAAAAATATTATTCAACCACCCATCCAATTTCTCAATTCAAATAAGTGATTCAATGCCACTTCTATTAATAATTATACCTCCAATAATTACTCCACCTTCTACCTCTAAAGACCCCAGGCAACCTGAAGAATAAGGGGAAATCATTATGCCCTAATGGGTTAACGAGTTACAAGGTCTAAGGGATTATAAACAAAATTTGGTCCTTAAAAATCTATTCATAATCTCCACCCAATTTTATAAACAAAGTGGCATAATTTATAGGGTGATAAAGAGAAATGGGTGAATATAAGCACATGGGAGGAGATAGTGCTAGAACAAAGGGAAACCCTATTTTCCTTTGCCAAGAAGCTCAAAATAAATATAAGTGATCTTATAGAATATATAGAGGATTTTTTATTTTCTTTGGATTCATCTAGGGAGGCCATGAAATAAATGTATATGATCCAAGAGTAAGCATGACAAATAATTTTGCAGAGACAACTCAGTCATGTTCCTTGGGATATTATGGATAATGTCAAGAGTGAAACCAAAGGGATATATAAAATTTTGAATACTATTCAAGTCTCCAAGGGTGACAGTCAAATTGAGAGGGAGAGGATGCTAAAATTCTATCACAAATTAAAATAATTTGAAAAGAGACTTAACTTCCTAACTTCCTAGTTTAGTATCTAGGAAATAATGCATACAATCACCTGAATCTAATGCCTACCCAATATATTGCATGGCATTTACATTATATAGTTTCAAATAGGGATGGTGACTTTAACTAGCACACATAAATGAAACTTTTGATATGGAACTTTTCAATCCAAGAGAGTGAGGCCTTGGAGATCCTAAAAGATATGAGGGTCACAAGTGTGAACCTCTACTAGGTAATTAGTAAACATGTCTAATTTTGAAAAACTTCTTAAGGTAGTTATAAATAAATTTAAGAAGGAATTTGAAGGATCCATTTACAAAACTAATGATGAAATTATACAGCTAATAAATTTTTCCAAGGATAGAGTGACCAACACTAAAGCCATCAGAGCAAGATTTAAGGCCTTGAAAGCAGAGCATATGAGGTTGGTGACTAAAGCCATCAAAGTATTTAATCCTTACATTCTCAAATTTGACATTATCAATAAAGATTTTGAAGCTTCATACACATCATTTGATAAACTCAAAGCCACATAGGAAGATTATAAGTCAGCATTGAGCACACATCAAACTATAGTTATTATTACATCATCACAAGGTCTCCAATTTTTTAGATATGTGGTAATGTTTACTCCAACAGGGTTAGTTTTGATTCTTCAAGGGGATACAATGACTACTTCAATTTTTACAACTATCATGCAACTATTTTCTTCTTCTAGCAGTGCCACATCAGTACCACCTTAAGTATATGTATTATTTACCCATTTAAATTAAGATGAGTCTGGTGGTCCCAGATTCATAGGCATATATGTATTATATTTTGGGTTGAGGAATATTATTTATATACACACTTTTCATAAATGCATGCTATGCATGAAATTTTACACATAATTCTATAATTGGAGATGTAAATTTAGACTTCACTTGGAGGATGAGGCATCCCCTCCCCAAGCTTATATATATTTATATCCTCCCAATCCAAAAAAAAGGAGAATTTTGGCTATTAAGATTAATATAAAATTCTAAATATTGTTCTACAATTAGTATTGATGTGTAAATCTTGTTCTTATCCAAATTTTTGAGTTTTAAAAGAAGTTATATCAATTTGGTATCGTAATCTTTTAATTATGAATGGACATTCTTTTGATAGAGTTATTCATCTTTTACAATACATAATTTGAATGATTTTATGTAATAATTACACTCTCATTTTATAGATGTGTAATTACAACCTCACAAATACAACAACCTTTGATAATATGTATTAAAGTTAATTGTATTCTTATTTCTTTAGACTCTTAATTGTGTTTGATTGTCTATGTGATAATAATAACTTAAAATAAGCATTGGTTCCTGATTGTTTGTTCAACCCCTTAGTTCAATATCTAGGGTAGAAAAGTTTCATCTTGTTTGATTCACAAACTTTATTTTTTGCCCTACCGTTCTTTATTTTTAAGTTTCTTTCAACCCTACCTACCTTAGGTTAGACTTATGATCAATCCACCCATCTCAAGTAGATCCAGACTCATGTCATATCCGAACCATTTTAGGTAATCAACTATTCTAACTCACCACTATTACACCACTAGGTTATTTATAAAACCCAATACCTTACAACTCATACCTTAGAGTAAATATTTATTCACTAATCCTAAAATTTTATAGACTACCTTGTAAGGTTCCCTTTTGTGCATAAAACTCACATCAACAAAGAATTTATCTGGAACTAAAAGGGAGTCCTTTAATTTATTTGAAAACATCAATTGAGTTGCATTAGATATACCCATAAGACTAATAAGGTCAACCTCATATATTGACACATTGTTCCCACCTTTAGAAATCCATAAAAAATTCAGGTCAGATAGAGGTATCTTAAGAGGACCACGAGCCCAATATTATTCCCTAAACAGAAGACTCCATCTTCCTCTATGCATGATGACCCTAGCTTGGTTAGTTAGTTATACTATTTATATCCTTGGAGATGGACATGATCTACCTAGAAACCCTAAAAAGTATCTTCCTTACTTTTCTATCTCAGTAGGTAGGACTACTAAAGAACATGTAAAGGATTAAAAAATTGCTCTAGGGATCCTAAACATAACCCATGAAGATGTAACATGCTAAATTTTCCCTTTTATCTTTTAGGATGTTACTTGTGATTGGATCATCAATCTCTTGAAAGACTCAATTACCCCTTGGAACCCATGTTAAAATATTTTTTGGCATAGTTTGGATAGGTCACTAGCCCAAGTGTCATATATCAACACTTTGATAACATGAGGAAAGAACCTAGTGAACTAATGTAAGTCATCAATGCAAGATTTAGATATATGTACAACTGAATTGAAGCCAATTATAAACCCACTTAGGTGTTAACCCTTGAGATGTAAAAGAACGCTTTTGATTCTATAACAATTATCTTTCTCCGTAGAGTGCCCAATATTAATATGATGCCTTTGGATTATGTTGAATCCATCAACATTGATAGACAACTAAATCCTCAATCTCAAGATTTGGCTCCACTTAATATTGGTCCTAATTTTCCAACCCTCAACTCTATTCTAAATGCTTGTTGTGGCTAAAAATTAGAACTGGGTGTACACCCAATTGCCATTAGCCTATGCTCTACCTAACCAATACCTTAGCTTCCTAAAAAATATTGTGTCTACATCTAACTATTAAATATGAATAAATATTTGATACCAGCCAATACTACTACTACATAGAGTATTGTTGTTGATTCTACAAAAAGAAAATTAGATGATATCTAGTAAATGGACCAAAAGTTGAGTAATGAGTTTCTAAACATGCAAAAGCATATGGGAAACACCATGGGGTAGAATACCACTTCTAATTTTTCATATCAGAGGTACAATAGGCCTTTTAACAGACCTAAAAATTATATAGATAAATAGCCACATAACAAGATGCTAGAGATAAACGTCTTGGAAGCATCACTTCCTAATTGGTGTCAAGTCCAAAACACAACATAGTGAGCTAGACTGCATAGAATTCTACATTGCTTTTGAAATATTTCAAAAATAATTGGATATACATGAAGGATTTACAACATCATCAAGATCCATATTCTTCTACTATTCTAGGTTCTCCAACACAGCCATGGTCTTCAAGACATATGAGTTACCAATCTTGGTGGAAGATGAAAATGAACTTGAGGGTAGTATAGATGAAATTTATGCCTTTTAATAATTCTAGAGGAATAATTATAATTTGAGTAAAAATTATCTTGATACTACTTTCATGGTCCCAAATAACTATGTTATCACTCCTCCATATCCTAAGGCCAACAATAATCTACCTCCTCTAAAATGGAATGATTAGTTACAGAGTGTAGAGACACATATCAAAGGATGGTATAATATTGTTGAAGATATGAAGAAGATCAAGCTGAATATTAGTATTCATGAGCTAGCCAAAATCATTAACATTTAGAGTTGTTACTAAAATCCTTGACTGAGAGATCATCTATGGATAAGCCAAAAGCTGTACATACAAACGTGGTCATTTATAAGGATAAGACTAAAGTGCCACCTTTTATATTAACTATTAAAATGTGAAGAAATAACAAGCATAATTATTCCATTGACTTAGGTTCCTCAACCAATGTAATGCCTACAACTGTATGCAAGACATTGGGTTTGACGTTAAACAAATCTAAAAATGTGATCCTACAACTAGAGAAGTGTTATATCCCATGTGTTGGGGAGTTGAAAAATGTACACATCCAGTTCACATCTAAACAATCTATGATTTAGTACATATGTATCATAGTCATTGACATTCCATAAGCTTACGTCTTGCTACTGAGTAGGATTGGTTGAAGACATTGAAGGTATACATGGCTATATACTTCTCACATATGTGGCTGCCTTGGATAAGAGTAGCCAATCAAATTTGAGTAGACCAAAAACCAAATATGAAGTACCTAATCATAGAACATAATTATAAGAATGAAAATGTTGAATTTTCATCCTCACATGTAGGTATGTACATGTTCACTACCAAACATTAACCTCATGATCAATAATTTGAGGGTTTTTTTGAGTTATGGACTCTCCACTTCGATAGAGCTAAGTCAATGCAGGGTTTAGATGTTGGAATATCTCTAATTAAACCAAATGGGCAATAATGTTTGGATATATATAGGTTGTCATTCCCTCACACCAATAATTAAGTTGAGTATGAATCCTTAATCTTAGGTTTGTAGTTTACACTGAAACATAATGTCAAGAAGCTATAGATATTCAGTAATTTAGAGTTGGTCATCAACCAAATTAGAAACAAATACCAATGTAAACTAACTTACTTGAATAAGTACAAAGAATAAGCATGGGATATAATCAAATCCTTTGAAGCATTTAACATCAAAGATATAGGTTTTAATTCCCTCACACCAATAATTAAGTTGAGTATGAATCCTTAATCTCAGGTTTGTAGTTTACACTGAAACATAATGTCAAGAAGCTATAGATATTCAGTAATTTAGAGTTGGTCATCAACCAAATTAGAAAAAATACCAATGTAAACTAACTTAATTGAAGAAGTACAAAGACTAATCATGGGATATAATCAAATCCTTTGAAGCATTTAACATCAAATATATCCCAAGGGAAGAAAACCAAATTGTAGACTGACTAGGAACTTTAGCGACCAAATTAGCACCAATCTAAGAATCTAAGATGTCAATTTTTTTTGTGGAGTTGGTTCCTTATCTCTCAATCCCAAAAAATGTGAAGAACCTCTAGTTGTTTTATGATGATCAATAAATCATATAGTTTATGAATAGTTACGGAGCCTTTGAATCTTAGATAATAGATAAAAAGATGTTGAACCCATGAATATTGAAGACTTGGGAGAAGACAGTGTGTTACAGCTAAAAAACCAAATTCCTATGGGAATGGTATTATTAAAATGGGTTTTAGATGTGGATCTAAAAGTTCAAAAGCATAAATGACTTAAAACAATTGAATCTAATTTTGTTAAATAAAATCTAGGTATCGACCAACATCCCCAGTATCTAAAATTGGTTTGAGTTACACTGAAAGTGAGAAAAATAAAAGTTTAAAGGTCTAATAATAGAGTAAAAAGATGTGATTTCTTGGACAAATTAAGATATGAAGGTTTATGACCCTAGGGTCATCACACATACCATCCCATTAAAGTGAGAACATAAGCCTTTTAGGTAGTAATAGATGCCACTAAATCTAATTCTAGAACCTCTCATGCAGACATAAGTACAAAAGCTATTGGATGCTAAGATTATTTTTCCAATCAGACATTCCACTTGGGTAGCCAACCTAATGCCATTCAAGAAGAATAATGGATAAATTAGGCTATGTGTTGACTTTATAAATATGAAGTGAGTATCAGAGAAGGGCAACTATCCTTTACCCTCTCTAGATGAGATAATTACAATGGTTAGTGGATCCAATATGATGTCCTTATTGGATAGATTCTTAGGTGCTAGTAGAAGCAAAATATATAATAAAGACTACATTCATAATTAAATGGGGAACTTTTACATAAAAAATGATGCCTTTTGGCCTAATTAATGTAGGATAAACCTTTCAGTGAGCCATGGATTTTGAATTTCAAGGGATTGTTAACATGTGTATCATAATTTATATGGATGACTTAACAATGTTTTTGAAAGATAGAGCTGGTCATGTAGACCATATACATAAAGTATTTAACATGTGTAGAAGATATGGAGTCTCACTCGATCCAAATAAGAAAAAAATTGGAATCATTGAAGGAAAATTGTTAGATCATATCATTATTAAAGATGGGATTTCCATCGACCCAAAATGAATCCAATCTATTTCTAAGTTGACACCTCCTAACAACAAGAAGGAGTCTAAGTCTTTTGGTAAGGTAAAATTTGTGGGGAAATTTTGAAGCAAGAAAACAAAATAGAATGGACAATAGAAGCCAAGAAAGCTTTTAAAGATATCAAAACTATCATTGTTTAGGCTCCAATTTTGATCATCTCAAATTTTAACAAAGAATTATTCATTTGATTCAGAACACATTATAACAACTATTCTCACACAAAATGTAGATGACAATGAACATACAATTGCCTTCATGAGTACTAACCTAAAATATTTAGAGTTAAAGTATTCAATGATAGATAAATAGATATATTAACTCATTAAAGTTGTGAATAAGTTCAAGCATTATATTTTGAGGAAAAAGACATATGCCATTGTTCCAAACCCAACTATAAAGCTTAAGCTCAAATAAAATGAATTGGGGGAAAGAATAGGTAAGTGAATGGAAAAGTTATAGGAGTTTGATATTTAAATCATACCAACCAAGATGGTGTGAGGCTAGGGAATCATCTAGCTTATGACTGAGACCAGTCCACACATTTACATTGAATAGATTGATAAGACCCAAGTGGATGGTGGTGAATGGTATGCCCACATCATCCACTATTTACTCATGGGTATATGTCCCCTTGAGCTAAATAGAAAGTAGAGGTGAGCCCTTATACTCAAGTTAGACTATTATATGATAAAGAAAGGAGTTTTATATCAAAAAAATTATGAAAGCATCTAATTGAGGTGTGTTTCAAAAGAATAAGTTGTAGACATTATGAATAAAATACACCAAAATATAGGCAATGTACATCCCTCAACAATGCAACAAATCATAAAATCTTAAGAATGGGATACTATTGTCCAATGATTTTCAAAGATGCCCAAAACCATGTGAATACTGCCATGAATGCTAGGTGTTTGGAAAAATAGAAGTGAATGATGTCATGCCTTTGCATCTATTCATTGAAGGATACCCTTTTGATAAATTGGGTCTTGACTTAATTGGGGTGATCCACCCAAATTCTTCAGTAGGCATAAATTTGTCCTAACAACCATCAACTATTGCACCCAATGGACAAAAGTTATGGCCACTAATAAATCCAAAGCACTAGATGTTATCAAGTTTTTGGAAGATAATATACTAATCAAGTTTGATACTCTAATCTCTTTAGTCTGTGATAATGGTCCAACCTTTCAATCTACAAAATTTACTAAGTGGGCCTATAATAACCAAATTACCATTAATTTCTCTTTAAATTACTATCCAAAATGAAATGAGTGGATGAATATACCAACAAGAATCTGATGGATGCCATAAAAACTCAACACAAAACAAACCAAGAAAATGGCACTTGCTACTAAAGTATGCACTATGGGTAGATAAAACAAGACATAAATAAGCCCTCAGGGATTCACCTTTTTCATTGGTGTATAGACAACAACTGATTTTTACTATCACTCTTAAAATATCAATTTACTAATTTATGCAAGAGTATATGGGAGAAGATGAAATAATCTAATCCAAACTACTTGATATAGTCTATATAGAAGATGCACAAATTGAAACACTACATAGCTTTAGCAAACACCAAGATAGTGTCAAACAATGGTTTGACAAAAGGTCTAAAATCAAGGATTTTAGGATTTCAGACCTAATGCTTTTATATGATAAAACACACAAGAAGAAATGAAAACATGATAAGTTCATTCCTTTATGGATTCACCCATATCAAACATCTAAAATTCTAAGTAACAATGCCTTTTACTTGAAGGACCTCCAAGGTAATGACCTTGATTTTTCAGTCAATGGATAATTTTTAAAACATTATTTCATGGTTGCTCCAAGTAGAGATGCTTCTAATGAATGTAAGTGAATGCATAGATATAGGAGTAGAATAAATTTCTTATTTTCTAAGCTAGTCTTTCTTGATTTATAGGTTAAACTTTTCTAGTTTTCTTAGCTTAAGTTACTTTTTGCATTTTATTTTGGTAGATTAGTTGTTATGCTTTCTAGATTAGTTTTTTTTTAAATTATAGAATATACCAACTAATTTCATATTATATAATTATAAAATACTTGCCAAAAATAAGGGGATGGTATTAAAGGACACACTATTGGCATTAACCAAGATTTATTTTGGCGGTTCTTGATGTTCTAGGATTGAGGTATGTGTTATGACTGAAATAAGTTCTACCTCGATCGAGTGAGTTTACAAGGCTTTTGGGATTTACTTTGATATAGTCATGCAAATTTTAGGACTTATCATTTATAAAATATCAAATTTACTACTGCATGGTAAAACTTGGATGGGAGCTAATAAACATTGAAATAGATGCACATTGGTAGGGATGTATTGATTAATATAAGTTTCATTATACATGCACCTAACCAATAATGATTTTAAACCTTTATTCTATCTATGTTTAAAAAAATATATCATGAAAAATTATGGAAGAAGGGTGATGTAAGTAATATATTCTAGTGTTATGGACACTTAAATAGTAGTACAATAAGGCTTAGAGTGGAATCAGAGGTATCTATGTCAGGGATATGGATGTTTGGCTGGCACTAGCAAAATACCCAGGCTTCTCATATTATTTAGTTACAATATCTAAAATCAAAATGAAACCTACAATATTTATTCAGGTCTTTGTTAAAACTCTCATAACAAGGGGAAAATAAATTTCAAAAAATCACACACATAGATCCAAGGAATGTAAAGGGTTAGTATGTTTCATGGGGAATGAGTAGTCTTTTTTAGAGGATCAGTTTAGTTATTCTTTCCTTGTTATTACTTAAGTTATGTTATAATACATTATTGAAATTATGGGTTCTCAAATACTCATGAGTATTTCTCCACTGAGTTGCCATTTGTTATGTCCAAAAACATACACCCCCATTTTATTAATTCAAATAAGGGCCCACTATTGTTTGAATATTCTTATTCAAAGTCTTGTAAGCCTTAGAGATCCATGATATTGTTTTTTATATGCATAATTATAAGGTTTATTGATGTAAAGATGATGCCTACACTCTTCATATACCTCTCCCTAGCTCTAATTTATTTCTTTATTTCATTAAATGATATTTGATTTACCTTGTCGTGTAGGTACTTTGCTTGTCTTGACACCCTTGATCAATCTTTATTTAACAAGGCACCGAAGCCTCTTTGAAACATATTTATCTTCTCTCTATTTAGTACATGCCATATTTCATGTTCCTTTTCATTCTCTCTCTCCTTAGAACCAAAATCATAATCTCATACCCAATTTCCAAGACTACACTCTCCATTCTTAGTTCTAACTTTCTCACTCTTTAATATAGGTTCATAGGCTTAAAAAACTAAAACATGATATGATGGTTATTGAATCACAAACTAAGTCTCATATGGACATTCACCTACCTATTATAACTCCCATACAAATCTAAACATAATACTCAATATCCAAGTTTGTAATCTCAACCAATCCACTCTTTTCTTCTACAAGTCTAGTCTCTTGTACCCTATTCAGGCACAAATATAGTAGGTTTGAAAAAACCAAAAAGATTCCATACAGACTAGACATAATTTTAGATACCCTTTATCCCCTTTTAACTCATACAAAATGTTAGGACCCAAATCTCAAAGGAGACCACCTAACTCAACATACCTCTTTGGGAATTAGGTCTCTTTAAGCCTAGCGTAATCCCACAATCTTAGTGACCATATTATATGAAATTGTAGCAACCAAAAACTAGATGAATTTTATATATCACATGAAATTACATTATACTACAATTTTTTACCAATTTTAGTTGGTGTAATCACAAGTTATTTGAGCTGCAAGTTCAAACCCTAGGTCTAAGTGTACACAGGCATGTACAAGGTTGACAGCTAACAAAAGGGAAAATTTTGAGTTTTATTTACTTCAAATGAAATTAAATGTAATTTTTTATATGTCCCACCTTACCTCACCTTCTCTAAGGTTTGTTTAGTCTTGATCAATAATTAAAAGTCTCTTTAAGGCTGATTTGTAAAATTTTGGGAATATACTTTAGGACTATGTGCAACATAATGGAGGTTTAGATTGAACCTTGATCAATAAGTGTAATATAATAATAAAATAAGGTTGTATTAATCAAGGATAGATTATATAACACACTCCCATATCTAAAAAACTAGATTGAAACTTCAAAGGATACCTCTATTCTATTCCTTCTTGAGTGTAACAAAAATAGAGCTTCCAAATTTTATATGTTGAAAATTAAACCAATAGGTTAGTAAAAAGAATCCATTCATTATTAAAGGAATAAATCAATGTAAAATTTATTCCATACTAATTAACACCAAAATTCCACAAGTATGCACTTAAAATATTATTTGTTTATTGATGTCGTTTCTCCTACAACAGTCATGCACAAAATTTTGTAGAATAGGCAGAGTTTGTTGAAATCTTCATCTTTTCTTGTCTTTCCCTTCACTACACTTATATCTCAATCCAAGTTATAATACACTTCCTACTCTTCTAAAATTCTCATTACACAACTAAAATCAAATCTCACCTCTTATCATGCCAAACGTGCAAAATAACTCTCTTTTCTTGATAACCCCATGTAGGGTGGCAGTTACATATTCTTTCTTCTTGGATTATATTGATTTTTAATGACATGTAAATTGAAAACATATTTTACACACACACCTAAGACCTTTTTGGACCCTAAAAAACATTCACCAACAATTAGATTTCACACAAGACCCAAACTACCACTTAAAGCCTAGTTTTCAAATTCAAAATTTCAAAATTTGTTTTTTAGCGAGAAAAATATCCAAGGCTAATAAAACACATATTTAAGACTCTTAAAGACTCAAATTCATCCTAGGGCACCCTATAAGACCCATAATACCCATATTAAACTAAAAATGGATAACATGAAAATTTAAAACAAATTAACCTTTCATGCTACCTTGTGATTTTCTACATCATGCTCCTTATGTGGGAAAATTTGAGCTCTTAATGAAATGTAACTTGTATAACTTATTCCTTGTTTTCAAATTCTTTCTCATTTGATGTTATAATATCTTCTTTCTATTTCTCCTTTTATTTTTCTCATTTTTTCTCAACTAGTTCTTGTGTCTTTGTCTTCTTTCCTTGTCTTGTCTCTTTGCCAACTCATCTTCTAACTCTATGAAGTATATTACCTACTGCAACTTTTTTTCTCTTCATATTCCATCTCTTCCATCTCTAAATTATCTTCATCATACTCTACCTCAAATTTTTGATTCTCATTATTCACTCTAGCTTCTACTCCATAGCTTCTTTATGCATTTGTCATGGTTTGTTCATGCACTCTTTATTGGTCTTGATTCTTAGCATGGATTTCTCCTTTGTATTCATGCTCTAATGGATTATCATGAATTAGTTATTTTTCATACTCTTATTTATATCCTCTTTGGCTTCCTCTTCATGTTACTCCACCTTCTCATGATGAGTCTTCTCATAGCCTCATAGCTTATTTTGCATTGGCATCTCCTTGACCATTTCATGTTCATCATAGAACCACACTTCTTGGAAAAATATTATCTTAATACCATCATTCATACATAAACCAACTCAACTAAAATATTATCAATTGAATAAATTGAATTCTTACCTTTCTCTTTCTTCATTGGCTTGTTCTCTTGCTCGCTTGCTTGTAACTCTCCTTCCATGAGTCTTTGTTATTAATCTCTTAGTATGATACTTGGAGTAGTTCTTGGGATAAGATTGCCTTATCTTTTCTCTATCAATTATATTATGCTCTTAATCCTTTCTTGATCACTTTTTGACTGATCTTATCCTCCTCTAAACATAATTTCTTCATATACTCATATTTTTTGTGAGGAACATGGTTGTCCTCCAATTTCCTTGGCTCTATCATGAGATCTTGTGATCCAATGCTTTTTTTCTCCATGTTATCATGTAGTTAATACTTCTCTTTCATATCCATACCTGTACTATCATACTTAATACCTATCAAATTGCATTCATGAGACTTGATATTCTCTTCAAGGATCTCATGGTCATTTCTATTCTCTCTTGATTTTGTATCATTCTTCCAAGTTTCTCTAGGCATCCATTTCATCTTCTTGAGTTCCTTATATTGTTATCTATGCTCTTTATTTGCATCAGTAGTTTCCAATACTTGTTTCTTTAAAAACTCACATGCTTCTACACTCATCTTGTTAATGGCTTTTGGCTTACCTTGGATTGTAAATTTGTTTGGTTTACCTTATACCAGTGCTTGTCCAACTTCTTGGATGAAATTCATTGTTTGATTATGATTTTATTCCTTTCTATGACTTTTAGTTTTATTTTATTAGGTGTTCCTATGGGTAACATGCTCCTTGTCCTTGTAATCTTATTTTCTTCATCTTATATTTCTACCTCTAGCTCTTATATGATAGCTTCCACCTTATTTTCTCTTTGATTTAGGAACTCTAATAGGTTATCTTCAACATCTTACATCAATCCTCTCCACATCAACTCATTTTCCTCATTTTTCTCTTTCATAGCTTTTACCATGACTTTTACTTGGGCTCCATCTCTATCTTGTGTCAAACTAGACAATCCTTCATACTCTTTTTGTATCCACCCTTACTACTCCATGATGTATGCTACCTTATCCATCAACATTTCTCTCTCTTGAGTCTCCATTGACTCATGCCAAGTGCTCATTTATTCACATTCTATTCTAGGACATACTTTATATTTTTCTCCATTACTTATGGCATGCTTCAAATATGACATTTATGCTTGAAATTGATCCCAACTCTCATATAAAAATGGCTAGTCTTGTTTCTCATCTAGCAACTCTTTATCACCTGCATACTCCTATCCAAACCATTTGATTGATTCATGTAATAAAAATTCAAATTTATAATCTTCATACCTCTTGAATCAATATTCTTGATTCAAATTTGATTCTTTCATACTTTTAAATGAGGTATTCTTTTTCTTGAAGATCTCCTTCTCCAAGCATCTCTCTTCTTTTAGGATAATAAACCATTGTACCTATATACATGTTTGCCCAATCAATTTCTTATTCAACAAAAAAATGTTGTTAATGCTTGATTTCCTTCATGCTTTCAAGTTTTATGTCCTCAAAATATAATTTTACTTTCTTCACTTTGTACTTGTATACATACATGACAATAAATCATTAGATTTAAAAGCTTGAGGCTTGTTTGCCTCCATCTTCTCCTTCTTAGGTTAATTTGGTTGTTTCCTCTGATTATCCTCCATAAATATATCATTTTCCTTAATGTTTTTCTCACATTAATCTTATATACTAACTTGTTCATACCCTATGAACTTCTTCATCTCCTCCTTGAGCTACCTACATAGCAACTTATTTTGCTTCTCATTTTCTCTCATGACAATATTTATTCTGCTCTCCATGAGTAGGCTTATAGGCCACTTAAATCTCTTCTTAATAATTACCCAAATATACCATTGGCTTTCCTCTTCTTGTATGAGCTAAACTAAGAGCCTTATCCTCTCCATCCTTTGATCTATCTCACTCATATCCTCTTCAACAACCAACCCTTTTCTCCTTGGGTCTTCCTTCTTCTTTCTCTCATTATGGTACTCTAACTTAGATAAGATCTTCATCTATTTTGCCTTCTCTATCTTCATCTTCTCTTAAGCAAGCATTTTTCACCTTGATTTGGTGTCTCAACTTAGGTTATCTCCTTTACTTGGTCTTTTGATACTCTTGTCCAAGTCTTTTTCACCTTAGAACTACTCCTCTTCTTGGAGTATTTATTCTCTTTTATTAGAGATACTCTTCTACCACAAAATTTTACCTCTCTCTTACTATATTCTTTCAAATTAACTTCATTCAACCTTTAAAAACCTTAAATAGAAACCTTTAATACTTAACATAAACTGCATGCAACCTCAATTAGCATAAACTTTCCAAGAGCTTAACTTCTCTAATACCACATGATGTAGTGTTGATTCCTACACTCTCCATATACCTCTCCCTAGATCTGCTTTATTCCTTTATTTCCTCGAATGATATCTGATTTACCTTGTCATGGAGATACTTTGCTTATCTTGACACCCTTGATTAGTCTTGCTTTAGCAAGGCACCTAAGCCTATTTAAAACACAGTTATATTATGTCTCTTGAAGACATGTCACCCTTCATTTTCCTATACATTCTATCTCTCCTTATCACCAAAATCATAATCTCATACCCAATTTATAAGACTTCACTCTTCATTCTTAGTTCTAACTTGCTCAACATTTAATATAGGTTCATAGGCTTACAAACTTAAAACATGACACCATGGTTCTTAAATCCCCAACTGAGTCTCATATGGTCATTAAACTACCTATTATAAATCCTATACACATACAAACATAATACTCAATTTTCAAGTTTGCACTCTCAACCAATCCACTCTTTCCTTCTATAAGCCTAGTCTCTTGCACCCCTATTTAGGAACAAATCTATTAGGTTTGACCAAACCAAAAAGTTTATAGATAAAATAGACATACTTTCAGATACCCTTTATCCCATTTTAACTTCATACAAAGTTTTAGGACCCAAATATCAAGGGAGACCATCTAACTCAACATATCTCTCTGACAATTAGGTCTCTTTAGGCCTAATGTAATCCCACAATGTTGGTGACCATAATGTATGACACTATACCAACCCAAAACCATATGAATCTTATATAGCACATGAAATTATATCAGAGTACAATTTTTTTAAATTTTTTTTTGTGGAATCATAAGTTATTTGAATTTTAAGATCAAACCTTAAGTCTAGGTGTACACATACCTATATAAGGCCAAAAGCTAACAAAGGGAAAATTTTGAGTTTTACTTAATTTAAAATGAAAATAAAGTATATTTTGGGTTTTTCCCACCTTAAATCACCTTATCCAAGAGTTGTTTGTTCTTGATCAATAATTAAAAGTCTCTTCAAGGCTGATTTACAGAATTCTGGGAATGTTCTTTAGGACTCTGTGTAACATAATGGAGGTTTGGATTGAAACTTGGTCACTAAGTATACTATAAGAATACAAAAAATTTGTCTTAATAAAGGATATATTCTCTACCACACTTCCATCTCTAAAACTCTAGATTAAAACTTAAAATGATACCTCTGTTTTATTCCTTCTTGATTGTAACAAAAATAGAGCTTCTCAATTATGTAGGTTGAAACTTGAATCAGTAGGTTAGGAAAAATAATTAATTCATTATTAAAGGAAGATTTTTTTTTTTTTTTCCATACCAAAAATCAACAAAAGTCTAAAATTATGCATTTAAAACATTCTTTGTTTATTGATGTCAACTCTCCTACAATAGTCATGTACAAAATTCTGTAGAATATGGAGAGTTTATTAAAATCTTCATATTTTCTTGTATTTACTCTATATGCTTCCAAGTTATACTCCCCTTCTTACTATTATAAAATTATTGTTACACAACTAAATGAAATCTCACCTATTATCATGATAAATATGAAAAATAACTCTCTTTTCTTGTTAACCCCACGTAGGGTGGCAGTTACATATTTTTGTTTCTTGGATTATATTGATTTTGCATGACATGTAAGTTAAAAACATATTATACACACACCTAAGACGTTTTTGGACCCTCAAAAACATTTAACAATAATTAGATTTCACACAAGACCCAAACTACCACTCAAAGCCTAGTTTTCAAATTTAAAATTTAAAATTTTGCTTTTTAGCTGGAAAAATCTCCAGGGCTAAGAACACATAATTTTAAGACTCTTAAATACTCCAATGCATCCTAGGGGACCATATAGACCCCTCAAACCCATATCAAATTAAAAATGATTAACATGAAAATCTAAAACAAATTAACCTCTCATGTTACCTTGTGATGCTCTGCATCATTTCCATTAAATTTTAAAGTTATAGAATTCCAAAATTATGAAAATCAAAGATTTAGAATTCATTTTGATATATTTTAACATTGTATTTTCATAAATTCTCATAAATTTAACTTTTTTATTTTATCAACTAACGGAGATAATAAATAATGTCTAGTGTTTCTATTATTTTCATGTGTATACACGATTGTTTCAAAGACTTTTAAATTATCCAAGTTCTCAGAGCCCTTTAAATCATTATGTTTCTTGAGTCCTCAAAAATATGAGATTGAGATAGGTGGAAATATCGTGTTCATCCTCAGACCTTCATCATTTTTATAAATTTGAAAGTCCCAAGAGCCTGGAGCCCCAAGATCTTGACAGATGGTATCATCACATTAATTAGAACTCACCATGGGTTGAAAAAAGTTACATACCTTATTGAAAAATTAATCATTACATGCAGATCATGTGGTAAGACCATGTGTAATAGGGAAAAAGTTCACTTCATAAAATTCCTGAGTCTTTGAGTCCCTAGATCCCTAAGATCACACCACTAGACATAATCTTGTGAACCTAGAACTTAGAAGGTCAAATCAAAGCTTAAGTATTTTGAGAGATTCAAGCTCTGATATTAGGATAGATGGCACAAACCCATTCACTCAGAGCATTTTGGGATAATTACCAAGTTAGTATCACTACGACTACACAACCTTGAGTCTCAAAGTCCCTGAACCCTGATATCATTCCACATGTCAACATCCTTTCCACTCAGAGTCCTCCAAGGGACGTACACATTAAAAAATTCAAATAGATATATAGCACTGATATCACTCCACATGCATCAATCTCATTAAATTATAACTCATAGAGCATATAAATTAAGATCATGAGTCTAAAGACCCCAAGTAAATGAGATGAAGACAAGTGTCACAATGAAGGAGATGCATGGCCAGAGTACAAATGAATGAGTTTGATAAATAAAAAAGGATGATAAGTGAGAGATAAACACCTATATTAAAGAGATGACAGGGCATATAAAGTGGATGAAAATTTTCCATATGGCAAATAATAACCTAGCAAAGTTGATTGGCAAATTTAAATCCAGATAGGAGTAAAATCAAAAGTCATTATTTTCATTAATGTCACATGAACTATGCATTCAAAAATCAAGATTTGGAAATATGTGTGAAATCCAAGCAAAGATAAGTCACTTCACCATTAATCTACAAATGGAACATTGTAGTTCTGAGTTCTCAAGCAACCAAAAGTCCTAGTTTTTTCCAATGAATCTGCAAGAACATTCAGATAGTTTGTGAAGGAGATACGTAGTCTTAGATCTAAAAAATGGATTATATAAAACCATATCACATCTATACCCCTTATATATACTCATTTTTTTAGAGCATTGAGTATACAAACATGATATTTAACAAAAGTGCCCTGGATTTCAAGTTCCCCTACTATTTAGCTATCTAGAATGTAGTGGAGTTCATAATGGCATAATCATCGTAGGATCATCTATCTTAGGAGGAGAAGAAATAAATTGATGACTTGATACTGATTAAGAACATGGGTCTCCATAATGAGGCTATAAAACTAGAGGTAATGCCCTACATAGACTTGCTTCATGGTTTTTTCTTTAATTTCACTTACACTAGGGATTGATTGCATATTAGAAAATGAAAGAATATACTTGCATATGTTTTAAGGTGGGTTCTTGAAAGGTACCTTAGGATTCTAAGTCCTTAATTTTCCTATAATTAATTTTTATCTAATGTATGGATGGAGCATAACACTATGGAGGGAAAATTGAAATAGTGGTTATTGAAATGAGAGAGATTGAATCCCAAGGGAGGCATTTTATTTAATAGCATAATCAAATTTAGGTTTGGTATTGGGTAACTATGGCCCTACTGAATAGGTTGTATGACTTTTCTAGTATCACTTACTTTTAGGTGGAATGGTTCCTATTATTGGACATTCTCATGACTTCAACCAAAATTTTGGACCTAAGGGAAATTATTAGTGTCAGATTGAAGGCACAAATGTTTAGACATAAACAAACACCAGCTGATAATAATTTTTACATGATATCTTATTTATTGGATGTATTCAATGGGACAGTTCACAGAGCTCATGGAAAACTATGAGATCCATCCACCAAGTACTTGAATAACAATATTTGTGAAGGTTATTATTTCCTATTTGTTTATAGATTTAAAAATGAGATTACCAAAATTTGTGAGGATATTTATCCTCAAGTCTATCAGACTATTTATGGCACTCAGATGGATAGGATATCTAAGAATTTGAGAATGATCATCTCCAAAATGGGAGATTATTGGTACTACCCAGACTATACCATCATCAAAATTAAGGGAATGAGATCACCCCCTTTGTTTTTTTCACACCATGTCCTAGACAAGGTGGAAGAATAAGAAATTTAACACCAATTGTATAATAGTATAGATGAGGAGCTTAGCTTAAAGCACTAGGTTTATTACCACAAGACTCCCCTAACAATTGGGTAAATTTAGTTTGTAGAGAGGGCACACCTCAATCAAGTGGAGAAGGTTAGAACCTATTACAATTTGAAGGTGACCCAATTTAGATAATGGCACCTAAAGGGAAAAGTTAGGAACTATCTTTAACTCCTCAAGGAGAGAAAAATGGTGACCATTAGATATGGTCACCAATAATATGAACATGATGCTATCTTTTTAAATGCTTCAAATGATTTTGAAGTCTGGACTCCCATGAGTGATAATTAGATGTCAATGATAATTTCCCAAGCCATCCAATATGACCCAAAAATCACCAAGGAGCAGTCAAATGAAATGGTAAAAGAAGAATATAGATCATAGATTCAATAATGGCCTCAGACATAGCCTCAAGACCCAATAGAATAGGACCAACCTCCTTCTCCTACATAATAAAAAACTAATCTATCAAAGGTAGAGCTTATTAATTGAAGGGAGGAGAATATCAAAATCAGGAAGGAGATTCTAAAATGCCTCCCAAGTCCTTATCTATCCCCCATCCATCTAGTTGCTAATACTATGGGCACAACCATTTCAATTATGAGGACTGCACCTCCTCCAGATGGACATACAAGCACATTTTCTTGGGCACCTCTAGCTCCACTTACTTTAGTTACACAAGTAAGTCTCCTTGAGTTTCTATAAAGTTATTTCTCATCTTTTCCATCTACATATCCTTACCCTAATACACCTCAAGTGAATTCATATCCGATAACAAGTAAGGGTCACATATCCTCAAGCATTCCTTGTTG
Organism: Torreya grandis; assembly: GCA_037957365.1. Lineage (NCBI taxonomy): Eukaryota > Viridiplantae > Streptophyta > Pinopsida > Cupressales > Taxaceae > Torreya > Torreya grandis. The sequence continues at coordinate 1,161,378 of JARHVA010002304.1, forward strand.
TGTTAGTCTCCTCTCCATCCAATCTTACTTCCACCGCTTTTATTACACTTCCCATCCCTTCACCATCACCTGTAGTAGTAGTTCCTACTAATATGGATCATTCATTGGTTTAGTCTTCCCATTCAACTCATATTCCTACAACAGTTACTTGCCAAAGGAAATATAGGATTCTTCCAACTTATTTCAAAATCTAACAAGTGGAGGAAATACCATCATTAGGTTTTGCTACCCCAAGAGGATCCCTTGATGAGGAAGTAAAGGAGGAAGAGCATGGACATATAATATCACTAGTGGATTATCCTATGGATGATTAATAAGAAAATATAGAAATAATGAAGGGATCAAAGCAAGGATTAAGTGAGGAAAGAGCCCAAGATGAAGTATAGGAAGAGACAGAGCTAGATGAATCAAAATACATAAGTTGAGGAATCCTAAATGAAGAAGAAAATCTAGCTAGAGCACTAGACTAGAAGATTATTACTGAGGAAGAAAGACAAAATATTAATAAGGTGATTTTTACTCTTTTTTATTCCATTATTATTTTATATATTCAAGTTTTAAATTTAGCCACCTGCTATTCCTAGGCCACCATTTTCTAGTTCTATTGATTCTTCCATTCTTTCCACACTAACCCAAATAATGGCTCCTATGAAGAGGGTCTATTTTGAGAATTTAGTTTCATTTTATATTTTTAATCTTAAAGATCCACTAATACCCCCAAAATATTCATCTCAATTAGAGATCCCATTGTCACAATCTACACCCATTCAATCTACCACATTGATATTTTTGAAAACCTTAGGTATGATAAAGTATGTGGCAAAGATCACCCCCCAGAGGGAAGTATTAGGATGGAAAAAGATTATTCAACCACCCCTCTAATTTTCCATCCAAATAATTGATTCAATGCCACTTCTAGTAATAAATACACCTCCAATAATTACTCCACCTTCTACCTCTAGAGACCCAAACCAACCTAAATAATAAGGGGAACTCATTGTGCCCCAATGGGTTAAAGAGTTATAAAGCCAGAGGGATCATAGACAAAATTTTGTCCTTACATAGCTAGCCATAGTATCCACCTATTTTGATAATCAAAGTGGCATAATTAGGAGGGTGAGAAAGAGAAAAGGGGTGAACACAAGCATAATGGAGGAGATAGTGATGGAATAAAGAGAAAACCTATTTACCTTAGCCAAGAAGCCCAAAAAAATCCAAGTGATCCCACAAAATATACTAAGGATTTTTGCTCTTTCATGGATTCAACTAAGGAATCCATGAAAGAAATGTATAAGATCTAAAATCAAACACAATAAAGGCTTATACAGAGATAAATCATCCATTATCCTTGAGAGATTGTGGATAATATCCATATTGAAACCACAAGGTTGTATAACATTTTGAATATTATTCAAGTCTCCAGGGGTGAGATTCAACCTATGAGGGTGAGGATGATAAAACTTTGGTATCAATTAAAATAATTTGAAAAGAGACTTAAATTCCTAGTTCAATGTGAAAGAAACAATGCATATAATCATATGAACCTAATGTCTACCCAAGATAATTCATGGGATTTAAATTATGTAATTTCAAGGAGGGAAGGCGCCTTTAACTGAAACACACAAATGAAAATTTTGATAGGGTATTTTGAAATCCAAAAGAGTGAGGTCTTGGAGATCTTAAAAGATATGAGGGTCATAGATGTGATAACCTCTACTGGGCAACTAGTAAACATGCCTAGTTTTGAAACACTTCTTAAGGTAGTTGCAAATATATTTAACAATAAATTTGAAGGAACCATTTACAAAACTAATAATGAAATTATATAGCTAATAAATTTTTCCAAGGATAGAGTGACTAAGGCTAAAGCCCTCGAAGTAGGATTTAAGATCTTAGAAGTAGAGCATACAAGGTTGATGACTAAATCCATCAAATTATTTAAGATTTCCATGCTCAATTTTGACATTATTAATAAAGAGCTTGAATCCATATACACATTATTTTAGAAACTCAAATCCATAGAGGAAGCTTCCATGTTAGCATCAAGCACACAATGAACTATAGTTGTTACCACGTCATCATAAGTTTCATAATTTTTTCGATATACAATAATACATACTCCAATAGGGCCAATTTTTATTCCTCAATGGGATATACTAGCTACTTTAATTTATGTAGCTATCATTCAACCATTTTCCTCTTCCAACAATTCCACATTAGCACCACCTTAAGTATATGTATGTATTTGCATGTTTAAATTAATATGGGACTTGTGGTGCTAAATTCAATAGCATATATGTATTATATTATGGGTCGAGGAATATTATTTATGTACACACTTTTCATATAGAGGATAAAAATCTCTAGATGAATCTAAAATAGGTATGGATATTGGAAGATCAAACCTATAGATGAGGCTAAAGTAACATATCTAAAAGATGATAGTGAAAACCAACAAAGGGAGGATGATAATGTAGACATGTCTCTACTCATACTCATTTGGTTTTATAATTCTTGGAATTTATAACATGATGTTTTTCATTATATGAATATATCCTTGTTAGTGTTGAAGTTGATGAGCTTGAATCCATGAGATGTGAAGCTTTGGATTTTTTTGACAAATGTGTCACAACAACAAGAACCTTTGTAACATTATCAATCTTCTAAAAGTATATGGTATATGAATTCAGACACACAATTCTATAATTGGACATGTAAATTTAGACTTCACTTGGAGGATGAGGCATCCCGTCCCTAAGCCTATATATATTTGTATCCTCCCAATCCCAAAGGGAGGAGAATTTTGGCTATTAATATTAATATGAAATTATGAAGATTGATTTGAAATTGGTCTTGATGTAAAAATATTTTTCTTCTCCAAATTTATGAGTTTTAAAAGAAATTTTTATCAATATGGTATCTTAGTCTTTTGGTTGTGCATGAATGTTGTTTTGATATAGTTATTCATATCGTGCAATAGTTAATTTTGATATTTTTATTTGATAATCATAATCTCCCTTTGTAAATTTGTAATTGCAATCTCACAAATGCAAAAGCATTTGATTATTTGATTTAAAGTTCATTGTATTCTTGTTTCCTTAGACTCTTAATTATGTTTTATTATCTATATGTTAATAGTAACTTACAATAAGCATTGGTTCTTGACTGTCTATCGGACCCCTTAATTCAAGATCCAGGTTAGAAAGGTTTCATCTTGTTTGATTCACAATTTTTTTTTATACCCTACCCTTCTATTTTTTTGAGTTTCTTTTGATCCTACCCACCTTAGGTTAGACTCATCATCAATCCACCCATATCAATTAGATTAATACTCATCATATCTGAACCATCAAATGTAAACAACTACTCTGCTCACTGCTATTCCACCACCAAGTTATTTATAAAACCAAATACCTTAAAACTCATGCCTTGGAGTGAATATTTCTTCACTGATACTAAAACATTAGAGGCTACCTCGTAAGGTTTCTTAGTGTGCAAACTCACATCAACAATTCCATTTGAAAAATAACATTTTCTTCCTAAACACATTATAGATCAACATCTACCATTGTATATAAATTTCAAGTCTAAAATAATAAAGTTAAGTTAGCCTTGGTGGATAATGGACCAGGGCTAAACATTTGTAATATATCCTTTATGAACCTACTTCGTATTCTAGCAGAAGATATTAGCTATTCAAATATGAATATTTTTGGATATGACAACATTTCATATAAAGTATTAGGATATACTATGTTACATATTACCATGGGCCCTCAAATGATAACCATAATTTTCTAGGTCATGCCTAATGACCTAAATTATAATATTAGATAAGGGAGACCTTGGATCCATGAGATGAACATAGTTCCTTCTACCCTAATATCTTATTCATCTCCAATTCCATGATCATCAATATTTTTTTGGACTTCAATTTTTACAAAAAATGGGATATACATGAAAAAGATTGGGGAAACATTCACAAGGAATTGTTAACCCCATCCAAACATCTAATAAAAAAGGATGAAAAGGTCTTGGTTATATATACAAATCAACATAAACACAATAAAGTAACAACCACAAAGGCTAATAATTATACACACTTTTTCAAGTTAGATCAAAAACTAGCACGAGAAGTTCATAATACATCTACACTATGATTGGTATACCTTGATATGATTAGCGACTTATTTTCCATAGAGAATGAATATTAGATGAATCCTCAAATGATGAATCTATCCTAGAATAGTTTTGGGCATATGAGGAACACCCTTCCATCTAGCATAAGAATAGATTTCCTCACATAATTACCACCCAAGCATACTTTTGAGAAAGTGAAGATACTAATGTTCATATCCAAGTGGATGGTCCAGATACCATCCCTACAACACCATACATGGAAAATAGATCAACTCTAATTAATGAAGATACAATATAATTTTGTTATGAAACAAATAAGGATCCTAGATCTATACTACTAGCAACTTTTTATAGAAATATGAAGGAAAGGCACTTTAAAAATTTATACATGACTACCCAAAAATATTTTCACAGGCTTACTCAAATATGCCATGAATTGATCCCAAAATTACATTACATAATATTATATTTTATCTAGATGCCAAGGTAGTACAAAAAAAGATTCGTACAATGCATCCATAAGTAGTGTTATTGGTAAAAGAAGAAATAAAAATATTAATAAATGTATGACTTATTTGATTTGGTGACTATCGTAAGTGCATTTTTAATTTAGTGCCAGTTAAAAAAACTAATTGATAGATTCAGTGTTGTATAGATTATCAAGATTTGAATAATTCTTATCCTAAAGAAAATTTTCATTGGAAAATATTGATATCTATAGATACATAAATTTTATCATAGGTACTTGACAAGGTTAATTCTTGACATATCTTAAACACTTAACTTATGATTAAAATACATGACTCGTATTCACCATTCCTCTAGTTATTTATCTATACGTAGATTTGACCCCTCAGTTTGTTGTCACTACCACACAAGAAATCCTAAGTCATTTATGACACCTCTTTATATAACTCTCAAACTACTTCCAACCTCAGTACAACTATCCTTTTTATGGGACATGTCCACATTATGTAGACAAGTCCACTATTACGAACCTATTCACCTAGCATGGCATTTTTCCTCATGCCATTTAATGACTAGTTCCAAAATTAAAACTATTTATTTAGGTTATCCTACACATTTCAAAACTAGGCTAAAGGTAACTATTCAAAAGGGTCACTATAAATACAAATCAAATTTCATTCACTGAGGGACTTGATGTCTATATGGAATCTATCTATTATATACTACTGTACAGTGAGAAAATTTACCATATTTTTTCCAAATTCAAGATAAATCACTAGGATTAGTCTCAAATCAAGTTTGAATCATTCCAAATTAAGTCAAGAGTTAACATTTTCAAGTATAAAATCTAATTTTATAGGTGCATACATATACTCAAGGAGCAAAATCACACAATCACACTAGGCGAAAGAACTATATGTGGCTTGATTCCTTCCTTGGTGTATTTGGATACATATGTAGAGGTTAATTATCAATGGGGGTGATTGGGGCTAACTTAACCCATTACACTTCCACTTCTTTTTAATACGTTTCTAGTGTTCACAAGTACCCCTAGGGTTTTCAAGATAAAGAAAAGGAAAAAATAGTTTCTACATGGATTAATAGGATAAAAATATATCAACCTTGTCAAAAAATATAGGTATAGGTGTTAGAATAGTTACATTTTTGTCAACTTCACAATGAACAAATTCACAATCAATAGATAAGAGTGCATTGCATTGTTGTCCAATTAGCATGTAATTGTCTAGATATATCTACAGATCCTACTTTTAAATTTGAGTTGTCACAGTCCTATTTTATCCTATTTCCCATTGCCAAACACTTACTACAGTCAAGCATAAATCAACAAATATAAGTATCTTCTTATTGGTTGTACTTATTATTTTTAGCATATGCCACTTCTAAATCAATTTCAATTTTGAAGTCTGCTTTACATTCAAATTTATGATTAAATATCATATATTATAATTTGAATAATATTTCAAAATTTTATACCTATTAGATAAAATTTTTAATCAAAATAAGGGTTAAAAAATATGATTTTTGACTTTATATCTTGTTATGAAATGTTATCATTCATGGATGGGTTCTTAGGATACAAGTAAGTCAAAATCAATCTGAAAGATCAAGAAAAATCTTCATTTAATACACCAGGAGGAAAATTTTATTATGTGTTCATGACCTTTGGAGTGAAAAATGTGTTGGATACTTATAAATGAGACATAACCCATATATTTCATGGCTATATACATAAAATGGTGGAGGACTATGTGTAAGACCTACTTACAAAATCAAGACAATTACTAGATCATGCTCTAGATTTGTGGATTTTTTTTTGAATAGTTACAGAAATAAAATGTGCATTTAAACACACACAAATATGTTTTGGGGCATATTTAGGTGAATTATTGGGTTACATCATATCTAAATGTGGCATTGATTTAGATTCCAAAAATTTCAAATCTATTTTAGACATGCCTCAACCAAAAGGCCTATCATAATTATAGTCATTACAACGAAAAATATAGGAAAAAAGATTTTTTTGGGTCCAATTAGATGATAAGAACCAACCCTTCACACAATTACTCAATAAGGATAGAAAGTTTTAAAGGGATGAAATATGTCAACATAGTTAGATGCAATCAAATAATATTTACTTAACCCACCTATTCTCATGCCTCCAACACTAGATATACCTTTATTATTATTATACATCTTGTCTATAGATCATGCCTTTGGAGATTTATTGGAATAATAAAAATGATGATCAAAGATATCATGATGTGTACTACATTAGTTTTACACTATTTGACTATGATAAAAATTACAATACTATGAAAAATATATGCCTAGCTCTTGCTTTTGTTGCACATAAATTGTGACACTACATGCTCAGTAATGATACATAGCTTATCATAAAGGCCAATCCACTCAAGTTCCTTATGTCAAAGACACAATTATCAAGATGCATAGATAAATGGGTAATGTTACTCATGGAATTTTATCTAAAATTTGTATTTCAAAAATTGGTAAAAGGATAAATTATTGCAGAGAAGCTATCTACAAATCCATTAATAGAAAAATTATCAATCAATGATGATTTTTGAGATGTCTTTACTTCATATCACACAAATTATGATATTTGGGTGATGAATTTTGATGGATTTAAATGTGACACAAATGTTGATGTTGATATATTCTTCATTACACCTTATGGTCAACCTATGCCATTTACATATCATTTAGGATTTTCATGTTTAAATAACATACTAGGCTATGAGGCATTGATACTTGGGCTATATATAGAATGAAAATTATAGATAAAACCATTGTGGGTATATGGGGATCCTCAGCTCATGGTTAGTTAGGTTTCATACATTTGCCAAACAAAGGAAGAAAAGGTAATCTCATACAAAAAATGGTAGAACGATTACAAACACACTTCAATTCTTTCTCAATAAAAAGCATATCTCAAAAATAAAATTGACACATTGATGCCATGGATACAATAGATTATTTTATTTCCATCAATATCAATGCTGATCATATAATCTTTACTATCTAAAAGTTACAACATCCATACATCTATATAGTGGAAGTAGATGATCTCAAGTTCCTAGTAGTGCAATAAATTTAGAATGGTATAATGATATATACAATTATTTATATAGATATTTTATCCCCTAAAATGCTACACATAATGATAAATGCAAAATAAAAATGGAATCAATGCGTTATGTTTTAATTGGAGGAAATTAATTCAAAAAAATGTGATAGGGATAATTACTTTGATGTCATAGCCATGATGAAGCTTAAATTGATTAAATTAAAGTACATGATAGTGAATGATGAAATAAATGTCTTATAAACTCCCAAGACAAGGGTATTATTGGCCTATAATTGAAGAATATTTCCAAGAACATCCAAGTTATGTATACAACATCAAAATAATAGTAATCTAAATCATGCTCCATCAAAATAATTACAACCTATTATTTCACCATGGCTTCAACATGATCGTAAATATAAACCAATAATCATCATAGGGCCAAAAATTAATCATTACAACTACATAATATTTCACAAAATGGGTGGAATCTATACCATTGTCCTCAACAATAGATAAAGAGGTATGTAAATTCCTAATGGTAAATATTATCTCACGATTTGCCATAGTCATAGATAATGGGTCCTCATTCAAGAATAAAAAAATTAAGATATTTTATGCCAAATATAAGATGCATAATACATTTTATACACCATATTATCCATAAGGCAATGTATAGACAAAATCAACAAAATAAAACACTTAAAATGATATTAAGTAAAATAGTCACCAAGAATGGTGTAGATTGGCACAATTAGACTATTTATGCACTTTGGGCCTATCACATAAGTATCCACACACTCAATAAGGCTACACATTACTCTCTTGTTTATGGAATGAAAGTAGTATTATCTTTAGATCTGCAAATACCTTCTTTGCATGTTTCGTAAAAATACATAATCAAAGATAATGAATGTTGAGAGAAAAGATTACATGAATTAGAAACTCTAAATGATAGATGTATAAAAGCTATTGAAAATATTAAAGTCTACCCAGATTTTATTGAGAGAGACTATGGAAATAAGGTTTGAAATTATGAATTTAAAATTAGAGACTTAGAACTAAAATAAAATTTAAAAAACACCAATGTTGATAAATAGAACAAAGACAAATTTAAGCCAAATTGCTTGGGTTCATTTGTGGTTGTGAAGAAGGTAGGTACAATAGCCTATTGGTTATATACACTAGAAGGGAATCCTCTGAAGAACCCTATGAAAATCATGCATTTACATTGACATTATATATGATTCTAAATATTAAAAAAATACAAAAAAATAATAATTAAAAAATGAAAAACATTTAGATATTTAAAAAATCTAGAATCAGGACTTGAACATTGTATGATTGCTAGTTTACACTATTACATATGTTATTTATCACATGTTTGGTAGATGTAATATTATTTACATATACACGTATATTTCATGATGTTTGAGTGCTATGTAGGACATACATGTTACACATAGACATGTAGATGTTGGTTTTCCCTTTATGTAGTGGCCATGTCAATACTTTGCAAATATTATTCCACATGTTTCATTATTCCAGGTTATATATTTCTATGACCTTTATACCATGTTGATCTACCTATATTTATTACTTGTCATAGAGACATAAGTCTATATGAGTAGAAAATCAGTTATGAGTATAGATTTAATTTTTTTAGATATTAGATTGGTTTAAATACATGACATATATTATCACATTAATACAGATTACAAGGGTATATGCCATGCATATGTATTCACTTTACATACACTTGAGCACAAATTCATACACATTTGAGTTTATATGCATGTGAATATACATAAAATTTATAAGAATAGGATTATAGTTATCCATATATTCATACATTTGAGATACAAGTTATGAAATTAAAAATATAGATGCATAACATTCTATATCAATTGGTAAAAATTCAGGGGGCATGATACTGGTTCATGCACATACACAACAAAACAATACAATTGAATAGAAAATGGTTTTAATTCCACTTCACACTTGTCAAATATGTGGTCATGAGGGGGGCATGGACATGTTCCATTCTATTTCAATCATGCATTTTATTCTAAATCGAGTGAAGCTACATAATCAAACTTGCATACATGTTGTGGGCATGAACATTGTTCATTCTCTTTCGATCATGTAATTTTGATTTTACACAGATCAAAATTAATTGAATTAAAATGAAACATTATAATTGAATCTATAATCCATATGCATTGGTTGATTCATTTTCTTTGAGAAATCCTTGATGGTTCTCTCATTTACCCGTGTAGTGATTTATTTTAGTAAACCTGGTCGTATGGTTCTCTCTTTTTATTCATAGTTATTTATGGTTAGTGAATTGTTTCATTTTCTCCACATCCATGAGGGTTGGGGCATATTTCCTTCCCAACCTAGGATCTTACATATTTACACAAGTTTGGGGCATGGCTACACAAACTATCCATGTGCTTCATCAAGGAAACATAGTTTTTCAATGCTTCAACAATGAAGCATCATCTCTAAAAAGTTTTAATGGAAACCTATTTTCCACTGACACACAAGTGTACTCTAACCCTTGTTATTTCAATTTTCAATTTCATATTTCACACATGGACTTTGAATACATCATTTTCATTGCATGTTTACCTAGAACAAAATTTTACATTTAGAACCATCTCCCCAAAAAAGTGTGTTGTACACACTTAGGTATATTTTAACCTTTTAATCTAGCAATTATATTATTAGATTAAAGGGGAGAATTTATAGATACTAAAATCTGGTCTTCATTACTTGACAATGACTAGCTTGACACATATTTACTACACATGACTTGAGTACTTAAACAATGTCTTAATCTGTCATCCTCTCCCATTTGCATGCTATATTTTAAGTCAACCCTTCCATTCAATTGCTTTACACCTACAATAAATTCACTATCTATTTTAATCATGTTAAATATATTACATAAACATCTATAGACTCTCAGTTTAATCCACTTGTACACAGGTTGATTTTACTAGATATAATCAGTTTCACTTGTTGATATCAACTATATCTAGTTGATACTGACTAGATTTGGTCAGTACTAACCCACTCCCAACAATGATTACTTGGTAAAATCAAACCCATCCTTAAGGTTGGTTCATAAGCCTAGCATGTTGGAGGCACAAGGAATTATTAAATTGGATCCATATATAAATAAATAAAGGTCTATTCAAAAGAGACTTGGAATTTATCTGATATATATCTATACATTATTTTGCACTAAGAAAATATATCCAATTATGATGCAAAAAAAAGAGGCTAAACTTCTCGAGGCCATAAATTTTGATCTATAGTTCTGTTTGAGCCCATCTTCATGCTAAAATGACTATCTCAAAAAATTTAATACTGTCATTACCTGCCCTTCCAATTATGAGACATTTTAAATATTTTTTGGAGGCTATGCGTGACCATTTGAGCATCTAAAATTATCATTTAATTTTATTTTTATTTTTTTCTAAATTTATAAATTATCTATTTTTGTAACCAAACTTGAAATTTAATTTAAATTTATTTGATAGGTTAATTTTAGAGTTTAGTTTATTTTTGGAGTTCTTTAGAGCTGAATGCACTTGCATATGAAACTTACTAAAAATAGTAGGTCGAGTTTTTTTTATTTTTAGAGTTCCAAATTTTGCATGTCAACTCCAATTCCAAGTTGAGGTTTATTTATGCATAGTTTATAATTATTTGAATCATTCAATATGAATTAATACTAGTTATTATTTAAAATCTTGGCCTATTAAATTTTTATTTATCTTGATAATATTCTGAGTATTAGAGCAAGTTTAAATCTTGGATGTGTAAGAGATGGTGAGAGAACGATCAAATGAACCATGTTATCCAAGAGCTACAGAGGCAAGTAGAATAATTAACTGATATAGTTATGAATCAAAGACAAAGGAGAGTAGAAGATGATGTACAAGATGACACAGATCATGAATGAAAAATTATTCAAGAGGAGAAATAAGAACAGTTACCATCAATGGAAGAGAGGATGGTTAGAGCTTTATAAAGAAGGAATGAAGGAATCAAAGTTGATGTTCCAAATTATAGAAAAAGTTGAAAAGAAAAGGAGATGATAGATTAGATGAATAGAATGGAGAAGTTTTAAGAATAGAGACCTATGTGAGAAGACAAGAAGGTAAAGTTTGTATGCATGAAATTGAAGGATCATGCAATGATTTGGTGGAATCACCAACAAAAATAAATACATAAAAAAGGTAAAGAGAATATCAACACATGGAAAAATATGGAGAAGCCAAGGGAAAAAATTCTTCTTGTGGATTATGCACAAACCTTATACATAAGATTTAAAAATTTGAAGCAGAAGGATCATAGTATACAAGAGTATATAGATGAATTTTATAAGCTTTTCATATGCATGGAACATGATGAGATAAAATAACAAATGGTTGAAAGGTATGAAAATGGTTTAAGTTTTTCTATTCAAGATAAAATAAGCATGCATAGAATACTTTTCATGGAGGAAGCTTATTAGTTAGCTTTAAAGGTAAAAGAAAACAAAATAGATAGAATTTTAGAAGAATAGGTACTGGGCCAAGATGAGGACAATCCCCTCTAATAATGGGATGAGATAGATTTAATACAAACAAAAGTGGGTTTAATACCACTAGAGGAGAATCATCACATGGTCCAGAAAGACAAGAAAATAATATAAAAGAGTTTCAATACCAGCAAAGAGGAAGAGAATTTTAGAGAGGACAAAGTTATAGTGGTGGTAGATGATGGTTTCCAAATCAAGGCAGGTCTTATATTTGTTGTAGATGTGGAGAATAAGACCATAGAGTGTTTGAGTATCCACATTACCAAGATTAATAAAGGAGGCAAGAGGATTGCCTGAGTGAATTTAGTTGAAGCTGAAATATAAGAGAAAAATACTAAAGTTACAACAACAAATATTAGATAAAATCTCATGATGAAAAGAAAAATGATTGCTCCAAGGAAAGAACATGTGCATAATAAAGAAGGTGGTGACGCATGGATGCGAATAAATATATTTTGAACAAGGTGTACGTTAGGAGGTAAGATATGAAAGATAATTATAGATGATGGTAGTTGTGAAAATATGGTTTCTAAAGATATGATTGAGAAATTAGCTTTGTAATGTGAAAAACATCCTAATATTTATCGGATTTCATGGTTTAAGAAAGGGGATGAATTTACAATAGATAAAATATGTTTAATCAAATTTTCTATATGTAAACCTTATAAAGATGAAATATGGCATGATGTTATACCAATGGATGCATGTCATGTGTTATTAGGAAGGCCATGGTAGTTTGATAGAAAAATAATTCATGATGGAGCAAAGAACACATATAGTTTCTGAAAGGGTTGTATGAAGATAGTTTTGTTACCTCTTAAATAAGAAGTGCAGGTTAAAAAATGCTAACTATAAAAGAATTTATCAAAAATATGAATATGATAGGTTGATTTTATGTATTAGTAGTAAATAAAAGACATAAAAGTGGTACAAGTACCAACAAAATCAATATTAGTGTTGAAATAATATGTAGATGCTATGCCTGATGAGTTACCACCAAAGAGAGATATTCAACATCATATTGATTTGATTCCAGAATCAGCTCTACCCAATCAAGTAACTTATAGGATGAGTCTAATAAATCATGCAGAGTTGAATAAGCAAGTTACTAAATTGGTGAGAAAGGGTGTAGTAAGGGAGAGCACGAGTCCTTGTGTAATACCATCATTGGTAACTCCAAAAAAATATGGAGTTTTGAGGATGTGTGGATAGTAAAGCAATCAATAAAATTACAATCAAGTATAGATTTTCTATACTTTGTTTAGATGATATGATGAATGTTATTTTAGGAGCAAACTATTTTATCAAGACTGATGTAAGGAATGGTTACTATCAAATTCAAATTCATAAAGGAGATGAATGGAAAATGACATTCAATACTAGAGATGGTTTATATGAGTGGATGGTGATGCCATTCGGCTATCTAATACATCCAACACACTTATAAGGGTGATGAACATAGTGTTACGAGAATACAATGGTAAGTTTGTAGTGGTTTATTTTGATGATATTTTAATGTTTAGTAAGAGTAAATAAGAGCACTTACAATATTTGATAATGGTATTAAAATTGTTAATAAAATAAAATCTCTATGCAAATTTGAATAAGTGCAAGTTTATGAAAAACAATTTGATATTTTTGGGATTTGTAATTTCAGCAGATGTTGTAATAATGGATGAAGAAAAAGTAAAGACAATTGTTGAGTGGCCTATCCCAAAAAGCATCATAGAGGTAAGAAGTTTACATAGTTTATCAACTTTTTACATAAAATTTATTGAGAATTTTAGTAGTATTATTGCACCAATAATAAATTGTATGAGAGGAAAATAATTTTCATGGACAAAGGCATCAACATAAAGCTTTGAGTTATTGAAGAAGAAAATATAGAAAATCCTATTTTAAAATTACCAAAATTTAGTAAAGTGTTTGAAGTTGATTGTGATGCTTCATTTGTGGGAACTAATGTCATGTTGAGTCAAAAAGGGAATTCAATAACATATTTCAGTGAGAAATTGAATGAGATAAGAACATAGTATTATTCTACATATGATGTTGAATTTTATGCCATTGTAAAAGTATTAAGACATTGGAGACATTACCTGGTGCCTAAGGAGTTTATCCTATTTATTGATCATGAGGCTTTGAAGTATGTGGACACTAAAAAAAAGTTAAATAGTAGGCATGCCAAGTGGGTGTCTTTATTGAAGGTTATACTTTTGTGTTAAATCACAAATCAAGAAAACAAAATCAAATAGTTGGTGCTTTGAGTAGGAGAGTGGGGTTGATAACTACTATGGTGAGTGAAGTAATTGGATTTGAATTTATAAAAAATTATATGATATTGATCCACATTTTGTCAAGATAGTTGAGCAATGTAGGAATCCATTGACAGGTGATACAAGTAATGTTTATGAAGAGTATATTATGCAAGATGGTTCTTCAAAGAAAAATAATTATGTATTCCAATTGGGTCTCTAAGAGACAATATTATAAGAGAATTGCACAATGGTGGATTGGCTGGACACTTGGGTAAGATAAAGACAATAGCTTTGGTAGAGGAGAAGTACTTTTTGCCAAAGGTGAATAAATATGTGACAAGATATGTTTCAAGGTGTAGGACATGTTAGATGGCTAAAAGACATGCATAAAATATAAGTTTATACATGTCATTACTGGTTCTAAAAGGACGATGGATAGATTTGATTATAGATTTTGTGTTGGGGTTACCAAATACATAGAGAGGTCATAATTAAATTTTTGTTGTTGTATACATATTTTTATAAAATGGTTTAATTTATTGCATGTAAGAAAACCAATGATGCCACTAGAGTTACAAAACTATTTTTTAAGGATATTATGACATGGTATGGCGTTTTAAAAAACCATTACGTCAAATAGGGACACAAAATTTATAAGTTATTTTTGGAGGAATTTATAAATAAAGATGGGTACTAAGCTAAAATTTAGTAGTGCATACCATCCCCAAATAGATGGACAGATAGAAGTTGTAAAGTAGCTTGAAAAATTTATCGAGATGTATAATTGGAGAGTATCCTAAGCAATGGGACTTGGCTTTACCATAAGCTGAGTTTGCATATAATAATTTAGTAAATAGATCAATAGATAAATCAATATTTTAGATTATTTATGAGAGAAATCCTATAAGTGTTTTATATTTTATACAGTTACCAATTGCAGAACGAGTTAGTGATGATGTAAAATCATTTGCAGAACATATACAACAGTTACAGGAAGTAAGAAGAAAATTATAGAAAAATAATGAGAAGTATAAAGCAACAATAGATGTCAGAAAAAGATCAAAAATATTTGAATAAGGAGATTTATTGATGGTTTACGTAAAGAAAGAGAGATTTCTGGAAGACACATATAACAAATTGAAGTACAAGAAAATTAGACCAAAGCAAAATTGTGAAGAAAATCAATGACAATGCTTATGAGATGAGTTTACCACATAATTTTGATATCTCTTCAATATTTAATGTTTCATATTTATATGATTTCTATAGAGAAGATAGTGAAGGGGAAGAATATGAAGAATTAGATCAAAAGCAACATGTGCCAAAGAAGAAGAAAGAAAAGATGGTGCAAGTTATGAATAAGAAGACAATAAACACAAGGTAATGAAGTTATGACAAATATTTCATAAGTGGGAAGGATTACAACATTTGGATTATAAAATGGGAACTGAAGAAGATTGATAAGAACAAATGGTAGCAGTACAATTAGATAAACTCGAAGGAGCTGAGTTGTTTTCAACTAGAGGAGAATGATACAAAAAAAGAAGTTGAACTTTTGGAGACCATAAATTTTGATTTGTAGTTTTGTTTGAGCCCATACTCATGCCAAAATTTTTGTATCAAAAAGTTAAATGCTTCCATAACTTACCCTTCTATTTATGGGATATTTTTGATATTTTTCGGATGTCATACATGACCATTTGAGGGTCCAAAATTACTATTTAATTTTATTTTTGAGTTTTTCCTAAATTTCAAAATTATCTATTTTTGTAAATAGACTTGAATTTCAATTAAAATTCATCTAAGAGGTTAATTTTATAGTTTATTTTATTTTTAGAGATTTTTAGAGATGCACGCATTTGTGTGTAAAACTTATTAAAAATAACAACTGATAAAAATAGTAGGTGGAGTTTTATTTATTTTTATATTTTTGAATTTTGCATGTCAATTTCAACTCTAAGTTGAGGTTTATTTATGCATGGTTTGTAATTATTTAAATCATTCAATACAAATCAATACTAGTTATTGTTTAGAATCTTAGCCTATCAAATTTTTATTTATCTTGATATTATTCTAGTTTATTATATTTTTTCTAATTTGTGAACCTATCACTAGGAGTATTCACAATCTGAGTCTAAACCACTCTAAATCAAAGTCAAATAAATAAGTGTCAAGTATCAAAGGCACATCATTAGCTACATACACATAAGAAAGGAACACAATTGTATAATCATATGAGGTGGTAGAACTACACATGGTTTGATTTATCTCTTTGGAGTATCAGATACACAAGCAAGGGTCAATCATTAGATGAAGGTGATTGGGGTCAACTCAACTCATTACACTTCATTTTTGTAGGTTTTTATCCCTCATAAGCACACCTAGGGTTTCAAGGTAAAGGAGATTGATTTTTGTAGCTACATGCATCATCTTGATTCAAGATTGTAAACATATAGAAAATAAAGATCATCATAATCACTATGCCCTACCTACACGTAAATCAATGTTGAATAACATGTTAGTATCTATTTATGATATTAACTTGATCATAGGGAAGTGATCCAATACATACAACAAATTAGTTTTGGAATAGAAGGAACCACATACCTATTTATTCTTGATTTTCACTTATAGAATTTAGTCATAGTTAGAAAGTAAACTAAAAAACTAAGTATCATGATCTCTTTAGTAATTTATATATTAAGCATATGCCCTTGTCAAATTAGAAGAATCAATTTTAATTATTTACATTTAGATGTGTGTTTGAATGCCATATCTATTGATCTAAAATATATTTTAAAGTTATATATTAATTAGATTAATCTCACCTATTAATCCGAATTAGTATAAAACATATTAGCGAACCCATACACATATCAAATAGTGAAAATCTATAAGGTTTCCCTTAGGCTTTCATCTTTTTAGGGTTTGAGATTTTAACTTTAATGTTTTATTTTCAGATCTGACAATCTTCAATAATACACTTTAATCATGATCATGTTTAATGAACATGATTAGTTAGCACAAATAATTGAAATTTGTTTTTTCATATTATTCTACATAGATAGTATATCTTATTTGGATCAATTATGTAAAAAAATAGGTAACAGAGATTAAATTTAAATTCACTAATAATACTAAAGTTATCAATAAACAATCCAAAACCTTTCTCCAATCTTATTGTTGTAACATTCAATCTAAGATGTCTATTTTTACTATTAGATATAAAAATGTATGTATAACTCATTTTGTTTCTCCTTTTAATTTTTATAATACTAATAATTACCATCTCACTTCTAATACTAGCCCTCAATTTATATTGGATCTTGTAATCCATGCTACTATAACACAAAAGGGTAAGATGACCTATCCACAAATAAAAAACAAAGGAAATTACCATATCCCTCCTCAACATCTACTACAACCCACCAAATAAGCTAATCAATTCTATAAGTATAACATCATGAATCAAATTAAAAATATACATACCAAAATTTTGAGCAACAATTTAAATATGACATCATGGATCAACTTAACAAGTTTAGAGAAAATTTAATCTCTAATAATGGTGGGGTAAATAATTTCCATGAACAACCTTTCAAACATATATAAGATGGTTACAAAGACCACTCTACTTGTTCAAGATATTTTTTTGAGACTATGGCAATCCATAGGGATGAACCATTAGAAAAAAAGACTTGTCAAATTCCCCCAAACATAAATACTGATCAAAGCATGTCACTTTTTTAAGAGGAATTGGATAGAAAAGATAAAAAAAGGTGAAGCAATAAAATTTGATATGAAAATGACATTTTCAATAACAAATATGGCTAGTGGTGCCTTGTTTTTCATTCCAAAATTAATATATTTGATGCCAATGTCATTTCTTGACATTTTGGAGTAATTTGGAGCAATTTGAATATATTGTGGGGAAACGCAATTACAATATAGTGTGTTTCTGTTTGTTTGTTATAATATATGTATTATAGTGAAATAGCTTTCCTATGGATCAATTTCAGGTTTAGTTGAATCTAATGATTTGTGGTTTAATGATGATAATAATGTCACAAGTATTTATTTATTTAGAAGTATCATAAAAAATCAATATCATTTTTACAATCAAGAGTTAATAGAAGTTTCCATTAAGATGGATTTATAGATCTTGAATTGAATTGAAGTGACATAAACATGGATATTCAAGATGTTATATTTATTTAATGTTATTTGAATTGAAAATGCTCATTTTCTCTCCTATTTTGTAATGAGACTTGGTTTTATAAATATATATTTAATTATATTGTTAGACATTAGTGCTTATGTGGAAGGATCCAAGGTTAACTTATGAATTATGGATGGTTGAATTAAATTACAATAAATATATATTTTCAATTAAATTTAAAGGTTTAGTCAATATTTTATATTTTTATGGTTGTTGAATTATTCCATATGTATATATTTGTACAACTCTATTTAAATTTTCATTATGTTGTTGATAATTAAAATATTACATCTAAGTATATTGTATTACAAGGAAAGAATGATATTTATCGTTGGTATATGAGTAATTCGATTTTGATTATGCTAACATCATTTTTTCTCCTTTAAATATATGAAATCATAATCAGATAACTAGTTGTTTAATGTAGATAACTTTTAAAACACAAGTGAAATTTATTGATTCATATAAATCATTTTTTTAAAGCTCATGTAGACCCACAATAATTTATACAATGATTACTTAAAAATTGGTCTATTTACCTATAACATGTTCACATTAATATTATGCACAATAAAGGTAGTTCCAATCAGACTATAGTCTACTGTCTATTTAAGTCAGATTCCAATTACAACATATGTTACATCTTGTTTTGGGCTTGTACCAAAATAAGGGTGTTGGTTGGTGTTCAACACCATAAAACATAATGAATGGTGTATAGTTACTATATGATCAGAGATTGGTCTATTTGATTATGTTAACATGATTATTTACATGTATAATTTTACTATGAAGGCCATCATTGGCATTAGGCCAATTGTGCCTTTTGATCCATCATTGTTCCAACCTTGTACATGACCCTTGGCATGATGGGAGAAATTTTGTTTGTGGTGGTTGGTCGTAACAACCTTATTGTTTTCTCTCTTTATCCCATCGATCCATGTGGAGATCGGTAAATGGGAGGTGTGTAATAAGCACCATCAAAAAAAAAAAAATCTTTGTTAAATTGCTTGTAAGGGCTTATCAATTGTAAACTTATTATTGTTTATCAACACATATGTCAACCTCTCTTCTACCTTGTTCTCTTTTATTCGTAAAGAACATCAAAAATCCTAGCTGGAAGAACTCGCTCACCAAATCAATATCATTTTCATAATTAATAATTACTAGGTTCTCTATCTTTAAACCATGGAAAGCAATCAAAAAATTGATATTAATTGATTTAATCAAGTTGCAATATCTTATGCCTTGGAAATTCAAGCTAGGCTACCAACAACTATAAACTTGATCGACTGTTAGTTGTTTAAAGAGACTATTAAATGCTAATGAATTATGTATGTTAGACTAAGTCGTTAAAGGCTTATGAAAATTGTATCAGCTTGTGGACTATGAAAACTGGAATCATAAATAATTATGAAATAGGTTGGCCTATCTTAAATATAAACTTAAGAATAGCATAGGAAATGAGTTGTAAAATGAAATATTATGTGGAGGATTGAGATATTGATAATTTATGAAGTAACGAGGTTTTTGCTTTGAAAAGTCAAAAGAATGGAGGGATTTTGTATTGAATGTATCCTTTATTAACTTTGGAATGTGCTCAGAGAAGTTATATAGGGGGAGGCCCAACACATTGTGCAAAGAAAATATACTAAAATATTTTTTTTATTTTTCTTAATTAATGATGTTGGGAAAAGACAAATAATTTATTGAAAATCGAGACACTGCAAAGAACAACCATTAGCATAGGAGTTGTTTTTAGTTAATCTTGTCAAGAAGGCAAGATTAGAATCTTGTAATTAAATTCCATTAATGAATATGATCCGGATGGGAAAAATCATTAAGGGGCTTAGCGTGAGAAAATATGGGAATCTGGTGTCATAAAATATTTGGAGGATGTGCCCATATTTTTCTTAGAAAATGATCGAAGAACCCAACGCGCTTAGGGAGACTCTTGGTTTGGAAATTCTAATTTAAAGCATATCGAAATGCCAGAAACTCATTATTTGTCTGGTTTGTGTTATTTGTAGTGACCACTGTGATTGTAACCGGTTGCTGTGGGTTATCACAGCCGCTTCCTAGTGTTTCCGTTGGATGGTCGATGAAGCTTCCAAATGAAGAATCCAGCCAATGAGTTTGAAACGCCCTGTGATCCGATGTGTCCACAAGAATCCATCCTGGACCTGTGTAAGAGCTGGATCGATCCCCTTTGACTGTGTTTGATGAAAACGTAATCGATGAAAACGTTGGCAGCATCCAATTGATGTAATTTGTATATGGTTAATACAAGAATGATCATGACCTGAGATACAACTTCCTCTTATTGATTAATAAACAGAGGAGTGTGTAGTTGTATAAGAAGTTTATGATGGAACATCTCTTCTTCTCTCTTCAAAATGAAAATGAAAATGTCTCTTCTCAGATCACAGTTTTCTTGAGCTTGATTAGCTTAAAAAAGTGAATTTGAAGAAAGATTTTATCCTTACAATTTTGAATGATTATTTATTTCTTATTGTTCACCTTGTTCAAACTGTGCTCAAAGTATATCTTTCATTCTTGCCGATTGCTCATAGATATAGATGCAGAAGATGAAGTTGTGAACTTAGAGAGAGTTATAAAAAAAAATCCTTGATTGTTTACACCTTGTTGAACTGTAAGTGTCAAAGAGCAGAGATTTAAATTAAACAATGCCCCTGGATGTTAGGCACTAAAAGTTCAATGTATAAACCATTTCTTTTTTTAACTTGAGTGTATTATTTTAAGATTTAAACTATCTAGGAAACACTAAATGGAAGTCCTATTGTCCCCTTCTCTTGTGAAATAATGTAACCTCTTCAAGTACCTTGACCTTATTGTTCAGTGCCTTTATTTTTGCTAAATCTATGGTTGTGAAGACTATGAGACACATTGAGAATGAAAAATAAATAGTGTGTGGTTAGTTTATGAACCCTTGGTCCTTCATGATTAAGTTAACCACATCAGTTAGATCAATGTTTTGATGGTGGAAACACTTGATTGATATGATTCCTCGTCATGAGAGTTTTCTTTGTTATAATTGGAATATATTTAATATTTTTTTTGGGTTAATTTTTATTATATAATTAAATCAATTACCAATTTTAATATTTAATTGATAAATTTATGTCTTGATATGTTCTCTTTGGACCAATTTTTATTGTATAATTAAATCAATTACCAATTTCAATATTTAATTGATAAATTAATGTCTTGATATTTTCTTTGTGAATGTCACTACTTAGGGGGATGTAGCAAAATAAATTGAAAGGAGTGGAATATTCTCCTCTCCTTGAGAATAAATATTTATCACGAGATTAAGCATTGGTGATTAAATTCATCTTACTTAAAAGCTCCTTGATAGGTTGAGAGGTTATAAAGGAATGGCTTTGGGATTAGTTTGGGTCATTAGTCATAAGGGTGGTACCCATTACCTTCTCACTAAGGTAATTCATCATTTTATCTAATGTTTTGATTATGAGTTGACATGCATTAAGGAATTGGGTCACTTGAAATCTATCCTTGAGATATCATCTTTACCATGTCTTAAAATAAGATATAAGTCTCTTTGTGAAGTACTATAACTAATATGTGATCTATTGTTTGGCTATGCTTGTAAAGAAGCCCTCAAGAAGGGAAAATAGAATATTAAACTTGTCTTATATTATTGGAAACTCATTCCCCCTTGACTAGTTTGGGTTCTTAAACTTAATTAATACAAGACCTTCAATTTCCATGCTATAAAAGAATATAAGTATCCCTATCATTTAATGAACATTCTACTGGTTGGTGTAAAATTGGTGCTTGTAGGGCGATCTTCAAATGAAATAGAATGTTATTTAAGCCATTGTTGTCAACCTATTAATGCTTGCATTATATAGAATTGAATCAGATGATTGATATGCATAGTATTTACAAAAGAAGTGGTGGCCTTATAACTAAAGGTTCATGCTCTAGATCTATGAGTAGACTTATCTCTCATGCTTATCTTGGATTAATATGAGCACGCTTAGAAACCTATTATGAATTATACAGTTAGATTTGTGTTACATTATCTTGTAAGTTTGGAGAAACATTAATTTTTATGACTCTTCCAACTTCAACGCATGCTAGAATGTGATGGTTATAGGTCTAAACCTTTCCTTGAATATGAAGCTCATATAACCTTGAGTTATTACTATTCCTTCTTGTTAAGGATTGTGGAATTATAAAATTAAATTATCTATAGACTAACTCTTATAAGGTACTTATATGAGGAATCTATATCATATTTTAATCATGATGAGATAGTTGCATCATGATACCTTAGTAGTCTACATAATGAGCTATGTTCTCTCTCCGACTTCAATAAAAAAAAAAAAAAAATGAATTGAAGGATTGATTATTCCTATGGTTGAATATGGTATGGAGGATTGTCTCCTTGAGGCATTAATTTTCCATGTGGTTTAGGGATCGATAAATGTAAAACATGAGTAAAATATGGGTGAAACCAACCTAACTTAACTTCTTAATATTATTCTCATATCTACAGTTCATGAGTTACTCCATCTTCTAAATGGCTTGTATTACTGAGTAGTCACAATCGGTTGGTCATGGTCAACTATCGAGGGAATATATTTTACCTCATGGGAGAATGTAAAGTAATCACAACATATATTATTGATAGTAAGTAATTGTAACATTGCTAAGGGGATTTATTTCCCCTATTAACATCTTCTTCTGAGATGTATGTGGACAATGAAGAAGAAAAGTGTATTTTTTCCGATACTTGATTGGAGGGTTGTTATAACATTAATAGTAGTATTGGATTCATTTGGATATAAGACTTCTAAATGACCCATGATGTATGGTAGTGATCTTGAGTTTTACACCATAAATAAAACACTAAATATTGGATGACAAGTTGAAAAATTTGATCTATAAGAAGGGGTTTTGTTAACACTTAGGACACCTTATGTTTTATGATAGTAGAGTGACAAAAGATGATTTTATAGGTGCACTACAATTAAATTGATAGAGACTTTGGGATGTAAAAGGTAGTGGAAGTGATCCAAAAATACTTCTATAAGTTGAAACTTTGTCATGATGTAAATATTTGTATTAGATCATGCACAACATGTGTAATATAAAAACAACTCACAAAAATCACAACCTCTACATGCCTATACCAATTCCCAATTAACACTGGGAGTCAATATCCATGGATTTCATGTCAAGGTTTCCCATGAGTAGGCATGATCATAAATGTTTATTTATTGTGGTTATCATGTTTTCCAAGATGGTAGTTTATGTGCCACTATACAAAAGGGATCAAATATAAAGGCATCACAAGGATCAAATTTGAACATGCATGAGCCTTATTTAGATTACCATAAATTGTTAAGTCAGATAGGGACAACATGTTTATTAGTACTTTCTAGTATACATTATGGTCCATGATGGACAACATGATGACCAAGTCCACCTATTTTCATCCACAAACAAATGATAAAATACAATTGGTTAATTATATGATGGTGCATCTAATTTGAATGTAAAACTCAAAATATCCATAGACTTGGGATGATAGTTTACCATACACCCAACATAGCTATAATTGAGCCCACCATGGCTCCATAAGACAAACCTTTTTAGTTTTATTTTGGGTTTCACTTTCCAAACCCCATTGATGTGGGAATGCATATTATATTGGAGGAAATATCTCACCATGCACAAAAAAATGACAATGTCACAATATATATTTAACGAATATAACAAATCAAAAATAAGGTGCATGAAATTTTAATAGAAAACTAGAAATAAGTACAAGAAACATCATGACCAACATCAACTCCATCACTAATTCAAAGTTGGTGATAAGATATGACTAAATTTGTAGAAAAAATGTTTTAAAGGCCCAAATAGGGAAATCAAACCTTTTTGATATGGATAATCCACAATCATCAATAAAGCAGGTAATAATGCCTTCTAAACTTGTCACCCTATCATGGGTGACATCCATAAATGTGTAAATGCTTTAGCAATATTTTATACCTCTCCTAGACACTTCAAATATTGTTGAACAATATCATGTCATGGAGTTAAATCCTAGCTGTTAAACACCATTCAATATCTATCAGACCATAGATACAATGGTAAAATATACCAAGAATCAACAAATTTTCCACATATCCAGTTATCAAGGGAGGACCATTTGCTCACTATGGAAAGTGGCTAACCAAGAGTCATATTCAATAAAAAATTCCACATTTGTTTAAATATTTAGATGCAATGGGAACCATTTCTTCTCAAAAGAAGAAAAATGATCCTAAAAATGACTTTGGACCACTAGAGAAGAGTAATGGTTTATTTATAGAAAGTTATAATTTTACAAAAAAAATCAATAGATTATAAATAATAGATTTAGAGACCTTTGAAATATTTTTGGAGCTTAGAAAGCTTTACTACACCACTATAGCATTGTAAACTTATGATTTGGGAGTCAATCTTTCTAGAAAGATATTATAGTCCAAAATCCTATCATATTGTCTAAAAATGTTAACCCTGATAAGGTGGCCCACCTTGGATAACTATTATTAAAAATTATATTTCTAATAGACATCGTATTCTCAGGAGTTGTCATATTTTCTCTCTCTCACACACACACACATAATTATTCGTATAATTATGCATGTTGAATGAATGTTATTAAGTTTTTTTAAATTTAAAATATTTTTTTTATTATTAATTTTTTTAATTATAAAATAAGAGTTTACTTTATTTTAATTCAGATTGGATAGTTGATCTCTTTAAGAGAGAAAAAATTATTTTTAGTAACTCTCTTATTATTTTGCAATTAAACTTTGTTTATTACTCTGGAAAATATGTGTCAATCCAACATAAAAGAGTTCAAATTTATTGTAACACATTAGTTCCTGATAGTTGGTATTTTATTTGGGAAATTAATCTTCAGTGTGGGTCAAAATTTCAAGTGACTATAATTCCTACATTAATCGCTCAATAATAAATGGCTCAATATTCCACAAAATTATTAACATATATGATAAATAGGTCATTATTTAGTAAATAATTATTATAAAAATTGACTTAAATATAGAGTCAAAATCTCAAACTTGAAAAAAAAATTAGTAATGATAATAAAATTTCTAATTATATCTTCAGTTATTTATAATTGTTTTGAGGTGATGGAGATTTTAACCTCTTATTAGGTTGATAGGTGTTCACCAACTAGATTAAGCCTTGTATTTTGTACCTAATCGATGATCAACAATGAATGCTGGAGGATGAATACAATCACATCATCTTGCTTCTAACATGTTGCGTGCCCAAACCATAGGAAAAAAGAGTGGTTGATGGTGTGTTATTAGATTCTAGATATACAGTGGTAGATACAGAATGCTAAGTGGTAAATAAATTTTAACAATGGTGTGGGTACCTTTTTGCCATGTTTGTAACCCTATTATGTGGATATGTATGTCATTGCGTTAAATTCTATTAATATTTATTTGGGTGGATTTGAATTCTTATGCAATGATACATAGGTTATTTTTATGTGTTATTAACCCAAATTAATGGAGACATTATTATAATGTTGAAAAAAACTATAATCTATATATGTGCTTGCCCTCTATGAGAGCAATTTTGATATTGCATTGAGAGAAAGTTTGTCTAAGAAATCTTAACTAAAGGATTTTATTGATCTGTTTTACA
Organism: Torreya grandis; assembly: GCA_037957365.1. NCBI lineage: Eukaryota > Viridiplantae > Streptophyta > Pinopsida > Cupressales > Taxaceae > Torreya > Torreya grandis. Next base: position 1,187,888 of record JARHVA010002304.1, read on the forward strand.
GTCTTAGATAAGTAATTTTGTGGGTAACTACATGGACAATTTTTTATCAAGGGTAGCTTCTATTTAAGGTAGGATATGTTATATGAAGAACACAAAGACTTGCCTATGTTTGCCCTTTTTTTAAATAGTATTATGGTCTTTGAAAACATGGAATCATTGACATGTTGTAAAAAAAGCTATGTTAATGCTCCTTTTTGTTCGATGGTAAGTTTATTGTGCAAACATTTTTTTTTTTTTGGTTTTATGGCCTTAGAGAAGGCGTTTCATGGGGAAATGTATGGATAAGTGTAGGTAGGATATGTTCTCTAAACAACACAAATAATTGGAATTGTTTTCATTTTCTTTTATAATATTATGTTGTTTGATGGATTAGAATCCTTGTATTCTTGTAAAAAGTGCTCTAGTTATTCTCCTTTCTTCTATAGCTATATGAAAATGAATCTCTAGTCTTTCGATGGTTCATTGTGCATAGACTAGAGTCTGGGCATAAAACCATTACCATGTGAGTTAATATGATCTCCCCTCTCCTCCTCTCCCCTATTTGAATGAATATGTGGGTTGTTCATGGTTCTCTATGACTTATTTATATTATGGAATCTTTGGATTATTGTAAACAAAGTATTTTGATACTCTTTTTTGTTTGGTGGTAAAATTGTTGTGCAAACACTATTTTTTTCAATTTTACATATAAATAATTTGATATGCTTGCATTTTTTCATAATATTATGTTGTTTGATGGCATAGAATTATTGTCTCCTTGTAAAAAAATATTTATTGATGTTGTTTTATTGGTGGTGTTGGGATGGCGAAGGCTTAGTCTTTTGATAGCTCAATGTGTATAGACTACAAACTAGGCATACAACCATTTCCAGGTGAGTTCAAGGACATTATAATCATGCCTTTTTTAAAAATCTAAATGACTATATGGGTTATTTTTGGTTCTATGTTATTTATTAATGGCATGGAATCATTAGATTATTGTAAACATAGCTTTATTAATGCTCTTTTGTTTGGTGGTGATGGGATAACAAAGCCATTTTTTTTATAGCTCGATGTGCATAGAATAGAAATTGGGTATCAATCATTTTCAAGTGAGTTAACATGACATATTAGAATCACCCTTTTTTATTTTTTGAATGATTATACAGGTTGTTCACAGTTCTTTGTGACTACTCAATAAGTTTATTTTTCTCATGAACTTATATATAGATCTTCAGGGTTGTGATTTCATTTTTTCCAAATTCATGTTTTACTATGTGGACAAGCTCCAGTGGTGGTGAACATTGAATGAAGGCAAGTTTTATCTTGTGAACAACACAATGAATTGGTTTTATATAGTTTTATGTTGTTTGATGACATGTAATCATTGACTTCTTATAAACAGATATTTGTTAATGCCCTTTTGTGTTGTCTAGAATTAAAGGACTTTAGATTTGGATAGTACATATTAGGATCATGTTCTTTAGAATCAATAGCTTCTTGGTTTGATTTTAAGAATTTGGGGGAGTAAAATGTGCACGTTAATATCTAAATAATGTTAATATGTACATAATATTAATATTTAATAATATTAGTTCTATGATGATGATGATGATGATGATGATGGTACACATACACACACATAGTTTTATAATATATATAATTTTATATTAAAAACTATAATATAAATAGGTTTTGTTATTCTTTTCAGTTCTATTTGTGTAAAAAAAAATTGTCTTCTTTATTCTTTGAATTTATAAGAAGTTTAATGTTGCTTTTAATTCTTTGGGTGAGAAAATGTTGTAGATTTTGATTTGGAGAGAAATTGCTTATGCCTAGAGCAAGGTAATGCATTGGTATGAATGAAACAAAATCAATTTGATAAGATGATTGCTTTTTTGAAATAATTGGTATATATATGTATATATGCATATATGCACACACACATTGATATATATATATATATATATATATACCAATTATTTCAAAAAAGCAATCATCATACCAAATTGATTTTATTGCATACACACCAATGCACAACTTTGATTATATATATAGTTTTGTATTAATAATTACAATAAAATAGGCTTCATTATTCTTTTGATTTTTATTTGAGTAGAATAAAAAATATTTTGTTTGTTTTCTTTGTTCTTTGAATTTTTGAGAATAAGTTTAATTTTGTTTTTAATCATTGGGTGGGAAAATGTTGTAGATAACAAGTTTGATTTGGAGAGAAATTGTTTGTGCCTAGAGTAAGGTTGTGCATGCAACAAAATCATTTTGGTAAGATGATTGCTTTCTTGAAAATATTATTTTTTATTTTATTTCTTCTTTAAATTTATACAAAATAAATTAATATTTATTTAATTAATAAATGTAGTTTTTCAAATACCTTTTTTTGGATTTAAATTAAGTTTTTTATTTGTGTTGTAATTATTTATTTTACGATCAACAAATGAGGACATTAAAGTAGTAGGTAGTTGTTATTATTATTATTATTATTATTATTATTATTATTATTATTATTATTATTAGAAGAAGAAGAAGAAGAAGAAGAAGAAGAAACTCAGGTATGATCAATATCAAGAAATATATGGCATAATTTATGTAACTTATATTCTATCATGTGCACCTTCGTTAAAGCTAATAATCAATGTGTCAATGGAACTATTTATAATATGAAACCTCAATGATACATCCTAAGTTAAATAGTAGATCATGCTGAAACAAGTTTTTTAAAGTTTACTAACAAGGAAATCATTCTTGTAAAATTAAATTATTGAATGTATTGATTCCAAAAACATGTATTTTAATTTGTTGAAAATATCAAATTGATTAGATTTCAAAGGAAGATTTGTTTACATATTTTATTTATTTTTTGGATCAAATAATTATTTTTTATAGTTATAATACTTTACTTTTTAAAATTTAAATCTTATATTATATTAATATTTTTTTCATTGATTTATATATATACTTACTTATATATACTTATACTTTTGATGTAGTGATTTTATAATTAATCATAATTGTTTAGTTGAAAAATTTACTTATTATTAATAAAAATATCTTAGATTTATACCTTATTTATTAAAAGATGTAGTAGTTCACATAATTGTTTAAGCATTATTTTGTATTTTGATTGATTTCTAAACATTGAATGTGTTGGTATCTTTATATTTAATTTTAAAATATTTTAATTATTACACAATATTTTTAATAATAATTAATAATTATTATTTTTAAATGATAATGTAAAATTATGTTTTTTTTAAATTGCAATTAACATATGATTTTTAAGTTGACGTATGGTAATGTAATTATTTTGAAGCATCATATAATGTACAATAGTTTGATTTTATAAAATTCATTGAGGTTTGGATGAATGGTTATACTGAACACATTACTAATCTATTTTTTAATTATATGACAATACCAAAAAAATAAAGGTTATATTACACATTTTAAGTAATTATTAGGTTTGTAATGTAATTTAAAATCTATAAAATCCATTAAATATGAAATTACATTAAATATTTATTTTATCAATTAATTTTAATAATTGGAAAATAAAAAATATTAAATTTATTTGAACTCAACTATATTGTTATTCTTAATGTGTTACTAATTATAACTTGAATTTTTTATGTTTTGATTAATCACCACTTTATGTGAAACCTAACATATTGTAAAGTTTTGGTACTGGGTACTTACATATTTTTTCTTGCATATCTAATACAAGAAAATATGAAAACAAGTATAACACACAATAAATTGATTTAGATGTAATAAAATTAACAACACCACACTTTATGAGAGAGAAAAAAATTAATAGAATATAATTTATCATAAACATTATGCATTGTAGACTACCAAAACCTCCATTGTCAGAGATAAAAGTGATGGTAAAAGTTTGATTGAAGTTTTTAGAAGCATGTGTTATTTATTTGTTTAAACTTTGTATATATAGAAGCTTCGGTCTTGTTTATGACAATATCTATAATGCTATATAATATGAACTTGGGTATAAATTAGAAAATGGGTATCCATTATCCTATTTATTAAATATAATAAGATATATTTCATCAAAAAATAAAATAAAATGGGTATAAGAATTCGCATGTAAAATTCTAAGAGTAAAGAAAGAAAATTTTATTAAACGTAAAAAATAAATATTGATTGTACTTTTTTTTACAATATATCATAATATTAATGTATATATTTTTTTACATTCAAAAATTAAAATGCAATATCATAAATTACATATATTTAATAACATATGTATAATGGTAATTATGTATCAAAGCGAATGTACACTTGACTGAAGTGATAAAATTTACACATTGTGTCATTTTTTGTTCTCCTTTTAATGATGGTCTTCTTGAAATTTGTGTTATTGTTGGGTATTATTCAAATTTATAGAGATTTTTTCTTCTAAGGTAACACACCCTTTAAAATCTTTGTTAATTATATAAAAGATCTTTCTTTATAGTTAAATTTATAAAAAAAAATCTTTTATTTTATTTTTATCATATGTGGATTTTTTATTTTTTTTTACAATGTTTGATTTAAGAACATTCATCTCAACATGATAAGCATTGATATTGGCACGATAATTTCAAAGTTTACCAAAAATGTCATTTCTTGTTTTCTCAAAGGAGACCATGAAACAAAACCCTTTTTTCCAAATATTTGAGATATGTCCTTATCTGCTCACTTTTAAGTGCAAAAATGTGCTATTGCATTTTGATTTTCATTGTATTATATTCATAAATAAATATTTTGGCAATAAAATTCAATGCTCTTGTTACATCTAATGAGTTATAATAGGATCTATGTGCATCTTATTTAGTTTCAATGTAGAACATGGAAGATGAAATGTAAGTTTCTTGTTCATTTTTCAAATTTATAGACAAGTAACAATTTTCCATATTAGTTTTTTCCAAAAAATAATCATATAATTTATTTTCAAATAAGACCATTGTGATACTAGAATTACAAATTGTTTCATCCAAAGAAAGTAAGATCAGGAACCCAACACGTATGTTGGACACACATAATAAAAAAGGCAAACAAATTCTTTCACGAGTGTCATTTTTTCACGTACCAAAATTAATAGACAAAAAAATATTGGGATGCTTGCCATGGGTAATAATATTCCAAAAATTATTTTTCCCATCAGTGAATTAATTATAGAGTAAAAATTGATCAATAAAGAGAAGTGTTTTAGAAATAATTAGTCTTAAAAAATATGATAGAAAAGAAAAAATATGGAAGATTATTTGGATTTTATTTTGTTGATAGTGACGAAGGAAAAATATGTGCGACATGTGTCAATGAGGTTGTAAATGAATTTTATTTTTAGTAGGGAGATACAAAGCATAATTCACACACATTTTGGTAAGATAAATAGGCAACAAGTGTAAGACATATCAGATTTCATATAAAATATGGTCTCATGTAGGATAATAAAGTAAATGGAAGTTGAATAGTTTATTTGATTGTGTAAATGAAAGGTCATGAAAACAAAGATTCATAGTCTCTTCACAACATTATATATACTCTATTTTTGTAAAATAAAAGGGTAGAATGTAATAGAGATAAATATATGGCACTCTTTGATTCGATAATTTATTATCAAGTTTCTCATGTGCGTATATAAGTATTGATTGAATTGATCACATCTTCCTTGAGAATGTCTGTATTTTTTCTTATGGTTCATCTCTAAATTCTATAAAAGATAAAATTTTAATAAGTACACATATGCTAAAGATGAATACGAAGAAAATTTTGCATAAGGAAATGTATGACATTTAACCTTGATCTATCTAAAAATTATAGTAATCATTCAGAATCCCATTACAACATTCATAGACTACAATCAGTAGTATGTCTTAATGAGTGATTTCATGGATTGTTTCTAACAAAGGCTCCATTATCAGTACCTAAATATGTTGAAATGGTTACTTAGTCAAAGAGATCTTAAAAATTGGCTAGATGCAAGGATACATAAGTTTTTAAAGGAAGAATCTATAAGAATAGAAGTATATATAGAGGAGATCATTTTTTAGCACATTCATGGTGAAATTTATAGAATATTTTGTCGTAAGTTGCTTGAGTTTCTAGTAGCATGGTTGTCTAAATAGGAATACTACTACTTTAGATCACAAGAAACATAACATTTTGTGTGAAACATATTAAAGTTGGAAAAAGTATGCAACCTTGATATTGAATGAACGCATTCATTTGACCATTGGGTAAAAACTAAAATTGATGGGTACATTAAAAAATTTGTTGTTAAGAGGTATAATGTATTTGAAGTTACTTATGAATTGTTTATTAGAGGGATTGTATGAAAGCTTTTGCAGTGATTCCATTTGTTGTTGAAGATGTTGGTTGTGGAAAAGGCCATGGTACCAATTTTTAATGATATGAAGTAGTTGATCACGTCACTATGGGGATGTGGACTAGAGGGAATTGAGTGAATAAATTTTGAACAAAGGAACCTGAATCTAAACCTAGAGAATGGATAATGCAGAGAAGATAAAAATGAGAAAGTAATCCTAGGGCTTCAAAGAGAGTTATGACAACAAAAAACATGGAACAAGCAAAATGTTGTAAAAGATGAAGGATTACAAGTAGTTGCAAGTAGGAATATAGAGGAAGTTGTAAATAAACTATGAGGAACTAGACCTATATAAGAAGAATATGAAGCTGAAGGATAAAGATCTCAAAAGAGATAGAAAAAATGTAGGAACTATATATAATGTATAAACCAACTTGGAAAGAGAAGACATAAAAACATAGATAAACCATCAAGAAGTTGTAATAGAGAAATTAGAACACATTAACAATAGATTTAGAGAGCAGCTAGGGAGGCAATGATTGTATGTGGAATAAGAAGGACCGTATTTTAAATAAATAATGATGAAACTCAAAGTAAGGTCAAATTTGGGAATGGGTATGATAGATACTCTAGATATGGTTCATTCACTCCAAGTGGAGACATATATTATGCCTATTTTAATAGCTAAGAATATTAGTCTAGAAGTAGTTAGAGAAGTAGTTTCAACTAAAAATCAGTTTGAAGAAGCTAAAAAAAAAAAAGGTAGGAATAAGAAGGAAATTTGATGTGAAATATGCATGATGTTGAATCCAGGACTCTTCATACTCTAAGCACATTCATAAATTTTTTTTAGACAATTATAAAATCATCTTTAAGAATACCAATCGTATCTAGTGCAATCACAAGATACATGTATTTTCCTATAGGAGATTTTATTACCTTGACAACATATGATGGGTCAAGTGACCTAAAGCAGTAATATATAAAAAATGAAATGAAGTGGTAGGTTGAGGGTATGAAAAATGAAGCAAATAATAAGTGATAACTTATAGGAGCTTTGTCTAGTTGAAATTTAGAGTTCATGTTTAAAAATAATCATGCAATTATGACTCTCCAACTAGTTAAGGATAAATTGATAGGATAATTCAAAATGCATAAGTAAGCAAACTATAAAATTTAAGATTTGAAGGAGATAAGATAAAAAATAAGATAATTATTATGGGATTATGATCATTGGTTCTCAGATGTGATGAACAAGGTTAATTTTCAATTATGGGACTTAGATAAAGTTGCTCCGTTTGTCGAAGGGCTTGTGAAGTAATATTTGGTTTTCCATAGCCCAATCTTATTTGACCACAAAAAATAATGTAATATCTTCTATAATCATAGTTGATCAAATAGATTAATGCAAAGAATACCCTCTTAGTGTTACAAAAATTATGTTAAGTTATATGCAGTATTACACAAGAGGGATGAACTTCAAGAAGGGAATAAACCAAGATTGGATGTATTTTTCATAGAATGTGGACATGAAAGGCATTGCTTAAATGAATATCTAAAGTTAAAAATAGAGTTGCGTGAGGTATATTGCACTCTAGGGCATGCAAATACAAAGTCTCATTTATCACAATGGTATGTGCAATAGTCACACAATTTTACACTTTCTGTAAATCCCATAATCATGATGAAATAATTGTATGGATATAAAATAAATAAAAAAGGATGTCACTCAAAATTTATTTACAATATCTAGACAATAATCTCCAGTGATAAAACCCATTGTAATAGTGTAAGAGGCCAAATTCACAGCACAAGGTGGATCTTGTATCTCAAGAACAAAACATATTCCTAGGTGGACTCCTCAATCACCAAAATACAAAATAGGGTGGATGTCTTAGCCTTTAAAATGGTGGAATTTTCCTTCTCCTCAATATCAATTAAGGGGGATAACTCTATCTCCAAAGTACCAGTCAGGATGGACCCCACATCACCACAAAAAAACAAATTCAACACCTCCTTCTCCATAGAAGCAATATGGAGGATATTCTAATGAAAACAAGGGTGGGGATCATGTCAAAGACAGGGAGGTTATCAAGGAGGTTATCAAGCTGAAAATCAAAATTGAAGGCAATTAAATTGATAGCCTAGACAACCTATTACTTGTTACTTGTGTGGATAAATGAATCACAGTGCATGAAATTATCCCCACAACCCACAAATGGAATTTGTTTGTGCTTATTTTAGGATCACATCATAACATAATATTGGTGATTTCCCTATTTTAGAGAAGTAGATGAAGGAGAAGACAATGTCAAATATGAACATGGTACAATATCATCCTAAGAATAAGACATTAGCTTAAGCTATTAGTATAAATCAACATAAAAAATAAGGTATTCCACCTCTATGGATGTCTAAAGAATATTGGATCAAAAAATTACAACAGGACAAATATCAAAACCCTGAGAGAGAAAATTTTGATGAATTAAGCAGCCTAGCTATTACAGTTAATCTAGAATCATAATACCACTGAAAGAGATCTTATGATGGTAGATGTTAAAATGTATGGATATATCATTTGAATATTTTGAAATGATAGAGCACTTATGACTCTAAAGTATTTACTAAAACTCATAAGTACTCTATAAAATGAAGACATTTACCAAAATATTACAAATCTAGTGCATAATTTTTTGCATTGTGCACAAAGAGGGAAATAGAGAGTTGAGTGATTAGTTTGGTATATCAATACTAAGAAGGAATGGGATGTGGATGATATAATGGATATTGAACCCACATGATATGAAATCCAAATGTTATTTTTGATTTTAACAGTACTATGAACATGATTCCTAGATCAACTTAGGAAGCTCTTGGAAGGATGACTTTAAGCTATAGCCCTATTAATCTAATTTTTTCTGATTATCATTGAGTCAAACATATTAAGAGACTTGAATATGTAGAGAAAAAGGTGGATAACTTAATTCTACTTGGAAACTTTAAATTAATTGAAATGTAGATAGATGAGTCTAATTATCCTTCTCTAATCGGAAAAAATGGGCCTATGATGGTCACATGACCATCAATATAATAAAAAATAAATTGGACACACAATGAGGATGTTTTTATTATCATACCATTGAATAAATCTAATAGCAAGCCATATGTGATCCCATAAGAACCATCTTTATCATATGAATATAGAGATGATAGTTGGTTTAAAGTTAATATAGAGTGAAAACCAAAAGCCTTATGAAGTATAAATTTTACTTACTTTTTATAGCCTATACAAGAGATACAAAAGTTTAAAAAATAGATCAATCTTTGATTTGACCAATCAATATGCTTATGATTTGTCCAAATTTTCAAATGCAAGAATGCAAGTATGCTTCTGTGAATTCTCCTACAAGATCAAGGGTTTATCAACTTTATTAGTTAACTCCTATAATTGGAGACTAAATTCAACCTAATAATGAAGTTAATTTCCCATGGGAATGAGCTTATTTAATAATTGAGGATTTAGATACTCATGATAAATTTTGTATGTGGAAATCATGAAGTAAGACCCATGTGAATGGTGTTTGTTAAAGAAATATAGTCAACCCAATATTTTTCTACAAAAGATCTAGCATAATTACTTTATAGTATGGAAAATCATGTTATAAATATGGACATGTGAGTTAGTTCAATGAACTATGCATTGAAAGGGGTTGATGTGAGTTGGTGGGATGTTCACAAATCCAAAAGAATTCATTGGGAAGAAGTGTGCAAGATGTTACAAGATCTATTTCAAGTTACAAATTATATCTTAGAAAATTGGTCATTATTTCAAGGGGGTCAGTGTCCAAAAATACATGTTCATAAACGCATTGAAGAATGGACATTGAAACAAGTGAAGCCAAGGTATTGGGTACATGTTTTTAAACATAAATTAGCTCATTTACCTAGGGCTTGGTACATACAAAAAGAATGCAGATGGGAGACTCAAATCTGGCCACAAATTCAACAATATTTTATTCAAACGTTTATATTTGAAGATGAAAATCTAATGATTCCCAAGGCTCTACAAGAATTAAAAAAATTCTTGTTTCACGGGCAAGAAGAAGATATGAATGATGTGTAGAAACAATAATTGTAAGTTGATCTAAGCACAAGTATTCACACAACTGTACAAGAGTATTGTGCTAATAAGGAGAAAGAGGAATTTATGATGAAACATTTTAACAGAATGTGGAGTAGCGTAGATGAATCTAATCACAATGATGGCAAGGAAAATTTATATTTGAAATATATTTTTAAACCTCAAATGGACACCAACATACCTGAGATGAATAATGTAGAGAAGAGAGAAGAGGAACAACTATGAAACCTCAATATCTTGGAGCAAGAAGGACAAAGGAAAACAAGGGATTCCATTTAAGTGGAAAAAATAAATATACACCAATAACCAATGTAGAATAAAATAGAGACCATCTATACAAACACAGTCTCAAAGTTAACAACCATTGGTGACCATTGGAAAGACAACAGATCTCAAAAGTGGTTCAATTGCTACTAGATTATGAAGATGTGTTTGTGTTTAACCCTAAATTTAGATATGGTGGGTATCTAGAGTTAATAAAATCATATTATATTTTACACAAGGGTGGTGAACTAATATAATAAGTATGCCAATTAATAGAAAACTAAAATAAATAGTATTCTGAATTTATACAACTGAGATTACTACAAATAGTAAATTAAACTATTGATAGATATTACAATAAATTAGAAATAAATTATACTTAGCTAGTTTACTATGTGCATGATAGTATGGGTAGGAACATTATGGAAGTGGAATATAATATGATCCTATAACAACCATTAGATTCTAGGAATATCCTTTCTATGGACTCGAATTCTTGCATCGGGTCTAGGTAGTTATGTCGACATAGTTGTCTAACTCTATTGTAAGTTTCCTATATAGAAATATTGACTAGATCTAGATACGACCAATTACATATTGTTGGGATTTATGTCACCTTTCTTCTAATGTGTTTAGATCATGTACATAGGTTGTTATTCTTTGTCAAATGATCAAACCCTAAATCTTCACCATTGGAGTGACTATTGTAAAATTGGGTTAGTGGGATCATAGTGTCAACCTTACCCTAAATATGTCTATGTCAATGGGAATTGCCTACATATCTAATACTTTGAAGAGGGTCTAAACTTGAGGTAGTTCTCTGCTATGTGTTGGCTTGTGTGTGAACAAGGATGCAATGTGTGACAAGCAAAGACATACAGTGACCTAGCTTGTAACTTGGAAAATATGGCTCATGGGATGCTCTTTGAATGCTTCTAACATGTATAAAGATTGATCTTATGACTAATATAAAAATAAGGAAAAAGGGCACATTTTCTCACTTGAATGATTGATTAAGTGCTTCTTGGTATATTTCCTTGTGAGTTATATGTGATTTCCAAGTGAGGAATAAATGAGGTTGATCTTGTATATATACCAATCCCTTATAGAAATATCTCACATCAAATCACTTAGGACTACCTTTTGGATACATTTATTTTGTAAATTAGATGAATTTTGGGCATTGGACACTTTTTAGTAAAATGGACACTTATGTCAATGCATGTCTCTGCCTGGGACACAAGTGTCTAGAGAGTTAAAAAATAGGTACATGACCAAAACTAGTAGTGAAGGATAATAATCAGGTTTAGATTTTTTCACAATACAAGAGGTTTAGTCATCAGAATAATAATATGGTCAGACTAAGAGATAAACAATTAGGTACAAAGAGATAGTGAATACGAACCTTTTGGTATCAAGAAGATCTATAACTTAAAGGTACAACCATGATAGGTATTTTCCAAGTGTTCAATATTGAGGTACTATATAAATCAAATTTTAGTATCTACATTTACCCTCACTCTAATCTAGTAATGAAATTGTTAATTTAATGGATATAAATGTGTACCTGGGTGTGTATAATACACCTTGCTTTTGTGTGAGCCCAACTCAAGTAGTTTACTAGTGAATGCCATATAACCAAGAGCATGTTACAATATATAATCAGTGTGTGAAATCTAAAATTGAAATAATTTGAAGGCTTGAAAGTAAGAAGAGTGAGGTTAGGAATACACCTCTATGTTGATGCATCCATTTTACCTTTTGGAATTTTGATTTGGAAGTATGACTCATTATGAATCATTGAAGTTGAGATTAGGAAAATTATAAACCTAGAAGTGTTTGTGTGTGTGTGTGTATGAGGAAACATGCCCCAAAACTTAGTGTAAAATTGAGTTGCAACATGGCCATTAAGCTTGTTTCATCTCAATCTTGCGACCCAAATATGTGCATAATATGGTAAATGTGATTGACTTAATCAACTCACACTATATATCTAGTGAGAGTGGATGATTTAATCAAAATGAACCTATATGTCTCATGAAGTTAGATGATTTAATCAAATCTAACTTATAAGCTTGGTAAGATTGAGTGATTTAATCAACTCAACCTTCCAAAGGTGAACCAACTACTATAGTATATCGGATCAATAATAGTCCATAATAATCCATCATGGATATAATAATAGTCCATTATAGTATTAAAAATATATAAAATGATTTGAGTTTTCAAATTTTAGGTTCCCTTTGCATGGTATATGCATCTCATAGATGTCTTAAGCTAAAATATGAGTATAATAATAATACCAATGTATAGAATGATGCCACAAATATGTATTTGAATCATATAACTATAAATACGGTGAATTTTAAATTGGTGCAAGTATGGAGGACATGTTTATATGAAATGTACCCACTAAATCTAGATAATTCATGAATTAGTGTAAATGTGTAGAACATGTTTACATAAAATACCCCCATTGGCTCTAAAGATGTTGAGTATTAAATAAGTGTGGAGGTCATGATTTTTTTACATGTCCCCTCTAAAATATGAAATTGTGAAAATATGGAATTCATGTCTTTATGACATGATCCCAATGATATGCCCCCCCTTTTGGGGTGAGGGGAAGTAGAATCTAGTAGTTACCTTACCTCAAAATGATAAGATAATTGTATAATTTTTGTATTGATCATTTAACACATAAGAGTAACATGTATAGGTAGATATAATGTTGAGGTATGTAGTATGTGATCATATCAAGTCCTAAAATGCATGATAATGTCTAGTGAGTAGCATTACAAGCTCAAAAAATAATCAAGCACACACACAAGAGCACTTAAAATTAATGTAAAAAATATAGTGGTCCAAAGAGAACTCATACAAGGGGCATGTTCAAATTCCACACAATTGAAGGGACATGACTTAGTCAAATGTCTAAATAACATAAAAATGATATATTCAAATGTTTACATACAAAAGAGTGATGTATTCAAATGTTCAAATAGGCAAACAAAGGCACGAGGGCTACAATCAAAGGAGCATATTCAAATTCTCAACCTACAATACAACACAAGACAATAACAAGCAAGGAACAAACTCAAGGAAGTGCATAAATGAAAGCATGGAATATAGGTAACCAACATGAACATAACATAATAGTTCATACATATGTGTATTTTTTTAAATGTTAATAACATATGTATAATAGATAGTACAACTAGGAACATATTGAATATTTTTCGTATTTTTGAATTTTTTGTAGTTTTTATTTTTTTTAGATTTTTGGGATATTTGGAAATGTTTATGATCAAAAGTGAGATGTATTGATTGTAGGATCACTACTATAGACTGTGCATTAGATCCTCTTCATTAGAGCCAAACAATAATTTGTATGATACCCATGTATTCTATGATATTGGTAATAATATTTTATTATTATTAGAGGTTGTAAAGGAGGTAATGTGATCAAGTTGTGTTTAAGCAATACCCTTAGAATCTCACTTGGACTTATATTATCCTTTTGCATATTATGTAAATAAGTTATTGCAAATGGATTTTGTTTAAACTTTTTATTTTGAAATGATCCTTTTTGGGGCACAATAATAGTAGAAGATATGAAGGTGTGTGCATTACTAGAAAATTTTGAGTTTTGCATATAGAAAAGCTGATTTTGTAGCAATACAAGATTTTATTTAGTAATGGTAAGTTTATTTATAGGGTTTGACCAACACAACCCTTAGGTATTACAGATTTCCTAATCATAGCCCCTACCATCAAGAGTAGGTGTGGGTCATTGGCGGGTTTGAGGAAGAGCACACTGATTAACTTCATATAAAACCATAGGGTGGGCCACCTTACCCCTTATAATAGTGATAACATGGACCTCGTATATATCACCCTCCTTAGGGTTAGGAAGAGGAAGAGGTTTCACCTTATCCATTTTAAATGTTCTAAATACTTAAATAAGGATAGGATAAGAGAGGTACACAAATTTTAGGGATAAATTCATTGTGTTAATATATTATTTTGACATTGAAAACAATCTAGCTTTTCAAATAAATTTCAACAAACTAGAAATTAGAAAAAATAGAAAAACCCTAGAGCATACTAGGAGTTGCATGAAAAGACACATAGATTGGATTCTCCAAATGTCTAACCCTAAATTTAGATATGGTGGGTATCTAGGGTTAAGAATATTATATTATATTTTACACAAGGGTGGTGAACTAATCAATAAGTAGGCCAATTAATAGAAAACTCAAATAAACATCATTTTGAATTGATACAACTAAGATTGTTAAAAATATTAAATTACAACTATTAATAGATATTATAATAAATTAGAAATAAATGATACTTAACTAGTTTACTATAGGCATATAGCCATGGGTGGGAACAAGCTCTAAGTAAACTAGAAGATGATCCAAGAATAATTGTCAAATTATAAGAATATCCTTTTTGTGGCCTCATATGCTTATATCGGGTCTAGACAATTACATCGATGCAGGTGTCTAACTCTATTATGGGTGCCTTATACAGAATACTAATTTGATATAGATGCGACCAAATGGAGCCTTCTATGTTTTTTGTCACCTTTATTTTAATGTATTTTGATTGTGTGTATAAGTTTTCACTCTTTGTCAAATGATTAAACCCTAGCTCTTCACCCTTAGAGTGATCATGAGAAAAATAGGTTAGTGGGTCATAGTGTCAATCTGATCTCAAATACCCCTATATCTATGGGCATTACCTCAATAGCCAATACTATGAAGAGGGCCACAAACTGATGCAGTTTTCCCCTATGTGTTAGTTTTTGTATACACAAGAGTGTAATGTGTGATAAGCAAAAATATGCAATGACCTAGATTGTAACTTGAAAAATATGGCTCATTGAATACTCTTTACATTATTTTGACCTATATAAATATTGCTTTTATGATTGATATGGAAATAAGGACAAATATGGCATGTTTTCCCACTTGAATTCCTGATTGAGTGGATTGGCAATACTTGATAGTATCATGCACATAAGGAGAATGAGAACAGACTTGAGAATGTTGTCGAGCTAGGGCAGCTGCCCCCTAGGTCATTTTCTGCTGTGGTTGCTTCTGTGTAGGAGGGGAAGGGAGTCAGTTGGTTAGCAGGGGGTGGGGCCGTAGCTTAGGCTATTTTTTTGTCTAAAACTTTTTTTTTTGTCTTTTGTGCTGCATGTGGCGCAGCTTTTCTGGTTAGTGAATAGTGAAGGGGCCAGTGGGGTTGTCTGGAGTGTGCTCACAGCTGGAGAGCACCTTTTGGCAGGTGCAATCATGGCTGGGAGTATGCCTTCCAGGTCTGGTGCTGGATTCAACTTTAGTGAAGTGGTCAGAATGAATTTGCCAGGATAGGAATTGCAAGGGTATGAAAATGCCCTCTTTTCTCAGAATTTAGATGCCAAGGAATCGAACCTGCCTGGAGGCTCCAAGATTACGAAGGTTAACGGATGTCTTGAGAGATGCAAAGAAAGACCAAAACTGGTAATTCCATTTGAAATGATTGCTGAGGATGTAGAATACTACTCTAATCACTCTTTGTTTTGTAATTTTTTGGGTTTAAAAGTCTCCCTTCATTTCCTGAAAAGTTGGGCCCGAAGAGTTTGGGAACCAGAGGGAGAATTGGAGGTCACGATGCTGGCAAATAACTATTTCATGGTGACATTTCCCTGCCTGCCTAACCACAATAGGGTCTTTGAAGGGGGGCCTTATTTTTATAACCAGGTGGGATTATTTGTAAAACCTTGGCATGCAGGCTTTAACCCCTCTGAAGAGCTACCAAATCGAGTGCCAGTGTGGGTTCGATTGCCTAGACTTCCAATAGAATGTTGTCATGAGGACATGTTACATATGCTGGCATTAATGCTTGGAAAACTAGTTGGATCCTCTACACAAACACTGAGTAAGAAGGTGATGACCTTTGCTCGTATTTGTATGGAAATTGATCTAAGTAAACCATTGCCAGATGTAGTTGATATGAGTGTAGGTTCATATTCTTGGGTACAGCAACTGGACAATGAGACCCTTTCATTCCGTTGTCGCATCTGCCATGAATATGGCCACCTAGTGCGTAGATGTCTGAAAGCCAAGCCAATGGATCATCAAACTATGCCTCCTTCTAATACCATTCCTAGTACTGACAAAGGGAAGAAGCCATTAGCAGGAGAGAATAAGGATGTTGAGGGCTTTGTTCAGGTGAAAGCCCAAACTCGTAATAGAGGATTGAAAAGAACCTTAAGAGAATGAAAGGAGGAGGATACATTCAACAGGTTTGAGATTTTAGATGAGTTGGGGGAGCAAGCAATTAATCAAGAAGGGATCAATGCTGATCACCTTGAGGAGGAGTCGGGTTTGGAGATTGGATCTGCCAAGCCTCTGTGTGCTATACAAGAAGAAATCACTATGCCCATGATCATGGATGGACTAGCGAGAGTGCAAGTAGTGAGGGAGCCAAATGCTGATATGGGGAAGGGTGTTGAGGAAGTTAAGCCTATGATACAGGCTATGGTTGTTGAAGCAGAAAAAAGAGGGAAATCTACCCCTCACCTGGGCATCCTTCAAAAGGATGTGAAGAATGGGGCTTCAAAGAAAAATGCTAAAATAGGATGTAAGAAGGACATGGAGAGGATTAAGATGATTGGGGAGAAATTAGTGGAGTTTGGATCTGTTAAGACCCTGGACTCCCATTTCTTGACTCCCCCAAATGATCGTTATCTCTTGGAATGCAACGGGCCTGAACAGCGGCCCTAGACAAAAAGCTGTCCGGGAATTAGTGTGGAGGCATTCTCTAGATGTTCTCTTTATTGAAGAGACTAAAGTTACTATTGATTGTATGATGAGTATGGTGCCTAAGTTATGGAGGTAAGGCCATTGTCAGTGTATTGGAGCCCAGGGATCCTCGGGGGGTGTGGCATGCCTATGGAACCCGCAAAAGATCTAGCCTGTGTCCTGGATTTCATTCAAGTCCTCCTTATCTATGGTTTCTTGGTGCATTGAATCAAGAGAATTGGTTTTTTTCTCTAATGTCTATGCTATGATGGATTTCTAAGGAAAGCTCGAGGTATGGAATAATATTCATGAAGTGCATAGTTTGTTTCCTTATTTACCATGGATTATTGCTGGAGACTTTAATGCCATTCTAGATTTATCTGAGAAATGGGGAGGTATTATGAAAATTGAGCCCTCTTCCATTTTTCTTAGAGACAATATCTCGACTCTTAATCTTGTTGACATTAAGCCTAGCAATGGCCGCTTCACATGGAACAATAGAAGGTTGGGGTACAGCAGTATTGCCAAATGCCTTAACCGCTTCATGGTGTCTTGTTTTTGGGTGGGGGGTCATGGTCTTCCTGATCTGAGATTCTTGATTGGTGGGGCTTAGATCATTGGCCCATAAAGCTCACTATCTCCTCAGCTAGGATACCTCAAAGACCACCTTTTAAATTCCAGCTTATGTGGCTAAGGGATCTAGACCTGTATGGTTATGTTGCTGATTGGTGGAAAATAGGTAGACTGAGATTTGGCACAATAATGTATACTTTTGCCAAGCTCTTACAATTTGTCAAATATCAGCTAAAGCACTAGAACAAACAATGCTTCAAAAATATTTATCAAGAGAAAAATGTGGCACAAACACAGTTGAATGAAGTGACCTAGATGATTAGGGAAGAGGGGGCGTCTAAATTTCTGTTAAGAGAGGAAGCTAAAGGGCTAAAAGTTGTGGAGGAATGGGAGCTGAGAGAGGAAATCTTCTGGAAGCAGAAGGCGCAGAATGTTTGGCTTCAGGAGGGGGATCAAAATACTGCATTTTTCTTCAATTTCATGAAAGCTAGGCAGCATGGTAATACCATTTCCTCTTTGGTGATGGATAGGGGGAAACCATTCATTCCACCCAGGGTATTTGTAATGAGGCAGAGTTGTACTTTGCTTTGTTATTCTGGGAGGAAGGGCAGGGGGAACTGGTGGCCGAAACTCAGGTTCTATCATGTATTCCCTCTTTGGTCTCTTTGGAAATGAATGAGCATCTTATGAGCGCCATTTCTATGGAGGAGGTTGAGAGGACTATTTTCCAAATGCAAAAAGGTAAAGCACCTAGGCCAGATGGATTTTTGATTGAATTTTTCCAGGAGTTTTGGGACATTATTAAAGTTGATCTCCTGGCTGCTGTTCAAGAATCACAGACGAATAAGCAGATGCTCAGGGCTCTGAACTCAACTTTCTTGGCTCTTATCCCTAAGGGGGAGGGAGTGGATCGGTTAAGCCAATTTTGTCCCATTTCCCTCTGCAATGTGATTTATAAAATTATCTCTAAGCTGATTGCTGACAGACTAAAGAGGTGGCTTACATTGCTTATTTCTGAGGAGCAAAGTGGATTCGTGGAAGGTCGCCAAATCTTGGATGGCATGGTGGTGGCTACGGAGGCAATTCATTCGATGGCCAAGTCGAAAGAAAAGGCTATGTTCATCAAGCTGGATATGAGTAAAGCTTATGACAGAGTCTGGTGGTCTTTCCTTCAGAAGGTTTTGAGGGCTTTTGGATTTAGTGAGGACTGGATATGCTGGGTCATGTGCTGTGTGACTTCAACCTCCTTTTCAGTTTGATTAATGGAGATCATTCAAATTTATTTGGAGCCTCTCGTGGCCTGCGATAAGGTGACCCCCTCTCTCCTTATCTATTTCTTCTTCTGGTAGAAGGGCTGGGACGACTGATCAAAAGGAATGTGGAAGGGGGATATATTCAGGGCTAGCAGTGGGGTGGAGGTCTTTCAGCACTTTCTCACTTACAGTTTGTGGATGATGCAACATTGATGGGCATGGTAACTGTGAGAGAAGAATCTAATATGTGCAAAGACCTGGATGTTTATCTTGAGGTGTCAGGACAACTGATTAATGAGGGTAAGTCTTCAATTTATTTCTTGAATACCCCACTTCCAATCCAATAGAGAATTGCTAATTTACTCAGGTTCCAAATTGGAAGTCTTCCTCTGCTATACCTTGGCATTCCCATCTCAACTGGGAGACAGTCTAGGGAGACGTGGCAGGGCCTTCTAGACAAGTTTCATGCTAAGGTTAATCATTGGACTCATCACTGGCTATCTTTTTCCAGCCGAGTTCAGCTGCTTCAATCAGTGGTGCAGTCACTCCCTATATACAGGTGTATGGTTCAGGTAGCACCAGTGGGTTTTGTGAGAGAACTTGATTCCTTAGCAAGGCAATTTCTTTGAGCTGGCAATTTAGTAGCTACCAAATGGAGTCTCATTAAATGGGAGATAGTTTGCAGTCTAAAAAGGCTGGGAGGTCTGGGATTAAGACAGTCGATACTCTCTGGTACAGTGTTGGCTGCAAAGTTGTATTGGAGATGGTGTGTTGAACCAGACCGATTGTGGGCTAGAATCTTATCCCACAAGTACTTGGCAGGGATTCTCTAAAATGATACTCCTTGGCATAGCTTGTCTGGGAAGGGGTCAGCGATTTGGTCTATGCTCAAGAAAGGGGTTGTGCTCATCAAGCGTCGTTTGTACTAGATATGCAAAGATGGGATGGAGGCTCAGTTTTGGTAGGACTCCTAGGATGGTTTCCCGCCCCTAGTAGTACAATATCCTCATTTACAGACATTAGTGCAAAGATTTGGCGAGGTTGGTTGGTTGAGGGTGGGGGATATTAAGGTATTTTCCCGTCAGGGGTAGGTGATGGGAGTGAGGTGGAAAACACCAAAGGAATGGCCAATTGTGGGATTGGAAGCAGAGTGCATTGAACTCCAATCCATTCTTGCTGGACGTAGCTGTAGCACCCTTTTGTGAAGGGATCTTCTAGCATGGGCTCCCAATTTGAAAGGATCATACACGATGTCTTTGGGGTACCAAGCGTTGATCTCTCAGCAATTGGACGGCAGGCGGGAAGTTCCCTAGTGGAAAAGAGTCTAGAATAACTTTTCTTGGCCAAAGTGTAACTATTTCATTTGGATCATGGCCTGGAATAGATGCTTGATGTGGGATAATATCTGTAAGAGAGAATTTGCTAGCCCTTCGAGATGTGTTTTATGCAGCGAGGAGGAGGATTCTCAACATTTATTATTTCAATGCCCCTTCTCAACGCAATTATGGCACTTTTGGTGGGATGCGTGGAAATGCCAATGTGTTCATGCATCCTCCTTGGCTAGTTTTTGGGTGAGATTGGGCAAACTGCCCTCACCAGCTTCTTTTTTGCATGATGTTTGGTACGCTGGTCCGATTTTCCTTTTATGGCAAGTCTGACTTGAAAGAAATCGTAGGATTTTTTGAGGAGAAAATTTGGGAATTCAACAGGTTTGGACTAGAATACTAGGCATGGTACAGGAAATTGTTGCGGTTAAGAGTGAGATTGCCCTGCCATTGGCTAAGAGAGATGCTGAGGTTGCAGCGAGGCTGGGCATTCAAGGAATTTCTTTGGTCTTGACATGTGTCAGGAGAGGTAGACAGGTGAATCAGAGAGTGCAAAGGACGGGGAAATGGACACCGCCTCCTACTAGTTTTTTGAAGCTTAATACGGATGGGTTATCCTGTGGAAATCCAGGCTCGGTTGGGATTGGCAGGATCGGTAGGGATTCTGCTGGTGTGGTGGTTTTGATTTTCACGATTAACAAAGGTGTGCAAACCGTTAATCTGATGGAAGGTTGGGAAATTTTACATGCCTTAAGGAGAGCTTATGAGTTAGGATGGAAGAAAGTGATTTGTGAGTCTGATTCTCAAGTTCTGGTTAATTTGCTTCTTGAGAAGAAGACCTCCGATGTTTGGTGGCCACTGTCAGTGATTGTGCAACAGATTCTTCAGGTTAGTTCTTGTATGGATTTAGTGATTTTTGCCCATATTCCTAGGGAATGGAATAGGGCGGCCGATTGCCTGGCAAGATGGGGATTAGAAGAATTTGAAGACCGAAAGTTTGATGGATGGGAGCAAATGCCTCACGCACTTTGCCAGAATTTGGAGAGGATTTTGGCAGAGGATGAGAGTAGTACTGGAGTGTAAATTTCTTGTTCTTGGTTTTTTTTGTGGTTTTGTTGGTTCCTGAGGCACTGGCCTCAGGTGGCCTTGTAATTTGGTTTTCCTTGATTTAATAAAGTTCTTACCCCTTTTTTCAAAAAAAAAAAAAACCTGATTGAGTGCTTCTTGGTATATTACCTTGTGACTTGTATCTGATTTCCAGGAGAGAAATGGATGATGGTTGATCTTGTATATATACTAATCACTTTTGGAAATATATCGCATTCAATCACTTATTTTTACATTTTGAATTCATTTATTTTTCAAATTAGATGAAATTTGAGCACTTGACACTTTGTAGAAAAATGGACACTCATGTCGACGCATGTGTCTACCTAAGATCCAAGTGTCTGAAGAGTTATAAAATAGGCACAAGTATAAAATTGGTAATAAAGGATAATAATCTATTTTGGAGGGGTTTCTCATAGTATAGAAGGCCTAATCATCATCATAATAATGGTTAAACGAAGAGATAATCAATTAGACATAAAGAGAGAGTGAATGTGAACCTTTCAGCAACAAGAAGGTCTATAATTGAAAGGTACAACCATGATAGGATTTTACAACTATATAAGATTGAGGTACTATACAAATTAGATTTTAGTATCTACAGTTTCCCACCAAGTGCTCATAAGTTAAGAGTGTAGACCCTTTCTATGTTAGATACATATTTAGTTAAATAAGTGCACACACCCTTTTAAAAAGTGACCTTATAGGCTAAATCATAATATGAAAATGAAGGTAAAAATATAAATAGATTGAATGGAAGAAGCTAGAATCATATATCTAGTTGATAAATCATATTGGGTTAGTCCCATAGTGGTACAACCTAAAAATATGGGGGAGATACGATTATAAGGGGAATCCCCATAAAATTGTATCTAGCTCTTCTAATTTATATTTAGCTTGTGTCATTTATAAATTTCTAATTCTTTTTATAGATAAATTACTAGAATCTATTATAGTTCATTAAGTATACTCATTTACAGATGGTTTCATTGGATACCATCAAATTCACATCGCAACTAAGGATCAAACAAAAATAAGATTCACAATAAAATGGGGATCATTTGCTTATTAGGTAATGCCATTTGGCTTGAATAAGACACATGTAGTTTTCTCTATAGCAGTTATTATTGAATTCAAATTTTTCATTCATGAAATTCTAAAAATCTATCTAAATAATTGGGTAGTCTTCTCTTTATTCAAATAACATATATCAAAGTTGTGATTAATGCTATAAAAATATCAAGATCTATGAATCATACTAAATGTAAATAAATGTTTGTTCTTCATACTGTTTGGTATATTACCGAGACATGTTATATATAGTGATGAATTAGCCCAGTTGGTTCCTGTAAATACTTTCTCTTTCCCTTTCCTACTTTCTTTCTTTCTTTCTTTCCTACTTTGTTGGTAGTTTAGTTTATTTTTCTTGCTTTTCTCATTTTTTGTTGTCAGTCTAGTCTCATTGATTGTCCATTTTTGGTTTGGTCCATCTATTTTTCCTTGTAGTTTTCCCTATTGGTAAAAGAATAAAGAACATAAGGCTTGTACATAGGTAGCATGAATGACATTCTAGTACATAAGTACTATGATTAATTTGTAACATTAGATTTAATTTTTGAATTGGTTTCAAAAGCTTGAGATATTATATGTGTTCTAAATTTGTCTGTGTTGGGTTAATTTTTGGTAAACTATTCAGTTGATGAAGACATTCTATTGAAAATAAACACAAAATGCACATCTTAATGGTTTCTAGTTTGTCTGGATGAACCTGTGGTGGTGAAGATCTAGGGTTGAAAAAAATATAATTTTGTCTTTCACTTACCATGGTGGTCCCCAACCCAGAATTGAGATGATAAATAAAGTGAAAAGAGAAAATAAGAAGAGAAAAAATAAAACAAGAAGGTAAAATAAAATAAAAATGAATTTCAAGAAAACTCAATTCTGGGTGATTCAAGTAACTTCTACTAGGGCTATGGATACCTGATTGATAATAGATCAAGGCCTAGAGAGGGATCAAAGACAACTCTATTGGGGATATGGATGTCTGGCTAGCAGTGGAAAAATGTCTAGGTAAGTGTTCTCAAGGTAGGTGATTGGCTCCATAGTAGTTAGTCCTTGTAGGTTTTAATAAGCTATAGTTTAACTCATTTGCACACACAAGGTCAATGAAAATGTCTAATTTGGTCCTTTATCCACCCTCATCTTCTCTTCTTTTGAATCCATTCACGTTCCATATGTAGTCTCAAATAGAGATTCAGGGTTCGTATATATGTTTATATTTTTCCAAAATACTCAAGAGTATTTTCCAGTAGAGCCACCATTTGTTGTTGTTAGAATAACATGCCCTAATTCTTCTAAGAATCATGGAACCTCTTTTTTCTTTTGTAGTCGCCCCCACTTATGCTCATGATTGACGTGGTCTCAACACTCTTAAATTTCCTTGGTGTACCATATTATTTTGCATGCCAAACTAGGTCCTAAAACCACCACTATTGGAAATACCATGTTCGTGCAAGAAAACTTCATATATAATAGTTAATGTGAAAGTAGAGTCTTGACCTCCAAATTTATATTTGAAGCCTAACTTGCTTAGCTCTCTTAACATGTTGTATGGGTCACCTCAATTTTCATGTCATTATATTATTTGAAACCTATCCCATTTTAATGACCAAGTTCAAATGTAAAGTTTCATATAAAGCACTAGGCCCCAAAACAGAGTTTCGTTACACTTATGCTCACTTGGTCATCTTGGTTACTTATTCTCTTAGCTTCATGTAGCTGTTGCATAGAGTCATTTTAGTTTCCATGCTTATTTAGCCTCTGATACCTATCCCATCTTATCAACCATGCTCATGGGGATAAGTTTTAGGTTTTACTCTTTGAGTGAAAACACATTTTTAAGGCACTTATCCCACTTGTGGGTTCTCTAATGCAAGTTTTCTCTAGCTTGCTCGAGCCTCTCAATCCGCTCTGGGGATCACTTTGGTTTCCAAGATATTTTGGCCTCCATAACCTGCTCTATCTTTTCAACTAGCTCATGCAAGTCATTTTCATATTTAACACTTGGTCGTTTGATGACTTCTTGACCCCTTATCCCACTTATAAAATCATGTTGGAATAGGTGAAAAACTTGTTAATTTCTCTGGTCAGGTCTACTTATCCCATTTTGGTCATGCCTATTCCTAATCAATATTTTCCTGTTGAATTTTTTTGATGTTTTAAATCTAAAAAGTCCCTAGACCTAATCAAGCTTTTAAATCCCGAATAGGCCTTAGGGGAGGTTTGTGTTCACTCATAGTGTTAATCAAAACTTTTCTTCTGATTTGGTATGTGTTATGGCTTAGTGTTTTTCTTTGATAATCAGGATTTAAATCTCAAATAGGTATGTGCATTAAAATTATGTATGTTGCATTGGTATTCGAGCTTTAAAATCTCGACTAGGTCTTGTTTAGCCTCAGTTAATAGTCATTAGTTCTAATCAAGAAATTAGTCCTACTTAGGTTGTAGGGGCTTCGAGAGGGGGGTTTCTTCACTAGTCAGAGATTTATCTCCAAATAGTTCTTAGGGGCTCAGATATTAGTCTTTAGATGTTTATTGGGTATTTTCCTTGATTAAGTCAGGACAGGAGCTCGTGTGGTTTAGTAGTGTTAATCGAGGTTAAAACACTGACTAGGTCATCCGACATTGGTCAAAAGGAAAACAATGTTAATCGAGGATCAAGCCCCAACTAGGTCATCAAGGATATTGAACCCCACATCCAATGTTAACTAGGGTTCATGCCCCAAAATTTAAACTTTGTCATCAGGATTTTGAGCCCTCAAACCTGGTATCCATGCCTATCAAGCTCTAAAGCCCAAAATCATAAAAATGTAACCTTTAGGATTTTGAGCCCTAAAACCCTGAAACACATGGGAAAATGTAACCCAAAATATTGATAATACATTTTAGGGTTCCATACCCTGATTTGGTTTGAGCCCCACTCAAATTCAAATTTTTGACTATCCTACCAATTTTTAGGTTTTAAATTTGATTTTTTTTCTTGCCTAAACAACCTAGTTGTAATTGGAGAAATTATTTGAATTGGTCTCAAGAATGACTTTTTTTGAAATTTCTTGTTAAGTTTAAAAATCGCAAGTCAATGGCAAAATAGAATCCCAGGGTCCTTTTTTTCTCATTAAGTTACTTGGACTACTTATTACTCTAGGGGGCATAACATTCACCAAGTAGGCTCATTTTGGAAAATGCGTGCACCACCAACAAGCTCTTTCCATCATGGATGTTTTGATCTCACCAATTTGACTCGAGTCAAAATCTACTTGAAATAGAGTTTTGCACTTTCTTGACCTGAATAGGTCCACTAATTGCCTTTTCAAACCCCCTAATGGTTTTTTAGTTATAACTTGGTCCTCATGAACTCATTTTCAGAACTGTCAAAGTCATTAGAAAGTTAAATTTAACACACATGTTCTAGTGCCTCTAGTTTTCCAAAATTCCTTCTACAAATTGAAATTTTAAAATTTTAAGTTTATAAGTTGCATGTAAAACTTTTAATTACAAAAAGTAACTTGTTTGTTGTCTTTTTGCAAGCTAAAATGGAGCGAAAAGGCAAAGTGGTAGGAATGGAAAAGTGAATGAGTGTTGGAGTGGGAAATGAATCAATGGAAAGTTTAGAAATAAGACCAATCATGCCCATTATAAAGGTTAGCTTTTTGTTGCTCCAAAATGCTCAAATTTAATCAACTATTTTTACTTTCATAGTGTTAAATCTTATCCTTCTTTTATAACCCTGCCATTATACTAGAATTTTTTTGAGAGATTGATTGTAGTAGACTCCAAATTTGTGTATTAAAATTATGAATGTTTATTTATATAATACTTGGATCATTTTCTTGTAACATGCACATGTATATTGTGGTTGTGGTTGCTCTTCCTTTATTTATTCTCTTCAGAATTGGCTTTGAATGTAATTGTGTGTGTGCTAGTTGGTTCAATGGCCAATTTTTGGAGCTATTTTGATCGTTATATCAAGTTTTCCACCATTATTTTAGGATTTTATTTCCCCTTTTCCCTCTCTTTTATCTTTTTTATCAGGTTGTTAAAATCAGGATTTTGTTTAATAACATTTTGTTGTGCTTGTATTATCTTGAATGCTTATTTTATTCCATTCCTATATTATTGTCACATTATTGAATTATTTATGTATAGGAATGAATAACTAAAGTTATCATTTTTTTCTATTTTTTAATCTAAAACCCTAACTTTGATTGGGCAAATGTATGTGTATACTTTGTTATTTTCAATTTCTACTTGAAACCCAGTTGAATACAACACATAGCCATAATTACCATCTAGTTTATTCAAGGATTAGAACATTTTTAAACTTTGGTTTCAAATTTCATACAATCATGCTCCTCGATTAGAACCATCACAATGTACAATTGAGTGAAGATCAGTGCACCATGACTCACTAGATATAGACCTTGGAGAGACCAGCCTCATGGGACTCCTTTTAGGAGAGGCTCAAAATATTTCACCACCCCTAAATCCTAACATTGGTGTTATTGTGATAAATGACACGTCAACAAAATATTAACCTACTTACCAAGTGAAGACTCTTCTTTTGTTGAGTTTATGTGCTCTTGATTTTTGAAATGTGGTTGCTCAATGAAGTTCCATGCTTTAATTTCAACATTGTGATGATTTTATTTGATCTCAAGTGTATGGAAGAGTATGATTATGATTGATTCAAGAATATAATTATGATGCTTACATAAGATGATAATTTTTATGTATTTTTATGATGATACATCATGATAATTTTGATGACTTTTATGATGATCTCAACAATAAAGGAAGGCATGTCAATTTATATATGTTTTGAAGGGAAAATGAATGGTCAAATTTAATCTGGATTTGTTAAATATTTTAAAATTTGGATGGTGTATATTTGGTCTTCAGGTCAAATGCATTCAATTGATTGGTTGAAAATTTATGAATTAGTTGGAGGAAGTTTTCAAATAATTATTAACCTTGTTAATTAGACATTAAACAGGTTGAATGTCTTAAATGGCATTGAATGTCTTAAATGATGTTGTTAAAGGGTTGAATGTCTTAAATAAACATGTTTGAATGTCTTAAAGAGGTTTGAATAAGTTTTTTGATGGTTAAATGAGGAGGTTAAATAGATTAAATGAGGTTTGTTGAGTGGGATGATGAGGTGTATTAGCTAATTTTATTATATTTTTATTTGTTTATTTGGAATTATGTGTGCATGGCTTAATAGGTGACTAATTAACTTAACCAATATGAATTAACAAGTTAATTAATCAAAGGGGTAATGTTATGTAGAATTATATGGAATTATCTAATTATTGTGGTGGTCATGTCACAATTAGGGTGATATAAATCTCAATTTGCGATGATGAGTGGTTTAGCTAGGATAAGTGATAGATGATGAATGTTGATGATAGAAGATTAGTGATGAGTAGAATTTAAGTGTCTACATGTCTCATATTTTATTTATATGAGATGTACAAATTGATATTTTGCCTAATTGTTGGGGCATCAATATTATTGTATACTTCATTCTCTCTTTCCCTTTTTTATGTTTTTTACAAGAATCTTGGCCTATTATATAATGACAAAGTTTTATTTTATTAGGAATTCAAAAATGATGGGTTGAGACAATCTTAGGGTTATGAGAGACAAATCTATATGGATAAAATTAACCATAAAAGCACAAAATATGAGTGGAAGGTCACACAAGGTTAAGGATGAAACATGTGTTGAGAGATAAAAGATAATAGGAGAGGGAGATGTGGTTTTTCGGGTTAAGGTACCACCACACCAAACCTACACCAAACTTTCTAGTTGCCCATGTACCAAATATAAGTGACACGATAAGTGCGATCGTATTAGTAAAACCTGACAATATATTTTTAGGAAA
Source organism: Torreya grandis (assembly GCA_037957365.1). NCBI lineage: Eukaryota > Viridiplantae > Streptophyta > Pinopsida > Cupressales > Taxaceae > Torreya > Torreya grandis. The sequence goes on from JARHVA010002304.1 coordinate 1,216,616, forward strand.
ATTGGGGAGCCCACCCTCGTAAGTGAAGATTGAATGGTTATTTCCATGAAACACACCCCTACAAGGGATTATTGATTTGGATAAAGAAGAAAATGACAATGACATGCCAACCACTACCCTATACTTGATGAAATTTTATTTGATCATGAAAACCCACTTGTTAAAACCCACTTTATAAAAACATTTCATTTATTTAACATTGGAATACAATCATTTTTTAATTTCAGACTAAATTCATTGTTAACATTAAATTTGTCATGTGCTAGTGTCATCCTAGATTCACCTTGTTGTCATCTTAAAGTCATCTTGTTGTCATAATAACATCATTTGTTAATGTCACCCTTATGTCGGTGATGTTAAGTGACATTGGGTCGACATTAACCCATATTTATATAGGGCGTACATTAAAGTTGAACTACAGTCACTTGGATAACTTTAAACATGAATTAAATGGGTCAATTCAGAATTTAAAGATTTCTTATTTTGTGACTTCAAGGTAACTTTAAAATCTAACTTTAAAGTTTCAAAATGTTGTAGTGATATTAGTAATTAGGTTTAGTAGTTATTGTTTATAATCTAATGTATAGTACACATATAACATTACACACACACACACACACACACACACACACACACACACACACACACATTAATATATACTCAATTATCCCAAACCGAGCAATGAAATCAAAATGTCAGAAATAATTTAGATGCTAAAACATGATATCAATACATAAAATGTTATAATCATATTACCAAGCCTATAAAAAAGAACAACACTAAATCAATAAAGGTACAACACATCCATACCGTGTCAAAGATCAAGAAAAATGACCACAACTCTAGAAATATGCAATAACATAATACAATATAATGCAATGATCTAAGTGATATCTATCTTTGAGTTTTTGTGTTGAGTTGACATTGCTTTCATCTTCCTCCTTAATCTTCCATTGAGAATAAGCACAAAATAATTGAGCAATAAAGAATTAGTAATTGTCAATGATCATAATAAACAACATCATATTTAGTGCATAAAGATATAAACAAGTACATGAAAATAAGACTTAATCATTAATCATAATCATCATACAACATGTGAACCTTAATCAACAAAGACACTAAGTGCCAAGTCCTTGTGGGAGTTATAATGATATTGAATATGGGAATTAAAGTTTTTATGTAAAAGTAATTGTTATAATACAAGTATAGGTCATCTTTTTTGAATACACCATAATTATAATGCATGCACCAAACCAAATCAAAGCATCCCTATCACAATTCAACTTTCTAAAAATGAATTATACATATCAAGTTCAATGGTTATTATTAAATATCTATCTATACACTTACTTGATAGATGATAGTCACAACTTCGTTGCAAAGAATAGCATGAGGTGAGTTGCATTAGAGTGGGAGTAATGATGAAAGTCATAGCCATTTTTCATACATGCAAATCAATGTGATAAAAGGAGAAGTGCTAATATGGATCTTACCATGTGTTTGAAAATATTTTCAAAATTTTCTCTACCTTTACACTCTCAATAGACATGGTGCAATATGCATAGAAATTAAAGAGTAATTTCTACAAGTTCTTCAAAAATATTTGAATACATGCATCACTAATGTCTTGAAGATCCAAAAAGAGGAAACTTTCCAAAGTATTTGTGGCTCAATTTGCAGATGGAATGCTTAAAATAAATATCATAAAAATAAAATAACAAAATTGAATTTCAAAGGCTTATAACACAAATGAGGCAATCACATAATGTAGAAAAGAAGAGACAAAATAACATCAACAATATATTATAAGAAATTGTAGAATGTTAGAATGTAACTTTGAGGTGTATTTAACACATGTATACATAAAATTGATTGTATAAAGTATAATATTTCTTGATACACATTGTAATAATTAATTATGTTTCCCAATTTTAGAATTGATAATGGAAGCTCCAATTAAGTACAAAAATATGTATTGAGTTATGATTATCGCTACTCATAAAAAATGATCATCATACTATTTGAAATCCATGATACGTAACTTCTCATTTGAGGTGTCATGAAATTAGTGTTGTGCTATATAAAAATTTCTATGGGCTATCATGAACTCTAAGTTTTTTTTAATCTCGTTTCAATTTGAGAAAACTTCTAACACCTCCTAGTCTGAATTTAGCGATGCATATGCATAATATTCAATCATACTCACACAAAATTTGCAAACAAATTAATTATATTAAAAAATAGTTTGTGAATTTACAATTTTAGTTTGCAAATCTAATTGGGGTCTAAAACATGTTTGTGACTTTAATCAGGGGAGTCTAAAATGTAATGAAAAGCCCAAATTATAGCTTTGGAATAATCCATCATCAAAGAATAATTTAAAATGGATTTTCCTTGAATGATTTATGTCAAATGTGGAAGCATACAAAAAGTACATGAATTTTTTAATAAAATATCACAATGAAATATGTTTCGTGGATTATAATAATTATAAAGTATACACAAAATGGACTTCTTGATAAATATTTATACAAATAATCATGGATCATGATGATTGTAGGGTATGCAATACACAACTATGAAAAGGATGCCTCAAACTCTTTGAATTATTAACAAGGCCCTGTGAAACCAAGACAAACCATGTAAAGCTCATTTGTGTTTTATTTGCATGCTGTGATGTAGGTATAGTGAATAAAGGTTTGTAAATACTTTAATCGTGTATGAATATTATTGCATTTGCAAAGGATCATTATGCATGCATCATTGACCATATTGGTCATGTTAGTTGCCTTGAAGAACCTCTTATTTTTATCATCAAAGTGGCAATAAAAAATTCTATGAAATGTTTGGATGTATTTCTAAACAGTAAATTTTTATAAGTGCTCATAATTTTTATAAGTGCTCATAATTTATTCGCATACTCACCCAAAAAAAAATTATGTTAAACAATAGGCACCAGTATATGGGTGGGAGGGAATAACTAGTTGTGGTGCCCACCCCCATATGACCAACCCCTTAGCTCTCTCCATAAATCCTTTCGGAAGGTAGGCGCCACAAAATTCCTATGTTTCAAGGTGCAAATGAAGTAGTTTCTGGGGAAAGTTTAATGGACCAAATAGAAACATGTTCACTGGCTTCCAAACCTCGAACAAACTTTAAATTTAGGTCACTATGGTCGAGGTCAAAATACCACACTTGATACTTTGATAATTTCATCACATATGACATGATATTTTCAACTATAACAGAATCATCCTCTTTTTGTAGGGTGTTGGTATATATGGAATCAAAGAGTGCATCCAAAACCGAGGTCCCAAATGCCCCACATGTTGCAAAAACAACCTTGGGAATGTGAAATATTTCTACAAAGTGTACATTTTAGTCAATACACATGTCAGTGATAATACACATTGGTCAGTGATATACCTATTATTGGACCCACAAGTTGAAGGGCTCTCAAAGGTTTTCGACAAAAGAAAGCATGGGTAGAGTAGATTTAGTAGGAAGAAGATCCATGCTCACATGTCCCTCTGGCAAGCCTTCGATGGCATTAGGGGGGCTTAAACCTATTAGACAAATATCTAGATCAATTACGTAGCGAGATTCATCCACAGGACCTTGTAGACATCGTGCAATGGTGTGAGTGGTGACATAGCTGACAGTGAGAGAATGTGAAACCAACAATTTTACTAAGTCTAGGGAAGGGATGCAGTGACCCATTGTGCCAAATGACACTGTGACGTGAGGTTTTTATAGGATATTCATGTTTATTGCCTTATAAAAAACTAATTTTGAAGTTCAATGATAATCTTAGATGAAATATAATGCTAGACGTCTTCTCTAGTGTGTCATTGTCATGTAAGGACCAAACTCTATTTTTTAAAAAAAAATATTAGGATTTTGCTATATGCATTCAATATTAACAATAAGAGCGATGCCATTATAGATTGATAATACGTAGACAAATTTAAATGTTCGCAGTATACAACTTTACAGATGCCATTTTTAAATTTGGCCCTGCCTCTAATAGTCTCGATTCACATAAAACCAACAATAACATGTAAAATTTTAGGCTAATTAATAGATAAAAAATAATATTATCATATTTCATGAGTTTAAAAACTTGCAACTTACCTATAGAAAAAGTTTAAATATTTCAATGCATACAAAACAAATATATTTAATTGGTTGAAAACTCATGGTTTAATCAAAAGTTAGAGGTAAATGAAGACTAGAGTACTTTGACACTAATAATTTACTAATTAAAACATTCATCTACGCAATCGATGTATAACAACATCCATCTAAATCTAAATTACATTGGGACCCAATATCTATGAAACAATGTATAACAATAACCATTCCATATCCAAATCACATTAAAACTCTATTAATATGAAATAGTTTTAAAAAAATGATTTAAAAGATATGAAAAGAAATTAATAAATAATATACCAATAATATTTAATCTTAATAAATAATCAAAAAGTACAAAAACATCTTTAAATATATAATATAAAGAATAATAAATAAATAAGAGTTGTATCATATAATAATTCATAATTACATTTTAGAATATACCTTTTTTTTAAAAATTCATTATTAAATACTAAGTTCTTTTAACTTACTTCCAAAACTAAAAAAATATTTCTTTCGCCAAATTTAAAAAATTAATCTCTAATAGACTCTCTAGTGAGTTCACTTCACCAATAAACCGAAGAGCTTTTAACTTTAAAGTTATACTTGTTAAGCCCCATCCACACTTATCAATTAATTAATTAATTTCCTAACATATATAACCATATCTATTCCCCTCTCTCTCGCAATTTGGCGCCAATTTGTTTTCCCTATATAACCTTGAAGAGTGCCACCTTCTAGTCTTCTGGCTTTCTCATATCCACTGCACTCCTCTTCTGCTTTCTCGCCATTAATTCACTTAAACATTTTTGTTTCATTCATCCCCTCCATCTAAACTTTCTACGTAAGCATTCTCTAACAGTAGCTTTTATTGAGAGCAAATTGGCAAACTGTAAGGATAAAAAACCATTATTAGACAACACATAAGCAGTTAAACAATTGCATCAGATTTGCCAGGTTCGTGCTCCTTAAAAAAATTCAGCCGCCATTTTTTACATAAAGGTATGCCATCGCGTTATTTCATCGTAGGGTATTGTAATTTTCTAGGTTAGAGATACAGAAAGAATCTTCGAAATTTTTGTAAGCTAGGGTTATATCTTCAAAAAAATCTTAGAAATTGTGTGTGTTAGGGTTTTATAATTATTTATATCCAGAAATTATTATTTTTTAAATAAAAAACAGTGTATTAGTTCAGATTGACGCTTTGGATCACAGCAGATGTTTATATTTGTTTTAAATTTATGAAAAAAATAATATATTTAAAAGTTTCTGGAATAAACTGTGTATACTTTTTATCACATTCCGGTTTAAGTTTTAAGATCACAATGAAGACTTGTCATCAGGATAATGAAGCCTTCTGAGTGGGGATAGGGAGACTCTTTATTTTCTTTTTTAAGTATGCCATGTAATTACTATGCAAATGGCAGGCTTTCTATTTAAAGGTCAATAAGCACTCAAAACAAACGTGCTACTCTTAATTTTTTATTGTGAATTAGGATTGCAAACAAGGGCTCCGTATAGATAACAAACAGCTTAGGATGTGGTTCCATGCAGGGGGCTACACCTCATATTTATCCTCTGTCCCATGCAAAGTTTGAAAATGTGAAATAGGAACAAAGGTATGCCATCATGTTATTTCATCATAGGGTATTGTAATTTTCTAGGTTAGAGATACAGAAAAAAATCTTTGAATTTTTTTTGTAAGGTAGGGTTATATTAAAAATTATTTTTGTTTGCTAGGGTTTCACAATTATTTGAATCAAGAATTTTTTTTTTTAAAGAAAAATAGTGTATTGCTTTAGATTGATGTTTCGGATCGCACCAAATGTTTGTATTTGTTTGAATTTATGAAAAAGTTATATATTTAAAAGTTTCTGAAATAAGCTGTGTATACTTTTTATCACACTCCTGTTTATGTTTTAAGGTCACAAAGAAGACTTATCATCAGGATAATGAAGCCTTCTGCTTGTGGATAGGGAGACTCTTTATTTTCCTTAAATATGCCATGTAATTACTATGCAAATGGCAGGCTTTCTATTTAAAGGTCAATAAGCACAATATATCAAAATAAACTTGCTACTCTTAATTGTATTAATGATGAATTAGGATTGCAAACAAGGCTTCATATAGATAACAAACAGCTTAGGCTGTGGTTCCATGCAGGGTGCTACACCTCATATTTATCCTCTGTTCCATGCAATGTTTCAAATAATGAAAAAGAAACAAACAAAATCTTCTCCTTAAATTACTAAGCTGCTACCTTTTTAGCAGAAAACTTTCAGCCGCTGCTCAAGAGAGGGGGCTAGAAGTTTGCAATACCTGCTCAGAGATTTTAGGGAGTTTTATTGACAGGTGACAACTAATATTTATTGATATTTTTTTTCAAAAACTTCTAAAACAAAATCGTAAAAATATTCTATAGGACCATTCTGCTGTAAATGGCTCCACATCTTGCTTTGTAGCATCCTGTCAGAAATTTCACTTGTCCCCCCTTCATGGGACCATTACCTTACAAGTGCAAGGGAGCAGGAAAACCCAATTACAAGAATTATTTTACAAGCAACAATAGAGTGGGAAAACGTGTTACAACAAATGAATTAGCTAAGTTATGCATTTGGTGTTCCTAAGAGTGCTGTGTTATTGAAGATCATTATTACAGAAGCAACTATGTGTTAATGTCAATTCAATCTTTGTGACCTGTATTTCACAAGAACCAACTTCACTTGAGCTTAATTAGTTAATTCTTTTGCATTAGATGTTTCCACGGTGTATTACTAAATATATTGTCAAATATCAATTTTTGAGGATCAACTGCATGTTAAAAATAAATCAGTCTCCATGTCCCCTTTTTCCAGCCCATCGCTATTGAACTTGTATGGTCCACTTGGCACTTATTTTTTCTAGGTGATGCTCATAAAGATGAAGTAATGAGACTTGTACCGTGATATTGTGTAAGGTCACTCATTTCGTTATTACTTTGGCTCAAGCAGGCTTAATTATGAAGTTTCCCCTACTACTCATGAAAGATGGATCACAAAGATTGGCCCGATATTAACACAATTCATTCTTTAAAAATGATATTACATGATTAATTAATTATTTTCCCAACAAGCTGAGCACTCTCCTAAGTTTGTGGATGGAAATAGCTCTCCAAGAGTTGTTTGCACCACATTTTTTATTTGTAAACATGGATCATGCTTGAATGTATGCCAAAGTATGTTCTGCTTTATTGTGGTGGACGGTTTTGAACTCAAGTCACACACTCACAAGTGCCCCTGTTATCATTACATCACAACCCAGTGGATCACAAATATTGTATTTGCATTGTAGGGTTACTCAAATTATGCATGGTTACAAAACTATTAGCATGATTGGCATGGTTACAGAACCTTACTACACACCAGTTGGATTTATCAACCACTAAATTGAAGTAGAGTGATTTGAACATGATTCATTCTTGTACAAGTGTCCCTGCTACCATTATACCACAATGCCTTGGGCTATAAGTGTTGTATTCTCATTTTAGGATTACACAAATTATGCATTGTAGGGTTTTGCATTCACTGCTGAGAGATTTGATAGATTTCTTCTTTCTTTATCTTGGCTTAAAAAAGGCTGACTATTTGAATATGATATCCTGAAATATTTTGGTTCAGGGCATGCTCCAATAAGCTCACAGTCAAACCATGTTTTACTCCTTAGGCCTGTTTCAAATATTAAAAATCTCCTTTCTTTAGTAATATTTTTGCAAAGAGAATTAAACTAGAGGAGGAGCTGGAGAGTGTTAATGTGCCTTGCCAAAATCGCGGTTCCTCTTATCCCCTCCTAGAGAAAGAAACGTTCCTAAGGAATCTCTTGGAGGTATGCCATGCCAAGGAGGAATTCTATTGGCAACACAAAGCACAAGAGACCTGGCTTTCTGAAGGAGACCATAGCACAAAATTATTTCATCACCACGCATGTCAATTTTTCTCATCTTAGGGCTTCCTACTTATAGATCTGGAAGACATTAAGAGTGAGGTGGATGCTTTTTATAGCAACCTGATCCCTTCCCTGGGCTTGGCATATGTGGAGACCCAAAATTACTTGCCGCAGCATATACCTTAACTTATTTCCAATGAACGGAATGATTCCCTTCTTGCCCTTATCTCCTCTGATGAATTAAAATTGACACTTTTCAAAATGGCTAAGGATCAAGCCCCTTTTCTGGATGGATTTTCCGTAGGAATTTTCCAAGTGTTAGGTTGTGGAGCTAAAAGCTTCAACTATGTAGACATGGAGGAGGATGCTGAAGTTTCAGAAGTACCGGCGTCGGCAGTATGACCGATGTCGGTCATGATGAATGCAGAAGGCAACCGGCATCGGCAGGGAGTCGGCCGACGTCGGTCAGCACCAGTCAGACAGGGACCGACGTCGGTCGCCTGTGTGTTCCAGAACTGTTCGTTGCACGAACAGTTAGTTAGTTGAACGGGTTGTTTGCATGTTAAAGGCTATTTCGAGTCTTGAGCTGCGTGTCTATTATTAGTAAAATAGAAGTCTAAGTTATTGTTTAAGTCTGGGATCTATTTATAGACCCATTGGCATGTATTGTAAAGATGAGCTAGAAAGGAAGGCAAGGAAGATCCTTCTATTGTAAGATCATTGAGTTGCAGTTTGTTGCAAGCTCATAGGAGATCTACATGTGTAAGTATGGTCTGTTGAATTGCAGGTTGCAGGTTCATGAGAAGATCTACTTGAAGTACTTTAGAGTGCTTGGTGTACTGGCAGGGTTATTACTGACTGGTTGGAGAGGTGAACACCAATTCTGTGTGTGAGTTGTGTTGGGACCGTTTTTGGTAGGAGAGTGAACTTTTGAAGAAGAATTACTGTACACTTGAGGTGTGGGAAGCCTCTGGAAGGTGGAAGAGCATGGCATCTCTTGATTGTATTCTTTTTTGTACGAGTATTAATATATAAGATTGTATATTGTCTCTCATATTCTGTGCTATGTGTGAATTCTAGTTACTTGTACTTTTGGATATTTCTGCATGTTTAATTGCTTGTATTTGGTAATCATATTGTGCTCTTTCTGAGAAGCAAGATCCTAACAAGTGGGATCAGAACAAGTGTGTTTGTTCTTGGATTCCCCATCAACTGGTATCAGAGCTTTTGGTTGGGATACTAACAGGTTGTATCAGATCTGGTTAGTGTGTGTTGATTACAAGTTACTCACAGGGGTTTCTGTTTGAGTGGGAGTAGAGCAATGGTAGAAGACAGTAAGCTAAGAATGGAGAAGTTTAATGGCAATAACTATCAAATATGGAGGATGCAGATTGAGGATTATCTATATCAAAAAGATTTGTACTTACCGTTGGGTGGGGTTGATTGCAAGCCCTTGAATATGAAGGATGAAGAATGGGAGGTTCTTGATCGGAAGGCTCTGGGATCTATAAGGTTGAGTCTTGCATCGTCTGTGATTTCTAACTTATCACACGCGAAGACAACGGTAGAGTTAATGGAATCTTTGGCAAATTTATATGAAAAACCCTCAGCTTTGAATAAGGTATTTCTTATGAAGCAATTATTTAATTTGCACATGTTGGAAGGTGGATCTGTTTATAGTCATTTTAGTGATTTCCATGGTTTGGTAAACCAGTTAAATTCAGTCAATATTGTTTTTTATGATGAAATTAAGGCTCTCTTAATCTTGTGTTCATTACCTGAAAGTTGAGAGAATTTGGTAATGGCAGTTAGTAATACTGCATCTGCTTCAAAAATCTTAAAATTGGATGATGTTGTGAGTGTGATCTTGAATGAAGATATACGCAGAAAAAGCATAGGTGAATCATCAGAAAATGCTTTGAGTGTTGAAGGCAGGGGAAGGCAAAGAGAGAAGATAGAGCATGGGAGATCAAGGAGATCCAAGTCCAGGTATAGCAGAATAACTTGCTGGAAATGTGGAAAGCAAGGGCACTTAAAGAGAGATTGCAGGTCGAGTGAAGATCAGCATGAAGGACATGAAGGAGAAGCAGATGTTGCAGAGTTCGTTGCACAGGATGCTCTGGTATGTTCTTTGGATAAAGTAGAATCTTGGGTTTTAGATTCTGGTGCCTCTTTTCATGCATCCCCAAATAGGGAATTTTTTCTTGAGTATGTCCAGGGAGACTTTGGAGAAATTTGTTTAGGGGATGGTAAGCCTTGTCAAATGGTTGGCAAAGAGAAAGTGAAGCTGAAATTGCAGACAGGTAACACATGGTTGTTAAAGAAGGTCATGCATGTCTCAGTTCTGGAGCGGAATTTGATTTCTGTAAAAAGTTTGGGTGATGAGGGTTGCACAGTAACTCTCACAGCAGACTCTTGGAAGGTTACCAAGGGTGCACTTGTTGTAGCAAGAGGTAAGAAAGTAGGTACGCTTTATCTATCTACTTGTATTACTGATTCTCTTTCTGGATTATCTACTTCAGTTGTAGATTCGGAGATGTGGCTTAATAGGCTTGGTCACATGAATAAGAAGGAGATGCATGTTCTTGAGTCAAAGGGTATGCTTTCGAATTTAAAGAGCATAGATCGAGATTTCTGTATGCAGAAGAAGAAGGTGACGTTTCTTGAGGAATTCGATGTTAATGACAAGAACAGGAAAGCCTTGGTTTTCAAGGAGAAGATGACGAACAGTTATCAGTCACAGGGGCTGAGGAATTCTGAGCAGAGCAAGGGTGATTTGGACAAGGGTTTGATCCAAAAAGAGCTCGCGAGAAAAAGTCAGTTCTTACAAGAAAAACACAGAAACCAACGTCGGTTAGAAAACCGGCGTCGGCGTCCAGACAGGGACCGACGTCGGCTATGTGCAGCCCGACGTCGGTGACTCAGGTCAAATAAACACCGGCGTCGGTCAGGGGTAATCGACGTCGGCAGTGAGGCAGTCGCATGAAACCGACGTTGGTCAGGTGCAGACTGAGATGTGACCAGCATCGGTCACTGAGACAGAGTTTGGATGGACAGCAAGCTGTCAAGGAGTCTCAAGCGCCCATATGGAGGACTTAAACGGTAAGTAAGCCTCAAATTCGTCATTTTCCTTCTTTACACTATTTGTTGCTCACTGATGGTAAAAAACCAGGAAGTTATTAAAGAAGCAGAATAGGTAGATCTAGAAAACAGTGGGAGCTTGGCATGGATGAGGATGTGATTCCTTGGAGAAGAACCAAACGAGAGTTTTGGGTGGAGTTGCTAGCTGGAAGAAAGCACTGAGAGACGAATGGATGTTCAGGATGAAGAAGAGCGAAAATGGATACGTGAGACGGAAGGCTTGGGTATATGGTCTTGAATAAGCTGCAGGACAATGGAGGTTTGATCATTGTGTTTCTCTTTACCATGTTGGATAATATTAGCTACATTATCCTATTACTGTATGTTGTGCTTGTAGCAGGGTTACAAATACAGGGAGTTGCTGAACTAAAGGTAAAGCTAGTTCAGATTATGTCATGAAGAATCTGGGAGTAGCAAGATTCTTTGGCATGAGTGTGTTCTAAGGACATGGAAGGTCACAGGTTGACTTTATTTCAGGATGATTGTGTGAGACCGGTTAGCACGCCGATGGTTGGACAGTTCTATGAACAGTGTCTTGATTCACATGATGAGGTTAAGTGCATGGTATGTACTGAACCTGAGTTTTTCCAAGCAGTGGGAGTTGTCAGAAAGTTGGAGCCAATCCGAGAAAGAAGCATTGGAGGGTAGTTCAGTGGAATATGAGAGGGACCAGCAGCAGGTGCACATGCTATGCAGGGTCAAGTTATTTTCTACATGGTTTGTAGATGCGGATGTGGCAGGTAATTTGGATGACAGGTTGTGCACCACAGGTTTTGTGGTGGTTGGTCTTCAAGGGTGATCTTGAAGAGGGATACAGTGCCAGGAAACAAACTAGACGGTGTACAGGTACAGGTACAGTTGCAGCTGTTTATCTCTAAGTGGGAGATTGTTAGGTTGTGGAGCTAAAAGCTTCAACTATGTAGACATGGAGGAGGATGCTGAAGTTTCAGAAGTACCGGCATCGGCAGTATGACCGACGTCAGTCATGATGAATGCAGAAGGCAACCGGCATCGACAGGGAGTCGGCCGACGTCAGTCAGCACCAGTCAGACAGAGACTGACGTCGGTCGCCTGTGTGTTCCAGAACTGTTCGTTGTACGAACAGTTAGTTGAACGGGTTGTTTGCATGTTAAAGGCTATTTCGAGTCTTGAGCTGTATGTCTATTATTAATAAAATAGAAGTCTAAGTTATTGTTTAAGTCTGGGATCTATTTATAGACCCATTGGCATGTATTGTAAAGATGAGCTAGAAAGGAAGGCAAGGAAGATCCTTCCATTGTAAGATTATTGAGTTGCAGGTTGTTGCAAGCTCATAGGAGATCTACATGTGTAAGTATGGTCTGTTGAATTGCAGGTTGCAGGTTCATGAGAAGATCTACTTGAAGTACTTTAGAGTGCTTGGTGTACTGGCAGGGTTATTTACTAACTGGTTGGAGAGGTGAACACCAATTCTGTGTGTGAGTTGTGTGTTGGGACCGTTTTTGGTAGGAGAGTGAACTTTTGAAGAAGAATTACTGTACACTTGAGGTGTGGGAAGCCTCTGGAAGGTGGAAGAGCGTGGCGTCTCTTGATTGTATTCTTTTCTGTACGAGTATTAATATATAAGATTGTATATTGTCTCTCATATTCTGTGCTATGTGTGAATTCTAGTTACTTGTACTTCTGGATATTTCCGCATGTTTAATTGCTTGTATTTGGTAATCATATTGTGCTCTTTCTGAGGAGCAAGATCCTAACAAGTGGGATCAGAACAGGTGTGTTTGTTCTTGGATTCCCCATCACCAAGATTTTTGAGATATTTTGGACAAGGATGTGGTGAACCAGGCACTCATGAGTGTTCTCGATACCATTATGCCTTGGACCATAAGCATTGTATTTGCCTTGCATGACTACACAAACAGCGCATGGCTACAAAATTTATAGTATTATTGGCATGGCTACAGAACCTTGCTGCCTGTCTGTTGGAGTTATTGCCTACCATATTTTTGTGGAGGGATTTAAACTTGACTCATGCTCTTATAGTGTCTGGGTTGCATTAGACCACAATCCCTTGGACTGGAAGTGTTGTATTTGCATTGATGGGTAACACAAATTATGCATGGGTACATAACTTTGGTCAGATTTGCTAGCTCAGGGTTATAGGGTTTTACTTCAATGCACCTTCAATGTAAGTGGATTGGCAAGGTTCTGTTTACTCCCAAGTTTGGTCATGAGTTCTAAGCCAGGGAGTTTAGACTCTGAACAATAATTAAAACATATGCAAAGAAATTTCCTTGTGGGCTTCCAGAAGGAAAGTCTCATAGGCAAAATTGTTTTTTGGCTTGGCCCTTACCTAAAACACAACTTTCACCTTTTTTACGTAATTTTATGTTCTTTGTATTTAGAAATTTTGTATGCTAGTGTTGGAGATATGTATGATAGCTTCTGTTATGTTAGAGGTTTTTTAGATCAACGCTAGTGTTACAGACCCAACAACACTAAGTTTATTGATTTAAATCCAATAGTTCTATTAAAATTTGTACAAACCTTCAAAGCAGGTGCGTGAACTTTTCCAAAAAATATGGGCGCATAATTCACGGTTAAAACTTAAAACTCTGCTTGTCTCACTTTGGTGCTTGATATTTCTCATCTGCAAGTAAAATGAGACAAAGACTAGTGTGTTTCACTGAAGACCCTGATTTGGTCTTTTGGTGTGGTTTTACATTGACAAATAAATTGATGCAATTTTATATTGCATATTAATTGTGTAGAGCGCCAATTCTGTGTGTAACATATCAGGGCTTTTTGCATTCAAAAAAAAAGAGGAACACAGCAATTCAGAATGGAGAATTTTTGGGGTAAGCCATCGACCACTCCTGCTTCATTAATTTCATCTTTTTATTTTATTGCCTGTTAGTTGGCTTATTCTTTTATGTTTTAATGGTTACTAAGGATTATGTTTATGTAATGTGTGCTTGTTTTTATCCTTTAATTGCTGGGGTTAATTGGGTATTGTATCCCCTGTTCCAGCTTTGAGGTTTGATCTTTTAAAGCAGCAATTGTTGTAGATACTTCTTTTTAATTTTCCGCTTTCTGTTTCAGCCAAAATGTTGCTAGTTTTATTTGCCTTGTTCGGTCTGGGACGACCTTTCTGGGAACTTATTTATTTTCTGTTATTTAACATTTGTTTTGGTTGCCAAGACAGGAGTTGAAGTGATTCCTAGCCAGATCGCCGTTTGTAATCTCTTAGAAAAAGAAGTCCTGCATTTAACTCAGGTTCTTTGAGACCCCTGCTGTATTTCTGTATTGCCTCTGGTACTCTGCAATAAATTTACTTGAGGGTTTGTAGCTTTTCTTATCAGAGGTAGATTTTATTTCTTGAAGTTGAAAGGCTTCAGCTTTGAAATTTGCACAAAAAAATTGTTTGATTGCAGGTGGCACTTGGGGGGAGAAATTTATCAAAAGAGTATGAGAGGGTTTATGTTTATCTTCATGTGAAAAATAAGAAGGTTCTAATTGGAACCCTTATAAGTGGAAGATGTGATCAGATTGGGCTAAATTTGATCTTTAGCAAAAAGTTCCAAATATCACACTCTTCTAAGACAACAAGTCTATTTTTCTGCGGCTATTATAAAAATAAACCGGCAAAGGAATATCCTTTATGCAGTTATTAGCTGTTGATAATTTTGTTTTAGTACTTTTTAAGGATGCTTCTTGAGGGGTTACGCTGCACAAAAGACTTGCTTTGGCTTATATGCCAGGTCTGAGAATTGTTAATTCAAATACTGACATAATTGCCTCGAACATGGACCTGGTTTCATCCCTTTTGTTCACATGCCATTCAGGTGAGACAGGCTTCTTCTTGGGTGGAACCTTGGTTCTGAATCGATGCTACCATGTTGCGAAGGATATCCACTCAGCCGCACCCCTTTTCTTTGCATGCCATTCATGTGAGGCAGACTTCGGCTTGAGTGATCCTTAGTATCAATTCTGACACTGTCAAAGTTGCAAAGGGACTCACACCTGGCCTTATCTCCTTTTACTCGTGTCATCTGGGTTGGGCAGACTTCCGTTTGATTGGTACGCAAGTACTATTCTATTACTGTGAATGTTACCGGTGACTTTCACCCAGCCCCATTTCTTTCATTTACATATCATTTAGCCTTTTAGGTCATAGTTACCAAGTTCAGAAATCTGGATTTATTAGGGGAGGGCAAAAAAATTCGAAATCTGGAGTTTTTGAAAAAAATCGGAAAATTTTGATCAGGAATAAATACAAATATATATGTGAACATAATTTTAAAATATGCAAAATTGACAAATACAATGAAAAACATTAATAAAATAATATAAAATGTTAATATTATATCATATTTATGGTTTCTGACATTTTTTTGCACAGAAAACTTTAAAAAATAAAAAAATAAAAAAATAAAAAAATAAAAAAATGTTTTTTAAAAAAAAATAGGATCAACTCAGACGAACTTATCCAAACCAACTAAAAAATTTGGATCTAACCAGATTCTGTCCAGATCTGACTGGATTTGATAACTATAATACAAATGGACCAAACTCTTCCCGAAAAGGAACTTTTGTATGTTTTGGAAAAGTAATGTTAATATTTTGTTGTATATTCATTCTCCTTGTCCCCATTCCTCACATTTGAGGCCTGAATGATGAAGATAATTAAAACAGCATAAATTTTCTGTAGATTTTTTATATTTTTTATTGCTTGGTGGTTATTTTGTCTCCATTTTTTTTCCCATTAATTGAATCACTCTAGATTCTGAGATGCGGAAAGAGGAGGATGAAGATGATACTGATGATGATGAGGAAGACGAGGTCGGGCAATTTTTATTTTGGTTCTGTCTCTAATCAAATGGAATTATTTGACTAACTTCTTAAGGCAATTTTTAGATACCAACTTTTTCCCTTCCTCTCTCATTTGGCATCAAAGGGCTCTTACATTTCAGATATTTTGGAAGCACTGTTTGCCGTTTTTACAATGTTCTATTATCTCTTTATAATAGGGTTCAGAAGAATCTAGTAGTAGTGATGACAAGGATGAGGATGAGGATGATGTAGATGACGAAGATGTGGTGACTTCCAAGGTATAATTGACTTTGGTTGATTTGTTTCAACTTATCATTTTCAATGTCGAGCTAACAATGCACTGTGTCTTAGGTGTCTGCTGGACATATCCGGCCTCTGCCAGATTGGGGAACCAAGGCTCCAAGAATAGATAAGAAGGCAAAGGTCGCTACACCTGAAGTTGATTCTGATGATGATGAAGAGGAAGATGAGGTTTGCAACTTATATTTTGGCTGTATATTTTAAGTAGATGGGTTTAAACTTCATTTCAATAAATTCTTAAGACATCGTAATTAGTGGCTTTCTCATTTTCTCTCTGATTGTGTACCCAGATGCTCTTACATTTCAAGCCTTTGTTTCAAGTTTAATGAAGTTTTATTCTCTCTATATAACAGGATATGGAAGATGTTAGTGGAAATGATCTTGAGGATGAGGAAGACAGCGATGAAGACAAGGAAGATAAGGAAACTGCAAAGGTATAATTGTTCCTGGCTTATCTGTTTCAACTTGCCTTGGGCATTTTAAATTTACTAACCTAACAATGCACTATGTAATAGGTGCATGCTGGAGAAAAGCGGCCTCTGCCAGATTCAGACACCAAGACTCCAAGAACAAAGAAAAAAGCAAAGGTGGCTACACCTCAATGTCAAAAGCCAGGTTGTCTTTGCAACCGTATTACTATGTTGCCACCTCAGATTTTATTTTGGTGTTTTATTTACATCTGAGTTGATCAATGTTGAGAAATTAAAATTATTTGCAGTTTTTCATGTGACTTATCTATGATGGTGATGGGCTGGACTTACTGCATAGAATAATATCTTTACTGGGGAGATTATTGAATCTCTAGTGAGCAGAACAATTGTATCTGTACTGGGTAGATTAATCATATTATGCTAGTGACTTGTAGGTAGGTAGGTGTTTTTTTAACTAGCTTTTCTATTGTTATTTGATAAAGATTAAAGGCTTTTGTTACATCATAGTTTCATTTGAGTATGAACCGTAGAAGGGTACTGAAAGTAAGAACATCGTTTTGTCTTTTTCATTATTCGCATGGTGCAAAAGCACGAACTTTTTGAGGGAACTGAATAGGATTGAAGTCCATTGTGCATTGATTTATACTGTTAAAATTCAACCACACGTTCACCCGTTGTAAAATCTGATTACTTTCAGAAGTGGAAATGGATGCTCATTATTTTACTTGAGAAGGGAGGTTAAATTTATAAATGTTGACACCATAGTGTTCAGAAGGGAGGTTAAACATCTGGACTCTCATCACTATGGTTGGGAAGGAGTGCCTAAAATCCCTCGTTCAATCCAACTCCGTGTGAAAGTCAGGCCACCTTGTAATAAGTAATTGGTGTTCTAATTCAGGACCCCTCCAAAATATTGCAGCACAATATTGTCAAGGTGCAACTTTTGCACAATCTTCTTTTACAAGTAAGACTTGGTACGGTTTTACTTACTTTTAGTCTACTGTTTTGGAGACAAAGGAAAATATTTTCCACGTTATTTTGGACAAGCATCTGATTGTAAAGAGCATGTCATTTATTTGTTGAGAGGTCCTTTACCTCTTTAGACACCACCGTGTGGAGCACATGTGATGGATTCCTTTTTCTGGAAGATTATCAAAATGAGTGGATGAAAGACCAAGGTTGGTTCTTGTACCATTGCACCCCTTACGCCCTCACGAACTTTGAGTAAATATTTTAGTACTTCATGCAAGAGTAATAGGCAATGCATATTTTAACAGTGTTTGGCAAACGAGAATGGCAATTATTGCTCTGGAGAAAATGGGGAAAATATAAATTTAGTAATTTTAGTGGTAGTGTTAATGCATTGAAGCAAGATATTGAAATTTGTTATTACCATGAAATAATCTAGTGGTCATGAAATACAAAGGCTGGTCCTTGTACTATTGCATGCCTCGTAAATGTGAGCAACAATATTTTAGTGCTTCATGTGAGAGTGATAAACATGCACATTTAAACACAGTTTGGCAAATGAGGATGGCAATTATTGCTTTGGAGAACATGGAGAAAATATGAATTTAGGTAGTTTTAGTGGAGTGTCAATACATTGGGGCAAGGTATTGGAATTTGCTATTACCATGAAATAATGTAGGGGTCTTGAATTTAATTACTTCAAATATTTCACTAAAACCTATATGAAAGAACATGCCTTATCGATATTTTAAAGGAAGTACTTGATTGCATACAAATTTGTTTTGCAATTTTTATTAACTTTTTATTATTCTGTCTAGCTATTTCTTTAATGGGTTGTTTCATGGTTTTGAACTTTTTGTCCTGAACTTTGGCAAACCTTCTTTTAACAAACTTGTCTCGACATGTCAAACATGGATAATTAGTTGCTTTTTGTATTTGATGCTATAATCCAGTTTTATTTGAATAATTTATATTTGATGCTAGAGAGTTCTAAATGGATACAGTTCAAAAATATATTATTGCTAAAAGAATGCATTTGTTACGTATAAAACCAAGGACCTAAAAAGGGTATCCTCGTGGGAAACAGACCAGGTTGCAGCTCGTGAGTACTAGGAAAGTCTGATCCTCTTCGGCAAGGGAAAGGATTGTAATGGTTAAGTGGGTTGATGGTTCCTAGTGATTTTAGGAATTGATAGATAAAGGCTGCTCATTGGCTTGAGTCTTGGAATATGATGCTCTTGACGCATTTCTCTTGATTGTTTTGGTAGAAATGTTTAATGTATATGTTTGCTTGTTTATCGCTTACAGGTGAAGGCAAGAAAAGTGTGAAGTTTTCAACTCATTATGAAGGTAAAAAGAAGGGTTCCAGAAAGGGCAAAGAGACTTTGGGAGGATCAAAGCAGCAGCCTCACGCTTCAAAAAAGGTAATTACTAGTCCTAATTTTTCTTCTGAGCAAAAAAGCAATTTGTAAAAAAATATTGGTGTCTAATTAATATGTATTGTTGGATTCCACAGACCCCAAACTCTAATGGTACACCCTGGCCAGGAAAGAAGGCTCGTTCCGTTTCCAAAGGTTACTCTTGATGTTGATGCTTTCAGTGACAAACTTTCTGAATATACGCTGTAGTTTTAGACTGTATCAGAGATTCAGAAAATACATGTATTGTTTGAGCATTGCATATTTTATGATACCTGATTGCATCAGTTCTGTAAGTAATGTATATGCATTGCCTTAGGAGGGTATATATTTTTTGGGCTCTTGTAGTAACTTAATTTAATTTGTTTTATTTTCAGGATCTTCAGTTCAGAGTCCACGATGAGCAGCCAGTGTCCCAAAGAACGGTGGATGGTAAAAAAAATGTGCAGATTTGGTTTTTGTAGGATTGTTAACCGCATGGAGCTCATTTTTGGGCAGTCAAATTGTAGTGCTCTTGTCATGAAATTTGGAGAGTTTAATCCGGTAAATGTTCATGTGAAGATGTGTTTTGTAACCTTAATTTTACAGTGCTTTGTACGGTTATAACTATGGACATCTGTGGCAGTTGCACAAGGTGTAGATTACTTGGCAGCCATATTGTTGAAGCAGCTGAGCGTATTGGATTTTCTTATACTCCATCCGGCACTGTATTTTTGCACTCTTGATTTTCTAAATAAAGTCTCCAAACAATTCTGCTTCTACTATAATTTTGATTTTCTAAATATTTGGGACGTTGCACCCTTTGTACGGATGTTTGGGCTCCACCATAGCTTTAAACATACAAACCAAATGCATTGGGATCTGCATAAAATTTGACCGGATCCAGATTTTTCACCCAGCCTAGATCCCGTTTAAATTTAAAATGTTAAATTTTTATTTTTATTTTTCTTTAAAAAAACCCAACAATCTTATATATTATTTAATTTTAATATGTTAACAATTTTTTTTATGATATTATAATTTTTTTCAATTTGTCAATTTTGTATATATATAAAATTATGTTCATTAATATGTATGCATAAAATTAGACCAGATCTAAAATTTTCAGCTGACTTAAGGGATAAGTCCAGTCTATATTGGATTTATTTTATTTCAATTTTCAATTTATTTTTATTTATTTTTTAAAAAGATATCCAACAACTTTATATATTATATGATATCAAATATACTAACATTTTATCATATTATTAATTTTTTATTATATTCATCAATTTAATATATTTATTAAATTATATTCATTTATATTTATATATTTTAACCCAGATTTTTAAGATATTTTTGGACTTTTGAAGTTATGAAGGTTTTTTTTTACCTTCCCAAACCAATCCAGTTTTCCCGACTTCTTAACTACAACGATAAATGACAATCAGGTTTAATCTATGAAATAATTTTTTTGAGGTTAAGTACATCTAAATCAATTGCACTGGATATTATAATATGTTTTATTTTGGTTAAAATATCTCCAGTTATAAATGACAACCAAGTTTAATTTATGAAACAATTTTTTTAATATCTAAATCCATTGCCATGAACATTATAATTTATTTTATTTTGATTAAGATATCTCCATCAAATTGTTCGGGACTGCCTAGTCTCATTTTACACAGCAAGACTAGGTTGTTTATTGATCACCATGAAATTGGTAGAAATTGAACCTGTTACACAATTTTATAGAGATGTAATTGAATGAAAAAGGATTCATGTGGGAATTTTGCAGCATTGTTCTTTATAGAGTTTATAGGGGGTGGTGGTTCATCTTTGTACATGCAATTTTGCTGGTCCTCATTATTATGGAATGGTTGGTTTTGTTTCATAATTATGTTTTTGGTTTAATTTATGTGTCTTGGAATTTGTTTATACATCTAAGTTTTTTATATTTATGCAAAAACTATTTCGTAGTTGTGGAAGTGGTTGGAAGTTTTAGTCTACAGTAATATATAAATCTAATATACCATGATCCTTATAGAGTGATGGTAAAGTGACTCTCGTACTAATATAATAGTTGATTAGCTACAGATGTCTATGTTTGCAACGTCTCCTCTCATTTTTTTGTGGCTTAACAATTTCAAAAAAATCCTCCTTACAACAACTAAAAATTCCTTGTTATCTCAAATCGAATATGCATAATCTGTTTATCTTGGAATTGTTTTTACTATAATATCTTCATATCATAATAGCATACGCTGACAGTAAAAGGCACTTTGTATCTAAGTGGACCCCAAAATCCTCGTATCTTAATGGCATATGCTCACAGTAAAGGGTAGTTTATATCACAGTCAGATTGTTTCTGTTAGTTTTTTCAAGAGGCTTGTAGTATGTATGTAACCGAGATTGTCTAGATTTTTATGACATCCCAAACATTTTGGTGATTGAAGGATTTGGAAGCAATGTCGTTTGTAATTTTTAAAAAATTTAATGCTCTTACTTATTTTTACAAATATATTGAATTCTATAAAAATAAATTAAATAAAATTAAACTATTTAATTATTAATCTTTATATATAATTTCAATAGTCATCCCCGTTATCTCTAAAACCCATCCTTAAGACTTGAATAATTATGATTGAATGTTTTATTATTATTTATTTAATAAAATAAACGTTTTTATCGAAGTTATGAAATAACATAAAACATAACCAAAAATAATAATAATGAGAAAAAATAACTTAACACAAAAACTACCACCAATCGAAAAAGATACCGACAAAAAAGCAAGAAACAAACAACAAAAAAATACTAAAAAAAAAAAAACGAAAAAAAAAAAAAAAAAAAAAAAAAAAAGTGTTTGCCTTGAGGAAAACAAATCTTCAACCCAAAAAAGTGTTTGCCTTGAGGAAAACTAAAAGCCTTAGCTTCAACTAGGATGTAATAAGAGTTCAAGATGACCTTTGATTTTAACTTTATAAAAAATATTGAAAACTTTGCCAACAGCATTTTGTTGTGAAAGTTTTCAGCTTGATCTATTCCCTTATAGATAGATTTTAAGTTGGCCCTCGCTCTAATATACTACAATAAAATAAATGTTGTATACATTAAAATTAAATTTAAAAATATAATCAAAATGTTTTTTCAATATTGAATTATTTGTTGCTTAACGGCTCCCTTATGAACTACTCACTAAACTTTTTCGTCCTCTAAGAAAATTCTAGGGAAGGCTTTCGGATAGTTGCTTGGGATCTTTGCTAATGTCTGAAATAATTGATATTTATAAACAAGGCTTGCCTTCTGTACTAGATGGATTGTGTTTAGAAAATAAGCTTTGAAAGACTCTCATCAGGGATTGTATCAAGTTGGATAAACCATACAATGAAGTATTTTTTAATTGATGGTTTGTATTTGTTATTCAATTGAGATCTCAATTTGTCAAGGGTCACTTTTCTCTTTGTCTTCCTTTAGAGAGAGGTTAGAGTTTTCACGGTAAATTTGATGCTGGTCTTTTTTAGCTTTTTTCTGTTGCTTCCCAGTTAACTGATAGATGGTCTATCATTATTCATGATGACCTTTTTGAGGGCTGGACTACTCCAAAGATTCTTGATGTGGAGATGCCTACTTGGACAGTACTTCCCAAGGATGATCCGCCACCTCCACCACTTGGGGCGGCGACATGTGCTTAATCTTTGTTCTTGTTGTTCTTTGACTGATTGCTGACTTGTCTTTAGCACTGGTTTTGTTCCTCAGGTATGGACTTTGTATCGTGATGTGTCTCACTGCGTTACTTTACAAACTTCCATTTGTATTAATTATTATTATTTTAATATAATATTAAGCATTCCAATAATAAAAAGATAAATTCATGTTAAGCAATAATTTGGACTCCGATTGCCATCTTATTATTTTTGCGAATGTAGGGGAATGGATGGATTGATTAGATAAATGTCACTAGAGGAAGGGGCCTAGTATTGGGACCCTTAACTTATGGGTTCTACATCTTCTATGTTATGCCACCTCGCATTCTAAAAAATTGGATTTAAATAGTTTAACATTTTTATGTTTGAAAAGGTCATCTGGGAGGAAAATCTAGGTTTTGGAAAGTCGTGTTACAAAGTTTTCGGCAACATGTCAATTTTCTTATATTTTTGGTTTGACTGGTCATTGAGACTGAAGGGACCAATACTTGATAACAAAAAAGTCAAAATTTATTTTCAAATGAACACATTATTTTATAGTTGGCTTGTAACTTTGACACGTAAGGCACAGACTGAAATATTTTCAGGTCATTAATACGAAACAATGTGCCATGTTAGAAGACGTGTGACTCATTAATGTGAAAGTTGGTGCCATTTTCCTAATAGTTTGGTGGGTTTTTATCTATTAATATGGAAAGTTTATGTCGTGCCACCAACTACCGTTTCTCTTTGCATTTTTGCATACCTCCTCCAAAATGGATGGAATCTCCCTGAAAGTTCTCGACCACGCCACATTACATAGAGGAATTTCAATGAGCAGATTGGAGGGATGAAAGCCTATAACTGAACCCACAACTATGGTTTTTATGTTTTCGCATGACTATTATTGATATAGTGCCTTCTATGTTCATGTTTTTTGTTATGTGCCTTCTATGTTTCTCATTTTTTTTGGCATGTCTTCTTTGTTCATAGTTTTTTTTGTGCATTCACTTTTGAGTAAATGTTTACTGGTATGTTAATAGACTGACATAGTTTTTGTTCATATATTTTTCATTCACTTTGTTGTATTATTTATATATACGACACATTTATGTCAAGTTGAAATGGGGATGGAAGACACGTGGCTTATTAATGTGGAAACCAACACCATTTTTCATATGGCTAGATGGGTTTTTCTCCATTATTGTGGCAAGTTAATTCTGCGCTATGTGCCACCAACAAATATTCTTGCATATTAATACTTTCATATGGTTGTTATGGTTATTGTGCTTTGTATGAAACTATTTTTGACTTTATGCCTTATATGTCCATAGTTTTTTTATGTGCTTTATTTTTCATGTTTTTTTGCGTGCCTTCACGTCTGAGTAAACATTTATTGATATGTTAATGGAGTGATGAAACATTACACTAACAAATGTCTCTCCATGCCTTTTCGTGAACCTCATCTCCTTAAACGACCATGGAACCTACCCAAAAGTTCTCGACCGTGCAATATTTTGTAAAAGCATTTCAATCGACAGAATGGAGGGATGAAAATTATTATTATTGTGCCTTCTATATTCATGGTTTTTTTATTGTGTCTTTACATCTAACTAAACGTTTACTAGTATGTCCATGAAGTGATGAAATGTTGCATAAAGGTGTGTTGCATATAAATGAACCCACAAATATGTTTTTTTATTTACGCATGCCTATTATTGTTATTGTGTTTTCTATGCCTATGTTTAAAGACACTTGTTAGAGGGACGAAACATTACTCACTTCTGAACCCACATCGTCAACATGTTTTCATTCACATCTGACTCTAAATTTGTTAGTATTTTAATGGAAGCCCTGGAGGTTTTCTGAATTCATGTTGATGTGTGCTTCATATCTGTGTCACATTTCTATTTCCTTGCATGTTATGGGTTAGAAGATGCAACATTGACAAGTGAGAAGATGTAAGCCCCGAAGGTTTTCATACACATACCAATAATTGTTATTGTCTTTATTTCAATATTAAGGTTTCCATTCACATAGCAGAGAATTTAAGTGTTTTTTTGCATCAAACCAAACGATATTGTCTTTGTATCAAAATTAAGGTTTCCATTTAGCTACCTTAAACAAAAATGTGTTACTAAACATTTAGAGGTATGTGGATAAAAGTCTCGTAGGTTTTGCATTCACATAAGAGTACGAGTTATTATTTTTTACCAAAAATTATACTTTCATTCCCATTATAGTAAATGTTGACTTAGATGTATCCAACCAAATCCTTTTCAAGTTGTTGATTTTCCCTTCTTTCCCTCTCAACCTGCCTCAAGGATTTCCTGTCATCGACTTCTTATTTTTTCATTGCCTTCAATTCTTCAATCTTCATTTTGTGGATCTCTTGTACTATAAACATTTGTTGATAGTCATATGATGTGAGAATTTGTGATTGTCGGCTCTGTCAGGATCCACTCCTTAAGAGTACACTTGATTACCTTTTGTATAAGTAACTAAACACGAAATTAAACCAGAAGTAATAAGTAACTAGAATTCAAAAACAACACAGAATATGAGAGACAATACAATCTTGTATTAACACTCTTCCAGAAGGAAATACAATGAAGAAATCACACTCTTCCCACACCTCTTAGATGTACAGTAATTCTCCCTCAAGAGTTCTCTCTCTCTCAATTACAAACCAACTCAAAACACAGAGTTGTTCCCTCAACCAGTCATTTGTGACAATCAACTCAACCGGTTGTTTTGCCTACAATACCAGTCCACCAAGTACTCCAAGTACTCCAAGTAGATCTCCTTGATCTTGCACACCTGCAGATCTAACTGATCTTACTTACCATGTAGATCTCTTTGATTTTGCACAACCTGCAGATCAACTGATCTTACACACCTTGAGACAACCAACCCAATTGTTGTTCTTGCCTTCAAGTTGAGGATCTAATCCTTGTCATTAATTACAATACAGCGCCATGGGTCTATTAAATAGATTCCAAAACAAATAATAATTAGAAACGCAGACTCAAGACTAAAATTAGTTTTTACATGCAAATTAACTGTCCGTCTAAAATTAGACCAGTTCTGGAGACACATGCAAACACATACACACACAGGTAGCCGATGTTGGTTCCTGTCTAATCGATGTCAGTTGACCCCTAACTAATGTCGGTTACTGTGTATGTTGAATATGACCGATGTCGGTTGGCCTGATTGACGTCGGTTACTCTGACACTCAGCAACCTCCACCATTTACATAACAGTGAAACTTTTAGCTCCACAACCTAACAATCTCCCATTTGGAGATAAACAACTGCACCTATACCTGTACCTGTACATCTTCTAATTTTGTTTCATGGCTTGTATCCCTCTTCAAGTTTAATCTTGAAGACCAACAGAAGTTGAATGAAGATTCAACTTCTCCTTTATTCCCGGCTTTGTTAACATTTTCGCAGGGTTCTTATCCTTGCTAGCCACTATGACTGTAACAACCTTCTGCATCTCTGAAATCCAGTTAATCACCGTACCACCAATAATGAACACATATCCTGTGGTGCTTCTCCTGTCATTCAAGTCACCTGCCATATCCGAATCTACATACCCATGTAGAGAAGTGCTTGACCCTGCATAGCATAAATACTTGTTGCTGGTCCCTCTCAGATATCTAAGAATCTACTGAACTGCTTTCCAGTGCTCCTTCCCTAGATTGGCCATAAACTTGCTGACAACTCCCACTGCTTGGGTAATATCAAGTTTAGTACTCATGTACTCAATCTCATCATGTGATTTAGGACAATGTTCTGTGAACTGTCCAACCATAGGTGTGCTAACCGGTTCTGCATCCTGCATATTGAACCTCTCTACTACCTTATTCACATAATCCTCTGGAGACAAAATCAACCTGTGACTTTCCCTGTCTCTATAAATACTCATGCCAAAGATTTTCTTTACTGCTTCCAAATCTTTCATGGCAAACCTCTGAACTAATTTTACCTTTAGCTCAGCAATCTCCTGCATGTGTGACCCTGCAACAAGCATATACACTACATACAATAATAGGATAATATAGCTAATAGGATAATATAACTAATATTATCCAACCTAGTAAAATAAACACAATGGTCATATTGACATTGACTAAAGCCATGCTTTGTCATACACCTGTCAAACCTTAAACACCATTGTCCTGCAGCTTGCTCAAGACCATATAACCTAGGCTTCTGTCTCACTTGTTCATTCTCTCCTTTCTTTAACCTGTGAATCCATTCGTCTTTTAGTGCTTTCTTTTCGGCTGGCAACTCTACCAAATCTCCTGTTTGGTTCTCTTCCAAGGAATTAATTTCCTCATTCATGCCATGCTCCCACTATTTTTTGGATTCTACCTGCATTGCCTCTTCAAAACTTCCTGGTTCTTGACCATCAGTGAGCAACAAGTAGTATAAAGAAGGGGAATAATGAATTTGAGGCTTACTTACCCTTTCAGTTCTCCTCATGGGCGTTTGAGACTCCTTGATAGCTTGCTGTCCACCCAAAATATATTTTAACAGTGACCAATCTCAGTCACCTCTGGCCGACCTCGGTCTGCACCCGACCGATGTCGATTCCCCCTGATCATCGACGTCAGTTCTCTGACCGACATCGGTGTCCACCTACCTGACATCACCGACTTTGGTATGCACATGTCCAACGTCGGTTCCTACCTGATCGACGTTGGTTCTCACCTGACTGACGTCGGTAACTGTGTTTTTTTGTGAGTGATGATTTTTATCTGCGAGCTCATTTTGGATCATAACTTTGTCCAAATCAACACTGCCCTACTCAAAATTATTCAGCCTCTTGAGCTGATCTCTGTCCATCATCTTCTCCTTGAAAACCAAGGCTTTCTAGTTCTTATCATTTGATTTAAGAACATGCATTCCCTTCTCACTCATGTGACCAAGCCTATAGAGCCACATCTTTACATCTACATCTAAAGTAGATAAAACAAAAGGAGAATCAGTAATACAAGTAGATAGATAAAGTGTACCTACTTTCTTACCTCTTGCTAAAACAAGTGCACCCTTGAAAATTTTTCAAGATTTTGCTGTGAGAGTTACTGTGCAACCCTCATCACCCAACTTTCCTACAGAAATCAAATTCTGCTTCAGGACTGGGACATGCATGACATCCTTTAACACCCATGTGTTTTTATTCTGCAATTTCAGCTGCACTTCTCCTTTGCCAACCATTTGACAAGGCTTACCATCCCCTAAATAAATTTTTCTAAAGTCTCCATGGACATAATCATGAAAAAATTCTCTATTTGGGGTTGCATGGAAAGAGACACTAGAATCTAAAACTCAAGATTTTACTTTATCCAAGGAACATACAAGAGCATCCTGTGCAACAATACCTGCATCTTTTGCTTCTTTATTTCCTTCATGTTGATCTTCTTTCAATTAACAATCTTTCTTTACATGCCCTTTCTTTCCACAGTTCCAGCAGGTTATACCTCCATTTTTGAATTTGGATCTACTGCCTATCTTTGACCTTGATTTTCCTTGCTTGCTCTTCTCTCTTTGTCTTCCCGTGCTTTCAACACTTAAAGCATTACCTGATGATTTCCCTGTGATTTTCTTGTGAATTTCTTCATTTAAGATTACACTAACAACATCATCAACTTTCAAGATATTTGAAGCAGACGCAGTATTACTAACTGCCATTACCAAACTATCCCAACTTTCAAGTAAAGAGCATAAGATTAAGAGAGCCTTAATTTCATCATCAAAATCTATACTGACTAAAATTAACTGATTTACTAATCCATGGAAATCACTAAGATGACTATATACCGATCCACCTTCCAGCATTTGCAAATTAAATAATTGCTTCATTAAAAATACCTTATTCGAAGCTGAGGGTTTTTCATATAAATTTGTCAAAGATTCCATTAACTCTACCGTTGTCTTTGCCTGTGATAAGTTGGAAATCACAGACGATGCCAAGCTCAACCTTATAAATCCCAAAGCCTTCCGATCAAGAACATTCCATTCTTCATCTTTCATATCTATGGGCTTGCATGCAACCCCACCCAATGGTAAGTACAAATATTTCTGATACAGATAATCTTTTATTTGCATCCTCCATAATTGATAATTTTTGCCATTGAATTTCTCCATTCTTAGATTGCTTTACTCCCACTCAAACAAAAACTCCTGTGAGTGACCTGTAATCAACAAACACTAACTTGCTTCGAACCTGGATCTGATACCACTTGTCAGGATCCACTCCTTAAGAGTACAATTGATTACCTTTTCTATAAGTAACTAAACACGGAATTAAATCAGAAGTAATAACTAGAATTCAGAAACAACACAAAATATGAGAGACAATACAATCTTGTATTAACACTCTTTCAGAAGAAAATACAATGAAGAAATCACACTCTTCCCACACCTCTTAGATGTACAGTAATTCTCCCTCAAGAGTTCTCTCTCTCTCAATTACAAACCAACTCAAAACATAGAGTTGTTCCCTTCACCAGTCATTTGTGACAATCAACTCAACCGGTTGTTTTGCCTACAATACCAGTTCACCAAGTACTCCAAGTACTCCAAGTAGATCTCCTTGATCTTGCACACCTGCAGATCTAATTGATCTTACTTACCATGTAGATCTCCCTGATCTTGCACAACCTACAGATCAACTGATCTTACACACCTTGAGACAACCAAGCCAATTGTTGTTCTTACCTTCAAGTTGAGGATCTAATCTTTGTCCTTAATTACAATACAGCCCCATGGGTCTATTAAATAGATTTCAAAACAAAAAATAATTAGAAACGCAGACTCAAGACTAAAATTAGTCTTTACATGCAAACTAACTGTTCATCTAAAATTAGACTAGTTCTGGAGACGCATGCAAACACACACATACAGAGGTTGTCGACGTCAGTTCCTGTCTGACTGATGTCAGCCGACCCCTAATCGATGTCAATTACTGTGTACACTGAATATGATCGATGTCAGTTGGCCTGACCGATGTCGATTACTCTGCCACTCAGCAACCTCCACCATTTGCATAACAGTGAAGCTTTTAGCTCCACAACCTAACAGGCTCGGCCTAAGTGCATTTTTCTTGATTTTTTTACAATCCTTTCCGTTGGCAATCTTAGAAATGCCGATATTGGAGTTCATTGGTCATTATTTTATGCTTCACTGCATTCATTGATTTATTGTTCATTAATTTCTACTATTTCCTCATCAACATCTAAATCAATGGTTTCATCTTCTATGCTCCATTGTCCACATGGTGCATAGTACTGAACTATTTCATGTGGATAGAAGGTGGTAGTGATGGCATTGACATAGAGACATCAACTTTAATAATTTCATAATTAAGACTTAAATATGATGCTCTTTCCCTTAGCCAATCTAGCGGGCTTACTTGCAGAGACAGACTTAAACCATCTTGGTTGAAACTATTATAATTTGGATGAGCTAATCCTAAGATTCATGTCTTACAAATAATGGCAAACTAAAAAATACATAGAGAACCCAATAATAATAAATATTCTACTTACTTACAATTCAACAAAATACATTACATAAATATAGGTGGTGTTGCTCCTATATTCAAAGAGTTTGGTTCAACTACTTAGCCCACAAACCTCTCTCTCAATATTCTAAAAGCTATTTACGTGAGTTGTTGTAAACAACCTCACTAATGAATAACAAAGATTCCACTCACTCAATATTCTAATGTGTGCACTAAACAATTTATTCCTAACATTCCCCGCTTAATGCAAACATGAGGAAAACATTATTCTACACTGCAATTGCCGCTTCTGCAAGCTCATAATCTGGATGGTTTTCTTTTTATGGATAGCCAACAACCTTTGGAATGGTTTCACAAGTGTTTACCAATAACCACAACAAGATGGTTTTAAAAGTGGCTAAACAATAACCACAATTATGATTTTCTAAATAGTTAACCAACAACCATAATTATCATGATGTTGTAGTACTCTTTTAATTTTCATCACTATCTAACTTCAGGGATTACATAGGAATTATATTCACTCATTACTAGTGAAGAGGTATATACTTATTTTTTATTTTAAAAACATACCACACAAAAAATTAAAAATCAAATGCACCACCAAAGCATATGGGCCCCATCGTTAGTGATCGACAAGAGGCTTGAATGAACTCTTTCCTCCAATGCCTCCAACGTCCAACTGTTTCTACTTACTCACTGGAATAAAATTTGAAGATCATTTTATAATAATGGACGTCGTGTATAAGTGATATTGTGTCCAATTAAAATGTGGACAATTTTTTTTATAAAACTTTTGATTCTGACAAAACATAAAAAACACTCTTGATTAACGACAACCCTTTTTTAAAATGTTTTTTACTCTTTTTTTGGTTTGAAAAGCATTTATATTAAACCATTAATAAAATTACAACTTATCATACAAAAAAGAAGGGTGGAGAAGTCACACCCACATGCCACACACCATGCCTAACGACCACGAGAAAGAACAACGAAGCTAATAAACGCTACCAACCAAAAAAAGGCAAAGACAGGACATAATTAAGCCACCGTCATGAACTTAGAGGTAGGAGGAGGGGGAGGTGGGAGGCTATCTGGTTTTCCTCCCCACCCTACATTAACAGGCAAATATTTAGAGTCATTAAAGGGCTCCCAGTCACCAATATTATCTTTAATAACATTTCTGACTTCTTCAGTAGATCTTCGTGGGGAAATGGCCAAAGCTAGCCTTGGAAACTTGTCTGACAAAGGCAACAAGGCGTCCCAACCATCATGTTGGTCTCTGGTAGGAAGGGGATCCCACCAACCACCCATCTGTGGCTGAGTATGAGGCCCCCAACCATCCTGCTAATGATGAATATTCAGACTGGCACCCTGTTGTAAGCTTCTCCTCGATGAAGACCTCTCGGGACCACATGAGTATAAAAAATGCCCTCATCAGCATTTGGAATGTCTCCTCCTTAAACCGTGCCCAAATGCCAAAGTTGAACCATGGTGAGAGGTAGGTGAGGGAATCACCCAACTAGCAGCACAGGGGGCACCTACCTAGTACTCCATCAACGACCAAAGATGGGACAGTGCCTTCTAGACTTTAACCATCTGGTCAAGGAGCTAAAGAGACAAATTGGAGATAATATTAACTTTATTATCAATAGAGAAATTTATGTCTATCTATTGCTTGTTACAAATAGCATGATTCATGTCTTTCCAAATACAAAAAAGAATATCAGCACGAAGAATAAGCCAAAATTTGTTGTATTTTGCAGCAAAAGGGTTGAGTCCCCTAGGAGAGCAATTTTCTAGGTGAAATGTTCAAGGCGAAAAGGTTGGAACAATGAGTGTATCCACATCCAAGCAAATTGGGCATATGGGCATAACATTAACCGACTCAGGATACTCATATATTGGACATAGGGGATTGGTAACCCTAAGATGCTTGAGCCATTCTCCCAATGGGAGCCCATGATAAAGTAAACACCAAAGAAAATGAGCTTTTTAAGGTTCAATGGGCATGGCCCACAACTTGGAGAATCTTCTAGCTCACACAGAATGGTGAGACTTGATATTCAGACCTTGTTTAATTTTTCCAAGGGAAGCCCTTTAGGAGTTAGAATTCGATACCCCAAGCTAGGAGTATAGTTTCTGAAAGGAGTGGTTGTAGTCCAATTCCAATCCCTCCACCATGGAGCTTTGGTGGAAATGCCAATTTTGTGAGTCAAAGAGTTTGGAATAGCTTCTTGAATTTCCTTGATGGATTCAACATCACTGCTGCGTAAATTGAATTTTTTTTTGAGTTGATCCCACGAGATCCAATCCTTGATCTGATGACAAAACAAGTCCCCAATGGTTTTGATCCCTCGTCTGAAGAGCTGAAGGATCTTAATCTAGCGAACCTAGGCAAAAAGGACATTATAAAAACTGATTGAAGGAGACCACTAAAGGGATTTTGAATTGATGGAAATCCCTAGCCTAAATTCCTCCCCTTTCCAAACTAGTGAGGGTTTGAGTAGCGCCCAAGCCTTCCAAATACTTTTAACAACGAAAGTGCCCTGAATTTTCACATTGACTAGCATAAGAAGAATGGTCTAAAAATTAAGCCCTTTCCAGGCTTGTCTCCCAAGAGGAGCCCCCTGGGTAATACAATGTCTGACAATAATTTTTTAGGCCTCGCTCCCTTCGAGACAATGAATAACCCACTTGGCAGTGAGAGAAAACCCTTGAGTTCTAACATCAATGAGACCGAGCCCCCTAGCTTCTCTAAGCCTGCAACACAAATCCCATACCACCCAATGAAAACTAAACTTTCCATCAACATTGGCCCACAAAAACTCCTGAAGGAACTTCTCCATTTTGCCATAAGCTACTTTAAATAGAGCCCAACACACAGAATAATAAACATGGGTGGCTACTAGAACCTTGGAATAGATATGGAACTTGCCTGCCAAGGATAATGGTTTAGTAACCCAATAGGAAATCTTCTTCTCCACCATTTGAATGACATAATACCAAAGCTTAGTCGGGGAGGACTGAAAGGCAAAGGGAATGCCAAAAAACTTGAATTGCTCAACTCTAGCGGTAATCTGAAAGCTAACTCGGTCTAGGAGATATGGATTGTCTGTAACATCTAGTCTTTCTCCATTGAATGGAGGACCCCAAAGCCAAGTAGAAGGTCTCCAATCAAATCAAAGCATTTTACACCAAGGCTTCTTCCTCCAAAAGCATAAAAAATGAATCATCTACAAAATGCCCATTCACCAGCTATTGTGAGGTATTGGGTAAGGTGATCCTTTGATTAGATGTCTGGATGTAAAATAAGCTAAAAGATAGCTAAAACCTTCTGCCACAATAACATAAAAAGCTGGACATAGCAGGAAACCCTATCTAATTGAGCATTTAAGATCAAACCATTGAGAATTAGTCTCATTAATGGTGAGGCAATCTCCAGCATCTTTGAAAAGCATTCGAATAGACCGAACAAATTGGGGGCCAAATCCAATAGCCTAGAGCATAAAAATAATAAAAGGCCACTCAAATTTGTCATAAGCTTTCTCAAAATCAATCTTGATGAATAATGCTTTCTGGTTGGAGGCTTAGGCCCATTCTATGCCCTCCCAAATTGTAATAATGTTATCCAAGATGAAGCGGTTTTTGACGAACTTTGTCTGCTCACTTCTAATAATCAGGGGAAGAAGATGTCTCAACTTGAGAGCAAGTGCTTTGGCTATGATCTCCTTCTTTGGGGATAAATTTAATATTTCCTTTATTGATGGAGGGCCCAAGCAACCACCTTAACATGGCTTCAAGATAGACTTTGTGCAAATTTGGTCCAACATTATCCCAAAAAGTTTGGTAAAACTCACATGGGAAACCATCAACTCCTAAGACATTATTCGAGGCCATGGAGAAGGCAACTTCCTTAAGATCATTGATGTCAAGAAGGCAGTCACAAGCCACACGTTGAGTCTCAAAGAGCTTACACGATGTGGCTAATAGACATTTGAGAAAGGCTTCTTCCCTAGCAAGAGAATTGGGCTACATTGTAAAAACATTTTTATAATGCTTGAGAAAAACCCCTAAGACGTCAAGGAGTCTAATAAGAATTTTAGATCCTGGTTTTATGTTTTTAATCTTATCTGAAGTTTTTTTAGCACGTAAAAATATGAAAAATTATTTTGAAACTTTGTCACCCACTTTCAGCCAATGAAGTCGAGCTCTAATTTGTGCCCCTCTTGCTTGGTAATTCTCCTCAAGATTAAGCTCGTGTTTCCACATGGTTGTTTTAGCTTTGAGAGAAATATTAAAAGGTTTATTGTCCAGCTCCCTGGAGGCAAGCACATACTCCTGGTATGAAGCTTCATGCTCTTGTTTGTATAATATGGTAGCTTGCTTCCCAAATGATCTGAGGAAAGTGGTGGTGTGAGTGATAAGCATCTTCCAACCACTCAATCTATCTTGTTTCTCCAAGAGGCCGAGTAGCCAAATTCTAGATTATGAGAATATACTCTCTCGTTATTTGATGAGAAAGATGTGTCATGTTAAGATGGTATTGAGAATAATGTGGCCTAGTTGGCATAAAATTCCTAGCCATTTCGAAAAAGATAGGTTGGTGGTCTGATAAAAGTACGATCTCGCAAACTACCACTGGTGGCCCTACTTTACTAGGGATATGGAAGAAATTGTTCTCTATCATGAGAACTTGATCCAATCTGATTAGCACTCGGTCATCCCCTTGTCAAAAGTTGGACCAAGTGAACCAAGTGTGGTTTGTTGACTTCCAGCCATGGTTAGGATCATATAATCCAAGCTTATTTCTTGTGTAAAACTAGGCTTCTCTCTCACCTGCACGCCAACACATGGGAGAGCAACCAACCTTATCCTCTGGGGATTCCACCATGTTGAAATCACTGTAGAGTACCCAATAAGTATTGGGTAATGAGTTAACAAACCACCACCAGAGCCTTGATCTGTCAATAGCATCATTAGAGACATATATGTTGGCCAACCCCACAATGTGATTATTAAGGTCAAAAAGGACCCAGAACACCCTTTGTGAGGGGTCAGTACCCTAGGAAATGACATGTGAGCCTAACTTTGTAGAGAGAAGGGTGGCCACACTACCTCTATTTGTCTCATGGGATGTGAGAAAAGGTGTAGTAGTGGGCCAGATGGTATGTAGAGCAAAGAACAACAAAAAGATAGGAACTTTTAACTCCTGCAGATAAAGCACATTCATCTTCTCAAAATGTTGATATTTGTCCCATACTAGACATCTCCTAGTAGGTTCAGTAAGTCCACGCACATTCCATGAATAAATAAAAATTTAACAATCATCAAGATACATGTCATTGCCTCCATCGACCAAGGGTCCAAAGCAGTTTACAAAAGATTGTAAAGTGCAGGCTACATCCCCTATAGAAAAGTGACACCACTTGCCCTGAGAATAATCCTTTCAACTAGGAGGCAAGGGACTATGAGATATCACAAGCAAGGCTTTCCTTTCAACCACTATGGTCCCATTCTCATCAACAAACATAAAATTTATAGGGTTGTTAATGGTGGTATGAGAGGCAAACGAAAAGTGATTGCTTGGAGTGTTTCCCTTATATGAAGGAAGAAGTGAACTCACAACCTGAGGGGTTCTAATGATAGAGGAAGGTTGGGTTTCAGCAGTGGCTACTGGAGGTTTCTTAGAAGAAGAAGGGTTGGTGAACTACAGGGCGACGACAGTCGTTGAACGCGTGATGGAGGAGTTTAAACTATTCACATGTTTGTAAATGGTTGTTTGTGCCTTGGCATTATTCCTGTTATTATTTTGTGTCTTTTTGTTGGTGACCACCATCTAGCCATCAGTCGAAGTAACTAAAGATTTGGGCTAGGGGACTAGCTTGGTCGAAGGCGTTTTATTAAAGAAATCTAGAGGGGGGACCATAAGAGGGCACTCTCGAATCATATGGCTAGGGGGTTGAAACTACAAATAACTATTGGGTAAGTTTATGTAATGAACCTTCTGGGTGAATCTGTTAAGCCCTATTTGAATCTCAATGGAGTCCTTGAGGTCCCTTGCTAAGTCAACCGCCATGGAGATTCTGTTTTGTGGCCGCACTGAGAAAAATTTGGGTTATTCATGACATATAACCTTGCCAAGCATAAGGGCTAGCTAGTTAATGAAGCCCCAAAGGGAAAGGGAAAGCCTAGGGAACTCCATCCGAATTGACACTTTGAGCTTGGCTTGCTCAGAGACTTGAAAATCAACCACCCATTACGAAAAGACAACCAAATAATTTCTAATGAAACATGGGCCATGGCTCAAAATTCTCTTGCAATGATCAGGGTTACTAAAGTTACTAA
The DNA here is from genome assembly GCA_037957365.1 of Torreya grandis. Lineage (NCBI taxonomy): Eukaryota > Viridiplantae > Streptophyta > Pinopsida > Cupressales > Taxaceae > Torreya > Torreya grandis. The sequence continues at coordinate 1,253,300 of JARHVA010002304.1, forward strand.
AGTGAAAAAGGAAAAAAGCCTCGGGGTAAGATTTTGTATACCCTCCAATTTAACACCAATCCAGTGGTTGTGAAACCACTATTTGAGCAAGCTCTCAGGGGGGACTCTACCCATAAAATAATCAATCAGAGAACATGAAGCAAGAAGGTTGCATGCCTTATCAAATTTAGGGGCAGCTATAATAACATCAAGAGAAGAATCAGGACGGAGGGTTTCATTACCTCATCATAAACTTTCGAGATGAATTTCCTCGCTCACTTGGGCATCATGGCTCAATCCTCTAGCCGCTCCTGCATCAATAAATGCAAAGGGGGAGTGTGAAGCCATAAATAAAGGCCATCGCCCAAAGGAGCGGAAAGTCTAGATCACTTCAAAATTTAATGCATACTATCCTACCTAAATCCTAAAAGATCGATAATATGACAATTAGACGAGATAAAATAATCAAAATAATGAGGCCGTACCGAAACTCTAGAAAAACTCTCTGTTCACTTCCATAAAATATCCATCCCGTTTTTTACTCTTTTTCATGACATACACTATTAAAGATATTAGCTTGACTCAAATAAATATTTCGACATACACTATATGACACAAACATTAATGAAGACTAGCCACATTTAGACAAAATTAAATAATTAAACGAACTCCACAAATATAAAAGATATGACCTATGAATGAAGAGTGATCATGGATGATGAACTCCTTGCAACGTTGCAGTTTATTGAGAAGACTTCTTCAAATATTTACATGATGTCGTTGATGGAGTGTTGCTAGAAAATGAAGCGCTATAAATCCAGTCTCAATGCATTATCTTTCCCTTGACGAATTTCACCAGCAGATAAATTTGAATGGTGTACGATAGAGATGAACATAGATATTCTATGCACAACAAAAAAACTTTGACACTTTGCTTGAACTAGATCCGCTTTGATAATGGCTCAACAGTGCTTGGATCCACATGGAAAGATTTTGAGCATGGCAAAACCAAAAATCATGGAAAAATATAGAGATTTTTTTCAGTCGAATCGAGATTGCAAGCTTCTTAATACAGTCGTGCATACAACGGAGTTGTGCATACAACGGAGTTGTGCATCGATACATGGATAGAGGGTCTATGTCAACGTGCAAGGATGCGATGTCAACACGCTGTAAATTTAATTCACCACATATGCAAACCATGCATAAAACTTTCTATGATTTATCAAATTAGATTTGATTTTTAGGAGTGACGCTAAAATAGATTAACACAGAGCTCACAATGCAAATTGATTCAATCACAGGTTCCATATAAGACTCATATGGTGATCTAATACCAAAGATCTCAGTCCCAAGTTTCTTACATAAAAATTGACCTCAAATCAAATACAATAATTCTGATCAGTAATAGTTACAGTCTTCTATTGATGAGATGTGTTATTCAGATATTGGCACTCTTATCTCACATGCCACTATGCTTTGCAAACATTTTTTATATTCTTATCCACATGGCAATGAAGAATACTAGTTGCCCCTAGAAAAGAATGACTTCTCCATCTCAGGTCCAACCATGCTCTGGTACCACTATTAGAATTTGGATGAGCTAATCCCAAGATTTATGTCATACAGATAATGACAAACTTAAAAATATAGAGAGAACATAATAATAATAATATATATTATGCTTACTATTCAACAAAATTATATATATAAGAAAAAATTGTTTAGTGCATACATTAGAATATTGAGTGAGTGATGTATTTGTTATTAGTTAGTGAGGTTGTTTACAACAACTCAGGTAAATATATATATGGTGTTGCTCCTATATTCAAGGTGTTTGGTTCAATTACTCACCCCACAAACTTGTCTCCTAATCTTGTAAAATCTATTTACCTGAGTTGTTGTAAACAACCTCACTAACTAATAACAAATACATCACACACTCAATATTTTAATGTATGCACTAAACAATTTTTTCTTAACAGAAATTGAATGTTGTATCCAAATCATTACAATGGGCATTCGAAGCCTCTTCACCGTCAACATCTATAACATTTGAAGCAAAAACATTTGCATATTCTATTTCATGTTTAACACTTTCTACATTGGCAACATATCTTGAATTTAATGTTTCACCTTCTTCACCTCGAACAACATTACCTTCAATCATTTGTTCCATCCTCTCCATTGTAGCTTCATTGTCTTCCTCATTTAGGCTTGACAATCTTATTATACTTTCTAAAACACTAACTTAATTCTCCTCGACATGGAATGTTTCACTTGGATTCATATCATTAGATAGCACCTCAGGGTTAAGGGGCAAAATACTTGTCCGTTGTAATTTAGATATTATATTCTTAGGGGTTAATGTCATCCTCATAGTTATGCTACCCAAATTGGCCAATTCATGTGTGTTTGTCTCGTAACCATGATGTTTATTCATCCATTATAATCTCTCACTCTTAAATTAGGACTTGAATGGACCAAACATACTTACATATAGTAGTTGCAATTTGTGGCTAGTGTGTGTGGGAAATGTAAGCAAATCTATCCCCAAATCTCTAGCCTCTTCAATTGTTGAAAGTGAAACATGGTTATCATGCCCATAGAAAATGAGAAGATGTCTATTATTAGGTGAAACTCTTCCTCGTACAGATTTAAATAAATGATGTATCCAATTCATAAATGGTTCTGTCATCATCCATGTATGGGATTGGGTAGCCATACATTCCACTGGTTCACATCCAACAATGAAATTATGTAATTGCATTTTCACCTTGAATCAGTAGAACTTCAGGATGCTCTGCCCATCTGCATTCACACATGCTAAAATAGTTATCCTTTATCTTTTCTTTATCATTATTTGTGGCACACTCCTTGCCTTTTCTTGGTGATGACTTGCATGTTGTAACTCCTTCCAACTTGCACACGTCTTGTCACAATTCCAAATTTTGTGTGTCCCATAATTATTTTCAGCATACAATGTTCTCAAGTTCTCATAAAAAATAGACTTAATGTATGGCCTTAGCATGACAACCCCATCTTTATCAAGTCTTATGTTGTTCTCATAGGTAAATCATGGTGCTTATTTTTGAAGCCTTTCCACCATAACGTGTCAGGGACACTATCATTGAAAGGGTTTAGCCTACTTTTGCATATGTGTGTAATGTGTGCCTTCAAATGCAATATGTCTAATGCATGCCTCATGTCGGTTAAGTCTTTTCACCACTACACTATCTCACTTTCTTCTATTATTGATAGAATAGTGGGTGGTTCCTTGTTATTAGATGTGATTCCTTTCAATGAATTCAACAAAGTATTGGGTTTTATACCCCACTTTACCACTATAGTGTTTATGGAGTAACCATTATCACCCACATATCTCATTGTAGTTTCCATGTCTTCCAATGTCCACTGAGACTGCAATGACACATGCACAGTGGTGATAACATTTATGTTGGCTTCCTTCTCTCCCTAATTGGCAGTGGGTTGGTTTGTCTACTTTGTAGTGGGTTGCGCAACTTCATTAATGTCTTCATAAACATATTTATAAATTTCAACTCTTATGTACTTCATTATTATACGTGGCCATCTTCTGAAAAAATCTATCTTCTTCCTCGCATTCCTCATGTTGAACTACAATAGTTAATAATTTATATAATTAATTGACAATAAAATGGAAAACATAAGAATAACAGTTATGAGAAAGAATATTTGTAATGTTGTAAATGTGAATAATTAACATAGAGACAAGAAATCACATGAACATATGACAAGCACAATAAACTCATTTGAGAAAAGGATTTTGTTTGATACATTTAGGTAAATATTTACTGGTATATTAATGACATTCTTAATTTTGATAGAAAGACATTAATATTTACTAGTATGCAAATGAAAACCTTTGTGGCTTATGTTGATGTGGGTTTTATACACGCCCCAAAAATTATTATGAGGTATCCTCTAATGTTTTAGGATTGGTGAATAAACTCATTTCAAGGCATGAGTTGTAGGGTATTTAATTTTATAACAACCTATTGGTAAAATAACGGTGAGTGATACATATTGTTTACTATGGGTGAATTGGGTATGGGTGAACATATATCTACTTGGAGTGGGTGGAATGATGATGATTCTAACTAAGGTGGGTAGGATTTCAAAAGAAACTTTAAAAAAGAAGGAAACATAAAGCAAAAAAGATAACCTATGGACAACCATAGATGAACCCTTTCAAGACTAGAACTTGAACTTAGATAGGACAAGGAGTCTAAACCAATACTTGTTGTAAGTTTTTGTAGCACACCAACAATCAAATACAGTGAATATTCAAAGGAACTAGAACACAATATACTCAAACATACAAAATCAAAGGTTGCCTAATTGTCAGATTGCTATTGCACATTTACAAGAGGGATTATGACAAGCATGCAAAATATATTCAAATTGGCTATAGCTAAAAATGAATGACTATATTTAAAATAAAAACTCATACATAATTAAAGCACTAAGATACCATAATGATGGAACGTCTCAAGTAATCCATAGAATTGGAGAAGAATCAATATTTGCACATAGAGACAAAATCAAGTAGAACTCTTTCGAATTTCCTATTAATCTGAATAGCCAAAATTCTCCTCCCTTTGAGACCAAGAGGTTCCATATATTTATAAGCTTAAGATCAGGAAGGCCTCATCTCTTCAAGCTTCACCTAAAATTACAAGTTCAAAAATAGAACCTTTCATTCAAAATCATGCAAAGATGCATGTACAATGATAATACCCAGAATAAACTTTCGAGCTAAAAATATAATATACAAGTACAGTAAATAGATTAGGAACTAAAGTCCCACCTTGGTGATAATATGCAAATACATAATTATTTTTAGATCATAGTGTTGATGTGGCACTGATAATTGGAGGAGTCTATGTAATAACTACAATTACAATTGAGGCAAGGACTAAGAGCTTTGTGAAGTTAGTGGGGTACTGACAGCCAATTGCATGCATAGAACTGACCCAAAAGTTGTTTTTTTAGACTTTAACTCTTCACATAGTGCATAAGCTGAATCAAACTCTTTGTCTATAATTTCAAAAAAGAGTAATGAAGGCTTTAAGATTTTTATAACATTGACAATTAACCTTTCCTATTTTGTCTCTAAGCTCTTTAATTTGACTGTTACAGATTTTACTCTTATTACTCTATCCTTAGAAAAATTAACCAACTACAATACTTCCTTATTGGTTTTATAAACAGTCCCAACTTCTTTCTTGAAGTTGTCTGTAACCGAATAGAGAAGTTTTCAAATTTAGGTCTATTAACAAGCTCCCCAACTTGGGTGATTACCCTTATGACTCTCATATCCCCTAAAATCTGCAGTGCCTCACTCTCATAGCTGATAAAAAATTACAACTTCTTCATTTGTCTATGCCAATTTAAAGAAGCATCCCTCTTGGTAATCACATAGTTCAAACACTAAGAAACATCAATGTTGGTCATGAGATTCAAGTGGTTGAAAGAAATAATCCTTGAGCATTGAACCAAGAAATTCAATCTCATTTCTACATCCTTCATTTTATTTCAAAGTGTGAAAATATTTGCTTTGTTGGTCTGGTTGCCTGCCCTGGAAATCCTGATGTTGTATAAAATATTGTATACTTTAGTGGCTGCACTCTGAAAATCAACAATAACTTCTTGAGGGGCCTGTGTAATTTGTATTTGATTCCATATTTTTAATGCCTCCTTAGTACTTTGATGCATTTATTTCATTTCCTCCCTTATTGAATCCACAAAAGTGTTTAAATCCTCAATATATTCAATATGGTCATGGGGATTTCTCTTGGCCTTATTTGCTAAAGAGAACAAGTTCTCTCTTTGTTCAAATTCCACTTCACCCTTTGTTTTTAGATTTACCATTTTCCTCTTCCTCACTCTCTGAATAGTCTCACTCTCCTTATCAAACCAAATGAAGACTGTGGGGAGCTTAGTTAAGACCAAATTTTGTCTTTCATATTTAAAATTCTAAATCTCTCTCACCCATCAGGGGACAATAAGTTATCATGTTTCAACTTCTTGAGTAGGGTCTGAGGATGTAGAGGGTGGAGTAGTTATTTGAAGGGATGCAATTAAAGTGGTTGGTAGGGAGGTACTTATTTGAATAGGAAACTAAGAAAGTTTTTGGCCAACCTTCTCCCATATAGAAGTTTCTTTCATACGGGTTATTTATGTCAATGATCTAGTAAAACCCGAGGTTAATTCCATAGTCATTGTTATTGTAGGCATGGCCAATGGTTGAGGCATGAGGAGCTCTATTTGGTTCAAATTTTTATTTGGAACCAGGGGATTATTAGGATTGAAAATAGAAACTATGACGAAGCTCTCAAAATGGAGTGGCTTGGGAGTCATTATTTTAGAAGAAGAAAGAATATCATAATCAATAGTAGTGCTAACAAAACTAGATGATAAAACCCTAGAAATAATTGAGGGTAAAATTACAACTGAAATCTCTACGTTTAAAATTGAAGAAATAATAGAAGAGACTAAATCATCAATTCTTTGACTTTGCTCTTGTGTGAGGTGAGCTAAGGCGTCTTCCATTTCATGCTCACCTAGACTCAAGGCTTTGGTTTTTTCTATGTCAACATCTTCATTACCTAGTTTTTCAATGCCCATTTCTTAGTCCTCCTCCTTAGAAGGATAATCAATCAAAGATATTACTTGTTTAGCTTCTTCTTCTTCAAGTTCCATTGTAACCTCTGCATCCTTTTGCTCTTCCTCTTCACTAACTTTCTCTATAATAGGGAGACCAAGTGATGGCCTCTCTTCTGGTTTCTTATCTTGGGAGGGAGTAGGAGAGACCTTATACTTCATTTGATAGGTGTAGATGGGAGGAGCTCAAATTCCCTACCTAAAATATAAGCAGAGGTACTCATAACTCTCCAAACATGCAGAATATCCCTAGCAATGGTTCCATTAACAAACAAAACATTTAGGAGGTCAATACATGGCATTACCTTAGGTTTGGTTTTCACCTAGTGGAGTCCTTAAACTTTTATTGGTAACAAATCATCAATGTATTACTTGGATTCTGGATTGAGTTGATCTTTGGAAGAGTATGGTTGGATAGATTCTACCTCTTTTTAGAGCATCGAGTAATTGAAAACTTGAAATTTAGGGTACTCTTATCAAATACCATATCTTTATACTCTATTAATCCCACAAATGAATATGGGGATGGAACTAAGGGCTTAACCTATTTTGAATAAGAGGCCATTATTATCTTTTAGTTGTTTTTATTCTTTTGGTGCCCCAACTAGTTCTTTCTGTAATTGCTAGCTGAAAAAAATTAGGGCTCATTTAGCATTGGGAAAACTCAAAAATGTACTTATTTGATTGAAAGAGTAATGGCAAAGTGAATCCCCCTTAGCAAATATTTTGAATATAATGTTCACAGTCTTGAGTATTGAATGTATTCACGCACCTTCAATATAGATAATGAACTTTTGCTTTAATGTTCATTTCAATTTGAATGTGCCAATCAAATTTGGTGGGTGCACTTGCCAAATAAAAATTATTCGTTAATTCTTTATGTCTAGTCATCACTTTTAGGACAACTATCAATTATTCATTGATTGGCTTCTTTACCATGCTATTGATCTTTTCTCTCCATGTTTTATCCATGCCTCCATCATATAATGTCACTTGTCAGGTCCTCATTAACCTAACCCTTTATATTTATTCACTATGTTATGTAGGTCATGTGGTTACAATTTTATGCAATTAAGCCATGTGGCATGATCTTGGAGAATAAGAGCTTGGACCATTAGGTTGGTATACCTTTTAAACATTACCCTTCCTATGGCCACAAGTTAATATGATCAAGACATATAGAGCAATCTTGGGCATTCAAAAGACCTAGAAGCTCAGAACCATTAGAACATAGACCAAAGAATCACTTAACCTTTCCATAGGTATGATTTAATGAGAATGTGTCAAATTTCCATCACTTGGAACCTTGAAGGATTGGGAGTATTAGAACATGATAATGCAAAACCTTTAACATCTATCATAAATACATGAAGTCTTTGTGTTTATATTTTAGTGAGTGTGCCACATGGTGAGTCCACAGAGTCTGAGAGCGTAGAAGACTAAAATTTTTTATAACATAAAATCTTCTAAAGACTTATAAATATTGTAAACGTCTAAAGCTCTAATGACACAAAAGTAACGCGTGGTGTAACTGTGTGAAATCCAAAAGTATGGGATCAATTACAAAAGATTAATGATCCTCAGTATTTAATCTTGCAATCTAAAATATACCAGCTAGGACATAGAATGATTAGTACCATTATCTCATAAATCATAACATCAATATTAAAATAAAATTCATGAAAATCCAAGGTTTGAAATGACTCAAGATACTAGGATAAGCTCAGATTTTCATAATTTGAACTAGTGTAATGTTAGATTATGTGGAAATAACCCTAGATGGAAAATTTATGACATCTAAGTCATAGATTTCTAGGCTCATAACTTCATAAATAAATATTTTTAAAAAATGGGTCCTTGTTGTAAAATTTTAAAATGGGGTGTGTGTGTTGGGGCATAAAAAATGATGACTCAGAGAAAAATACTCATGAGTATTTTGAGAACCTAGAATTTCAGAAATATATTATGACAAAGCTTCAGTTTCAACCAAAAAGGAATAAAGAAATCCAACTTCTGGAAAAAAACTCTTACTTCCTGATGCAAGATACTAACCTTCTCATTCTTTGGATTAGTGTGTGATCTAGTGAAATCAATTTCTCTTGATTATGAAGATTTTACCAAAGACCTGAATAAACACTATAGGTTTCATTTTGAGTTTTGACTTTGAAACCAATAAAAAATAAAGTTTGGGTATTGCTCTGCTACCAGCCAGACATCCATAGCCTCGATATAGAGATACCTCTAATTCCATCCAAAACTTTGCTCTATTGCCAGCTAGGCTTCCATAGCCTCGATAGAGTTTACTTGAATCACCTATCCTCTATCAATTTGTATGATTTTTATTTTATTTTTATTTTTTATAAATTAAAGATAGATAAATGTTGGGAACCACCTTTGGCTGGGTGTATGAATTAAAAAACTTATTGATCAATATGTCCCTATAAGTGTATATCTGGTCCTATGTTTGTCATCTTATTCCCAAGTTTTAGTATGTGATAGTGTTGTGCATCTTTGGAAATGGAAAACTTTTCTAAAATTTGCATGAGTATAACAGAGCAAGTGCCAACAACTAAGTAATCCTATTCAATCTAAATAAAACAAAGATCAGTCACAATACATACCTCAACTCAAAAAAATCTAGTATTGTTAGAATAAATTTTTATGAGCACCAATTGTGTTTCCTTTAGGTATCATCCCCTTTATTTTGGCACATCCATTTGGATTTAGTTCAATAAATTATTTGAGACAATTTTTCAACTTAGAAAACTAATCTAAAAAGCAGAGAACTAGGTTATTAAAAGCATGAAATTTAATCTAAAAAGCAATAAATTTAATCTAGAAAGTAGTAAATATAATTTAGAAATAAATAAATATAATCTAAAAATTATTAAATATAATCTACTCATACTCTAAATCTTCATTTACAGTTCACTTTGATGCATCTCCAATTGGAGTAGCCATGAAATAATGCTTCAAACATTATTTATTGACTAGAAAAGTGAAGTCCTTACCTTAAATGTATTTCAATCAAAAGGCATTGTTTCCAAGGATTTAAAATACTTGATATGGTCCAATCCATAAGGGAGTGAACTCATCATGTTTCCCTTTCTTCTCATGTGCTTTATCCTAGAGGATCACAAGGTCTGAAAGTCTAAAAGCCTTGATTTAGATCTCTTGTCAAACCAACATTTAAAAATATCTTGATGTTTGTTGAAGTTGTTCAATTTTTGATTCTTATATCTTCTAATTGGACTATCTCATCTTCTCCCATATACTCTTGCATGAATTGATAAGTTGGTAGCTTTATAGTAATGGAGAAGATTGGTTATCATTTATATACTAGCAAAAAAGGTAAAGCCTTGAGAACTTACTTATGCTTAGTTCTATCTGCCCATAGTGCATGTTTCAATAGAATATGCCATTCTCTTAGTTTATTCTATGTAGATTTATTTATGGTATCCATTGGGTTCTTATTGGTTGAATCAAATACTTTGTTTCCCCCCGTGGGTAATAGTTTGAAGAGAATTTGAGGGTGATCTGATTGTTGTAGGCCCATTTTGTGAATTCAACAGATTGAAATGTTGGACCATTATCTTAGACCAATGAAATGGGCATGCCAAATCTGGTGACTATGTTCTATTCTAGGAAATTAATGACATCTATGGCTCTATAATTATTAGTGGAAATAGTCTCTATCCACCTAGTACAATAATCAATAGCTATGAGGATGAACTTCTGTCCTACTGAAGAGTTTGGATTTATTACCCCAAATAAATTTAGGCCCTATTGGGTGAAAGGGCATCCTTCTATGACTGACTATAAAGACATAACAACATTCACCTCTCTCTTCATAGATACCTAACACTCATGGTATATTTTAACATAATTATGCACATCCTTTAAGATTGTGGGCCAATAATAACACATTCTCAAAATTTTATGAGCTATAGTATTTCTAAAGGAATGTTGGTTACCAATCTTATAATGTAGGTTATCCAAGATTTCCTTAGCCTCCTCTTTTGAAATGCATCTCAAGTAGATGTTTTCATAGTTATTTTTGTAAAGGACCCCTTTCTTGATCATGTAATGAGCTAATTTGAGCCTAGGGGATCACTTTTCCTCTCTATTCAATTATGTAGGGCATGTCCCTGTAAGCAAATAGTGGATGATATATGAGTACCATTCTCCACCCATTACTTGGGCCTCATTTATTTTTCTGATGTGGATGTGTGGGTTAGTTTGATTCATCAACTGGATGAGGCCCTAGCCTCTTACCATTTTATCTGGTCTAATTTCAAGGTCAAACTCCTAAAGTTTGGTCATCCACTTTCCTCTTCTTTCTCTCAGCTCATTCTGTGTAAGCATGAGTTTGACAGTCGGATCGGGGATAATGGCATATGTCTTGTTTCAAAAAATATAATGCCTAAATTTTTTGATGGCCTTGATCAAGGTATATATATGCTTATAAATTATGGATTAATTTATTTTTACATCATTCAGATTGGTGCTCATGAAGGCAATGGTATGTTCATTGTCTTCCATCTTTTGCATCAACATCGCAGTGATAATATGTTCTAAGGTGAATAAATAAAGATAAAAAACTTTATTAAAATCTAGACTGATGAAGATTGGGGCTTGAGATATTGTAGTTTTGATGTCCTGGAAGTATTTCTTGGCCTTTGTTTTCCACTCAATCTTAGCATCCTATTTTATCATGGCATTTAATGGTTTGACAATTTTTATAAAATCAGAAATGAACTTTCTCACCAAGTTGATCTTTCCAAAGGAAGACTTTACCTCTTTCTTGTTGTTGGGTGGAGTTAGATTAGAGATGCCTTGGATGTGATCTAGATTGATGGATATCCCATTTTTGGTTATGATATGACCCAACAATTTTCCTTCAGTAACTTTGAAAATGCATTTTTTGGGTTTAGAGAACTCCATACCTCTTGCATTTGTCTAAGAATTTTTATAGATGGTCTACTTAGTTAGCTCTATTATTATAAAATACTATAAGATCATCCATGTAGATGATGATTCACTTCTCCACTAGTTCCTAAAAGGTAAAATCCATTGCTTTCTAAAAAGTGCCCCCTTCATTGATTAGGTCAAATGACATACTTTTATATGTAAAGGTTCCCCATCTGGTGGTGATGGTGGTCTTCATCCTATCTTCTACTTCAACCAATACCTGGTTATATCATGAGAATCCATCCAAGAAAGACATCATCTCTGAACCACTCACCATATGTATTACTTCATCCAAATAAGGTAGGGGATAATTATCTTTTTATGAGACTATTTAAGTACCCAAAATCAACGCACAACCTAATTTATTCATTCTTGTTTTTTGACTAGTAAAAAGTTATCTACCTAGGTTGAGTGTCTAATTAAAAAACAATTTTGGCATCTAAGAGATTTTGTATTTCAGCCTCTTTAAGAGGTTTTAGGATTGGGTTTATTGGTCTCTATCTTTGCCTAAATGGCTTGTGTTTTGGCTTTAGAGGGATGGTGTGAGTAATGACACTTAGATAAAATATTTTTAGGTCATCATATGTCTAAGTAATGACATCATTAGAATCTATAAGCAATCTCTTCATCTTGTGCTTCTCATTATTAGTATAATTTAGACTTATAAAAACTAATTGGGGATCCTGGTCAGTCTTCAAGTTTTCTTTGGTGAATTCAGACTTGGTTGCTTTCATTTGTTTTTACTTCTAGGCTTAAGGATTGACGTCAAAATCTCACTCCAAGGAAACCATCCCCAAGGGGATTCTGTTTTATTTCAATTATAGGACACCATCTTCTTGCATATCTTTAGTCTGCATAGGCTTGATATTTCCTTCATCTATTATTTGGGATTCAAAATCCCTTAAATTATTTAGGAACTATATGATTTGTTGATCATCATCAAACACCTATAATTTTTTCACATTGTCTATAACATAAGGGCATGGGACTAGTTTCACTCAAAAATATAGATATTTAATCCTGGAGTGGTACTACATTGGCAATAGAGGTTGCCAACAAATCAATTGTCTGATTATTTTATCTTGGGATGGCCTTGATATCAAATGCTTCAAAATATTCAATCAAGTCTAAATCTCAATTTTTATACTTATTTAGTTATGCAAGCTTGCACTAGTACTTATTTATAATATGGTTTACCACTAGCTCAGAGTCATTGAATACTAGCAGTTGTTTGGCACTGTATTTTAATGTGAACTACAGGCCTAACATTAGGTCTTCATACTCGGCCCTATTGTTGGTGCAAGGAAACTAAAACCTATAAGAAACCTCGGTAGTGTTTACCTTTTTGGGTCTGTTAAGGCCACACCCACACCAAAACCTTATTTCAAATGAGCCCCATCGAACTGCAAAGTCCATAGTTGAGAAGGACCTTCAAATTTTTAATCATGTAATTGTTGTTTGGTGGTGAAAGCATACATGTACGTATGTGTCATTAAAAAGTCAACTTGTTCATTATTGTTATTGTACTTAGTAAATAAGTACTTTATTTTGGGCTCTTGTCTACCCTAATTTGATTGGTACTCCTTTCTAGGGTAGCCACATTTGGTATAAATATGTGGCAATGTACTTGTTTAACATCTTTGACTAGTACCAACTTAGCAACAATCCATATACCTTTAGAATGTCAACTACCAGGATGCCAATAGTCTAATGCACACATGGATCTAATGCCAACTATATGCTCACATTTTTCAATTCTTTAACACATGAGACTAAGTATTATCTAACTGCAGTACCACTCTTTTTGACTTATCAAGAGTCAAACCTAACTTTTAAAAATTAGCTATAGGTATTACATTTATTGATGTCCTAGAGTCAACCAAGCAGTTATGCACATTCTTGATAAACATTTAAATAGTTAATAGTAATGGAGGTACCTTGGTTTTATCTTTGTACATTATCACGTTTGTATGAGAAGTCTTGGATTTCTCAAAAGTCCTCTTTGTCAAGGCCTTTGAGTAGTATCTCCCTTTGCTCATTGATTTGAGCCAACTCATGAAGATTGATATTGGCTTTAATCTTTTTCATGTCTTTAACAATATTATATCCTCCCTTGACTAGATGTTCGAAGCTATGTGACTAATCTTTCTCCTTAAGAGGAGGCAGATTATCCCTCCTAGGTGGAGGTGGATTATCTTTCCATGATAGGGGCATATTATTGTTGGTATTAGATATGGGGGCATAGTGGCACTATTCTTAAGATACATTTAAGAAGTCATAAGTTGCTTACTTCTCAGGTTGTAGTTATTCCTGACCTATTGGCACTGCTAGAAATCATGAACCTCATCAATGTTATCCTCAGGATCATTGTCATATTCCCCTAAAAAGGGGAAGTCATAAGTGTCAAATCCCATAGTTGTGCTAGGGTTGCTTTAAGAATTAGACGAAGATGGTTCTTGTTGATTGGCATAATTTTCATGCATCTATGCCTCCTGCTAGAAGATTTAAAAAGTAGTGTAGAACTTGATACAATCTAGTTACCTATGTTTTGTACTTTTATGAACCTAGAGTCAGTTTGTAAAAGTTGTGTCCATGATGTTGATCTCCAACATCCTATTAGATAGAACTTGGTGCTCTTGATTATTTCCACACCTATTGAAGGGCCTATTATAGCTATATAACCCATAACCCTAATTTTGTACATTACATTTTTGTCCACCTGCATTACCCATATATTCCTACATGCTAAGGAGCTCATTACTCAATTTCTACACCATTCTCTAGATGACTTCAATCTTTATTTTAGTAGAGTTGGGAGCATTGTCTTGTGTGGAAGTGATATTAATTGGTATAGAAATCTGACTCTACCTTTGTCAATTATGAGAAGAATTAATTAATAAATTGGTATGTTGATTCTAGGTAACATGGGTTAACAATAATTTCTTTTGCATTGGGTTCTGTTTCTATGTTGCAACATTCTAGGTTATATTGGGACTTGGCTTGAAAGTTGGGTAGAGAGGTCCAAGACCAAGGGGAGGTAACGATTGGAAATGAGGGTATATTTATTTTTCCATATTTATTACTTTTATGTAAGCTAGGGGTATATTATCCATACTAACATCCCTACACAAAAATATAGAAATCATGGGATCTAGGGTGCTTTTATACATTTTGAGGGCTAATGGTTTATTAGGTTGATTGGTAGATTTCAATCTATTATACATCTTTTGAAATTGAACATTGAATTCTTGGGTTAGCTTATTAGGCTCTTTCCTCATATTGGAAAAGTGTTGATAGATAACACTTGCACTGGTAACTTGACCAATTATGCCAAGAAGCTATCTTGGCATTCCATTCAAGTTGTAATTGACCCTTCTAGAATATTTAGAAACCAATCATAAGGCATTTCTTAAAAAGTGAAAGGAAATAGTCTACAAGCCATGTCTTTG
The DNA here is from genome assembly GCA_037957365.1 of Torreya grandis. Classification (NCBI taxonomy): domain Eukaryota; kingdom Viridiplantae; phylum Streptophyta; class Pinopsida; order Cupressales; family Taxaceae; genus Torreya; species Torreya grandis. Next base: position 1,268,404 of record JARHVA010002304.1, read on the forward strand.
TGAGTTACATTTAGGATCCCTAGGTCAAATTTGAAATCCTTTATATGCTATTTCATGGTCTTTCTATTACACCCTTAACCTATAATGCATCTAGGGATATGTGAGGTTAATTTGTAGCTTATACACCTTCATATTATCTTGTTGTATTTCTTGTTTTTTTTAGTATGGTCATCCTATGGAGTAACCATGGCTAAGTAAAGTACATATAGGAGGTAGTGGATGGTATTTTAGGATCATATTGTGAATTATGTTCTTATTTCATTGTTATGGAGGTTGTCCCCTCGAAATGGCTCAATCATAATATTCAAGTATTTTATGCTTTTGTTAATTATTGTTGTGGATCTACTTATTTTGATCTTAATTTTATGATATATAATTTTATTATTTCAAATCATCTAAGTAATTTCCTTACAAGTGGTATCAGAGCTTTGATTTGGGAAAGGTTTATGAAGCATAGTTTTTTTAGATCTAGTGTCATGAGCACTAGCAGGTCAAAAAAACATAATTTTTGATCTAGGGAGAATTGAATTTTTTTGTCACTGCAATTTTGTTCATGAAGTTTTGTTACAAAAATTTAAAAAATTGAGGTAAAAAAATCTTGGAAATGTTTTTACCTTTTAAAAATTAGCAGTTGTTGGATTTGTCTATACGAGATGATTATAATGGTATATTCTATCGATACACTTTTTTGGGTCAAAAATTTTCACCCTTGTGCACAATAGTAGTAGTTGGATTCATTTCAATGAGATGATAGCAACAATGTATTCCATCAGTACACTTTTTTGGGGTTTAAACCCTCCTAGGGCTTATGCATGGCTAGTCTAAACACTTGAAGATGTGAGAAATGGCAAGAAACTCTAAAAACTCCTCGCAATGATGACATAGAGTCTGGAACTTATGATCCATCTATTTTGGAGGCACTGTCAACTTAGGTCAAAGTTGTAAGGCATGGTGAAAAATATGATTTTGATATGGTTCAAGGGGACATTATAGGTTTGAGAGGGGATCTGGATAGCATGATGGATCAATTGTAACAAATATCTAGACAATTAGCCACCCTGTTAGCTCAACCACTACAAAATAACCTTCCACCACTTCAATTTGGTTCTCCTCTTCCAAACAATATCAACACCAATCCTAGCCCTAAGCCAATGTTTCTAAAACTGGACCTACACAAGTTTGTTGGTAATGGTATACTAACATGGCTCACTTAAATTAAAAATTTATTTGATCTACATCATACTCCATGTTCATAAAAAGTGGTTATGGCCTCTCTATGTCTGAAACCTAATTCATTCATTTTGTATCACTAGTTGCGTACTCAAAATAAAGAGAAAGGTGTGTCAATTTCATGTTTAATATTTTTTGAGGAGTTGTAGTTCCACTATTGCAATAATTTATCTGAAAACTAATTTATTTAGCTCACCAAGTTGCACCAGACTGAGACTATAAAGGACTACATTCATCAATTTCATAATCTCTCCTTGCGTGTGGTAAACATCATTGAGGAAAATCTAACTAACCTATTTTTGGGAGGCCTCAAAGATAACATCCAATTGAAGTTTTGCATGTTTCATCCCAATACTATATCTAAGGGAATGTGTGGCTAAAGAAAAAGTGATGATCAAACAAAGACCTTTCATTAATGTTCATGAATGCACCTTCCTAACACCATCATTTTTGTAGCCTACCAGATTGACACCTTAGCAAGTGGAAGAAAAGCATGCAAAAGGTTTGTGTTTTGGCTATAATAGTAAATAAATAAAAAGACATTGATGTGATAAAAATAATTTGTTTTATATTAATGGTGACAATGAGGAGGAAGAAGATGAGTAGGTTTGGAAGAACCTAAGGATGAATCTGAAGATTCTCAACCTACTATTTTCTGTCATGCACCTCCCAGCATTAGTACTCCTCAAACTCTTAAAGTGGTAACATTCCTAAAGAAACAAAAGGTGACTGTGTTAATTAAATATGGGAGTACACAACTTCATCAACAGTAAGTTGGCTACTCATTTGAATTGTTTCACTTACCCAGCTTCAAAATTTTAGGTCATGATTACAGATGGTGGTACAATTAACTTTTTGGAAAATACCATAGCATTAATCTTGCTATGGAAGACTATTTGTTAGATTCCCCTATGTTTTCTATTCTTATGGGAGGAGCTGACATTATTTGAGAGTCTAGTAGCTCACCACTCTGGGGAATAATGAGATGAATTTGTAGGAACTATTCATAAGGTTCCATTCATAAGGCATGTCCTTTGAACTGTGTAGATTACAAGTTAAAGCTCCACAACTAGTTAGTTCCCATTAGATGATGAAGATTCTCAGAAAAGGTGTAGAAAGATTTATGGCACGCTTATTTTCCATAGAGGTTTAAGCAAAAAAGGAGTCTACACATCCTAATTTGTAAAGGGTGTTGGATGACCATTATGTTGTTTTTGGTGACATGCCAAAATAAATTCCTCCAAGTCATGCAGATGATCATGCGATCAAGCTCATTCTATGAAGTACACCACTCAACATCCAACCTTCTAGGTATCCTTATGCCAAGAAGAGTGAAATTGAAAAGATGGTACAATAGTTGTTGGAGGAGAGAATCATTTGACACAATCAAAGTGAACATTCCTCCCTAGTGGTCATGGTTCAAAAGAAGGATGATAGTTGGAGGATGTAATTAGACTACAGAGAACTCAATAAGTACACCATCAAAGATAATTATCCTATTATAATAATTTATGATATTTTAGATGAATTGCATGGTTCTATTTATTTTACCAAGATAGACCTTTGCTTTGGATATCATCATATTTACATCCATGATGTGGACATACCTAAAATAGTTTTTAGAACTTATGAAGGCCATTATGAATTTATGGTCGTGCCTTTTGGCCTCATAAATGTACCATCTACATTTCAAAGTTTGATGAATACTATTTTTAGGCTATCTTTTAGAAAGTTTGTATTAGTTTTTTTTATGATATCATCATCTACAACAAAAATTGGTAAGACCATTTGAAGTATGTGAAATAGGTACTTTCAGTTCTAAAAAAACATCAATTTTATGCCAAACCTATCAAATGTGTTTTTGGTGTCCAATATATGGAGTACTTGGATCATATTGTTTCACATGAAGGAGTGAAATTTGATCCTGAAAAAAATCAATTGATGATGGAGTCGCAGGTTCCTAAGACCTTTAAGAACCTCCAAAGATTTTTGCGGCTAACTGGTTACTATCGTAGGTTTATCAAAAGTTATGGTAACATTACAGCCCCACTCAACTCTTTATTGAAGAAAGACTCCTTTCAATGGACTCATTCATCTACCAAGACATTTGAACAGTTAAAAATGGTTACTTTCATAACTCTAGTTTTGGCTACTCTTGATTTTTTTAAAACTTTTGTTGTGGAGTGTGATGTATCAGGATGTGGCATGGGGACTGTACTCATAAAATAGGTGGACCACTAACATTCGAAAGTTACCAACTAAAGGTAAACAATGGGCTCAAACCAATCTATGAGAAAGAGATGGATGGCTATTATGCATGTAGTAAATTAATGGAGACCTTATCTAATGGGTCTTCACTTTCAAGTAAAGACTGGTGTTACATCTAGATTCCTCGCTAAGCTATCTATAGATGGTTATAGTAGATGCACATGATATTGGTTATATTTTCTAATTAAACTTGAGATTTATGCAATTTTGGGATAATAGATTGTTGCTTAGTTAGATGATAATTCGTGATTCCTTATTATGAATTAGTTTATGTATGTGTTTACATTTTAAGCATATTAATGAGTTTTTTCAATTATATATTATTTCTTATGATTATCATGTGATATGATCTAATGACTTACGTGTTATGAGGTGGATGCAAGAGAATTCATCTTTTGATCATGCCAGAGGGAGAGCATCATTGGAGAGGGTGATGTAGATGGAGACGTTGAAGGTCTACAAAGAGCTGGTGAAACCTTGAACACACCACAATAATTAGTCATGGTAGAAATGTATTTAAAATGATTGTTTTTGGTGCTAGTTTGATGTGTTGTTTTATGTGGATTATCAGTATAAGAAAATTTAAATACATGTATGTATGAATTTTAGAATTTGTCATTTAAATTACTCAAATATAGTTAGATGCTAATCTAATTTAATAAATTATGACGAGAATATTTCCATATTATAAGTTATTAAAAAAATGGAAATTATTTTGAAAAAGAAAAAAAACAAGAAATAAAAGAAAAGGAAAAAAAATTAACGATTACAAATAGGAAAAGAAAAAGAATTAAAAATATAAATAAATATATTTAAATGACAAAAAAGAAAAAGAAGGATTAAAACAAAAAATATGGAAATAGAAGAGCCATGCCTATTTTTATATATGGGGAAAGAGTTCAAAGAAGAATCATAGACAATTGGAGAAAAGAGAAAAAGAAAGATCAAGGAAGTGGCAAGGGACGCATCTGGAGAAAAGTTCAAAGAAATTAATAACTGGTTTATCAAGTAAGTGTTGTCAATTTAATTTTGAGCTTATAAAATTTTATCCTAGTAAATTTTGTCTATGTGTAGATTATTTAGTTATTCTATTTTCTATATAGACCACAAGTTATTTAAGAACTTTTCTGTGGAAAGTAGAAAACTATAGTATGATAGATATATAACATAATAATTAAATTATAGACAAGTTTAGCCATATGCCTGGTTTAAATGGATAGTTTCACCATAGGCATTGAGCTATGTATTGAATTAATCTATTTACTCACTGCTGATTTTATATTATATTATATTTTTGGGCTCCACTCATCAGTAATGCCATCTCAATTTAGGATATTATTATACAAATTTAAAACAAAAAAATAAAATTTCAAACCACTGGTTATGAATTGAAGCTCATTGTTAAGAGACTTTAGGCGTCAACTTAAATAGTTTGAATTAAAGCTAGGATAGGAAAACTTTGTTTTTCTCAAACCATTATTGAAGCATGCAGATGTTTGATCATGCTAAACTACATCACACATAAGTATAGTTATAGGCTCCGTTCTATATAAAAACTAGACTTTCTACGAGTGCCAACCTGATATTATATTATGCCATTCAAGTCATGTAACTTCTGCCTGGATATACCATGTGGGTCATTGTGAATAACCAAGGCATTGATCTGACTCCTCAAAGATAGGTGATGTCAATTTTATTGAGCTATGTTATTAACTTGGTGTCGATTCATGTAAGAAATCTGCATTCAAGTTTTAAAAAACTAGGAATCTAGCAGCGTCAATCTAATCAGCTAGTGTAGGTTTGGGGAATCATTGTTGTCCATAAAATAATTCTTGGAGTTTTAAAAAAATAGTATTTTTATCATGTGCAAAATTGGGTGGTGCTTTACTTGGATATTGGTTGACTAAAAATCTGTATCACCCTTATAATACTTACGAGCATATGATCCTATGAACTATCGTATAGCTTCCATAGTATTAAATTGATATACTTAGCTAGGGCATCGTAAATAATGAAAAATTGCATGTGTTGAAAACTATAGACAGTTGGCAGAAAACTTGTATGACTAAGTATACAATTTGATTGGTTGCATCACCTTATGTGTGTAACTCCCTATTTGTTTACTCATGGTATTTAGCTATGATGAACAGATCTTTGTTTCATTTTATGTGTCACTATATGCTGAGTAGAGGTGATGCCGGTAATAAAAAAATCTGGTTATGTTCATTGCACCCATGATAGGGAGTCGTGGTAGGCTAACTTGGAGAATTAATGATATAAAGAAATATAAGTGTTACGGCAAATATAGTTGTTTGCTCTTATTTAATTTAAATACAATTAAGTTTTGTGAAGTTTGAGATATCTGTATTGACCATAATTTTCATGCCATAATACAGGTGCGTAAGAATATTTAGAGGAATGTTTCTCAATAATGGGTTCTATAGAACCAATAAAAAACCTTAGCATATACATTTATATTATATTAAATGATACCTAATTTGACTATATAGGTATGTTTGGAATAGGTCTTCATTATCTCCAAATTTTAAAAGAAGGAAAGCCCTATGAAAATTAAAAGATAAAGAATACACACACACACACACACACACACACACACACACACACACACACACACACACACACACACACATATATACATACATATACAAATATGTATATGTATATGTATGTATATGTATGTGTGTGTGTGTCTATATGTATATGTATATGTATGTGTGTGTGTGTCTATATATATATATATATGTGTGTGTGTGTGTGTGTGTGTGTGTGTGTGTGTGTGTGTGTGTGTGTGTGTGTGGATTAACATTTATAACCGGTGAGTTAAGATATATAGGATAAAAGTAAATATATATATATATATATATATATATATATATATATATATATATATATATATATATATATATATATATATAAAGGTTAAGAGATGCCTATTACAAAAAATGTAATGATGGAATAATTACACAAAAACCTCTTTTGAGAATATGAATACTCGTAGGAGTCTATACAATGGATATCATACCTATATGTATGATGGAGTATTTCTATTATATTGTTCCTCCGATGGATTATGACCAAAAAACAAATTCTAGTTTAGAATTTACTCTTTGGTTATGAAAAATGGAATTTATTATTTTAGATATTTTGATTGTATGTTTCCATGTATTACGACTACTTTACTAGTTTGGTAGTGGAATCTAGTAAATATGCTTTAAACATTGGACTGTGGTAATATTGGTTGCCATAAGGAGTAGTTAACTAGAAACAAATTGTGTTGTTTGATCTTTGTAGCTAATTGTGTATTTACCTAGGTGGTATAATTTTAGTGATTATTTTTAGTATGGGATAGAATATAATGTAAGATTCATCCTTATATTTAATAGATTTAAATGTATGTTATTGTTACTCCTATATTTAGCATGTCATGTGATGTATTTTTTAGTAGGATGTAAGTTATGTGAATTTTGTGGTTGAATTGTATTTGACCAATCTACATTGCTAATGTGGAGTAAGGAGTGAGATGGACTTCACTATCTTATTAGAATTACAATGTCAGATGAAAGCAGTTTGATCAAGTGGTGTGTATGAATTTAATTGATCTATAGATTGCTTTTAAATTACTATTCATAAAACTTTGGCCAAAGTATGTTTAGTAAAACATTATCATTTCATGAGAATGATTTACATGTATGTATGATATCTTGCAATAGATTGAGTTTTCTATGATACACTACATGTTTAGTTAGTTATAAATCATACAACATATGAGTACTCACTTATCTCTCTGGATTCCTACGTTGTCACTATCTACTCATCTATGAAGGGAGGGCCATTTCCTGATGGGTTTAGTGTGGGGGATCATTGACCTATGGTTGGTGTGGAAAAGTGTTTGGATGATGCTCTCCCTCTCCATAACATTATTACATATCGAGATGGACACTTGAGATTTCCACAGATACTTGAAGTTTGGGAACTATGCTTTGGGGTAGCCATGTATCTTATTTGTACATTGTATTATATTGTACTTGATATTATAAAATAATCATTAAGAGTTGTGATTATACATTGATGCACATTGATAGTGGCGATTGTGTATTTAGATGAGTTGAGTTTAAAATGTTACAATTACTTCTTATATTATGTTTTCATCCTCTCATGATGTTAGAGATACGTAATTTGTGAGGTAATATGAATTGTTATCATGATTGAACATGAATATTTTTAATTTTCCTAGATAGATTTTTAGAATGTAATCTATATTTGGTATTTATGTTTAAATAAAAAAACATTATGTTTTTTCTAGGTAGATCTCAGTGGGGATGTTACAACTGGTCATGATAGCCTCAAATATTTTTTAGAACAATAATTGTTATATGAAAAATAGAAAAATGGGTGAGTAAAATGTTAGGCTATGATTTTGAAATAGTTTATAAAAAAAGGAAAAGAGAATGTGGTGGCAGATGCCCTCGCCTGATAAGATGAATTAGTTGAGGCATTGTATGCACCATGACCATATGGCAGGTAGATTGGCTAGAGGAAGCAAGATTAAAATGGAAGAATAATAGTGTTATCACAGATTTGATTCACAATCTTCAGCAACATTCTAACAAATTTGAAAAAATTACATAGAATGTGAACACATTATGGTATAAAGATAATTACACCTTTGTAAACATTCTCTCTTCAAACTTAAAATTCTTCAGGAACTTCATGCCTCTCCACTTGGAGGTCACTCCAGATTTTTGAAAACATGTCATAGAATCAAGCGAGATTTATTTTGGGAAGGACTCAAGGGAGATTTATAAAAATATGTGGCTAAATGCATGGTATGTCAAAAAATAAATAAAGGTGAAACCATTAAGAGCCCAAGTCTTTTGCAGCATTTTTTCATCCCTATCCAGGGTTGGAAAGAGGTTTCCATGGATTTCATTACAAGGTTACCATGGTCTGAGGGTAAAAATGTTGGGTAGTTGTGGATCGACACACCAAGTATGCTCATTTTTTCTCCTTATCACAACCATTTTTTGTCAATATAGTATCTTTTATTTTACTCAATACAGTTCAAAAATCGCATGGTACTCCAAAGATCATTATGAGTGACCAAGATTCCATATTTACTACTAATTTTTGAATTGAATTATTTGTATGTTTGGGCACCTATTTGGATCATATCTCATCCCATTATCCTCAATCTGATGGACAAACAGATGTAGTTAATAAATGTCTAGAAGTGTATCTTCATTGTTTTATTTTTGACAAACGGGACAAATGGGTTCATTCGCTGCCACTTACTAAATGGTGGTATAACACTTCATTTCACACTTCTTCCACACCTTATAAATTCCTATGAGGTAGTGTCTAACATTTTAGGATTAGTGAATAGACTCATTTCAAGGCATGAGTTGTAGGGTATCTAGTTTTATAACAACCTGTTGGTGGAATAATGGTGAGCAATATAAATTGTTTAACATGGATGAAATGGCTATGGATGAACCTAGATCGACTTGGAGTGGGTAGAAGGATGATTAATCTAACTAAGGTGGGTAGTATTTTAAAAGAAAATTTAAAAAAGAGAGAAGGGTGAGGCAGAAAAAAGAACTTGTGGACAACCAAAGATAAAGCCTTTGAAGACTAAAACTTGAACTTAGATAGGAAAAAAATATAAACCACTACTTCTTGTAAGTTTTTATAGCACACCAAAAATCAATGAAGAGTCAAATAAATCAAAACACAACATACTCAAATATAAAAAATCAAAAATTTCCTAATTATTAGTTTGTTATTGCACATCTACAAGAGGGGTAATGATAATTATGCAAAAGATATTCAAATCAACTATAGATAAAAATAAATGATTGTATTTAAAATATAAAACTCATTCATAATCAAAGCACCAAGATATGAGAATGATGGAACATCTCAAGTAATCCATAAAATTGGAGAAGAATCAAGATTTGCTCATAGAGACAAAATCAAGTAGAACTCTTTTGAATTTTCCATTAATCTGAATAACCAAAATTCTCCTCCCTTTGAGACCGAGAGGTTACATATATTTATAATCTTGGGATAGGGAAGGCCTCATCTCTTCAAGCTTCACTTAAAATTACAAGTTCAAAAATAGAACATTTCGTTCAAAATCATGCAAAGATGCATGTATAATGATAATGCCCAAAAAAAACTTTTGAGCTAAAAATACAATTTGCATTTACAGTAAATAGATTAGCAAATAAATTCCCACCTTGGTGATAACATGTAAACACATAATTGTTTTTATATCAAAGTGTTGATGTGGCACCATTAATTTGAGGAGTCAATGGAATAACTATAGTTTCAATTGAGATAAGGACTAAGAGCTTTATGAAGCTAGGGGGCACTGACATTTGGTTGCATGCATGGAACTGACCCAGAAGTTGCTTCCTTACCTAGTGCATAAGCTACATCAAACTCTTTTTCTAAAGTTTTAAAATTGATTAAGAAAGGCTTTAAGATTATAATAGTATCATCCATTAACTTTTATTGTTTTTCCTCTGAGCTCTTGAATTTAGTTGTTAGAGCCTCTACTCTTATTAATTTATCCTTAGAAAACTAACCAACTACAATCTTCCTCATTGGTTTTATAAATACTCCCCTCAACTTCTTGCTTGAAATTTTATGTCGTCGAATGGAGAAGATTTTCAAAATTGGGTCTATTGATAAGCTCCCCAACTTGGGTGATCACCCTTGTGACACTCATGTTGCCCAAAATTTGTAGTATCTCATTCTCATGGCTGATATAAAGTTCCATCAACTTCTTCATATGTCAATGCCAATTTAAGGAAGCATACCTCTTGGAAATCACATAGTTCAAACACCAAGAATCATTAATGTTGGTCATGAGATTCAACTGGTTGAAAGCAATAATATTTGAGCACTGAACTAGGAAATTCAATCTCTTTTCTAAATCTTTCATTTTATTCCAAAGTGTGATAATATTTGCTATGTTGGCATGGTTATTTGCCCTAGAAGCCCTGATGTTGTACAAAATATTATACAATTTAGTGGTTATACTCTGAACATCAATAATAAGTTCCTATGAGGCATGTGGAATTTGCATTTGCTTCCATATTTTTAAGGCTTCCTCAGTACTTTGATGCATTTCTTTCATTTTTTCCCTGTTGAATCCACAAAATTGTTGAAAGAACAAGTTCTCTCTTTGTTCAAATTTCACTTTACCTTTTGTTTTTTGGTTTACCATTTTCCTCTTCTTCATTCTTTGAATAGTCACACTCTCCTTATCAAATCGAGTGGATGTTTTGGGGAGCTCAGTTAAGACCAAATTTTGTATACAATCTCTAACATTTTACATCTCTCTCACCCATCAAGGACTATAAGCTCTATTTCAACTTCTTGAGTAGTGTATGAGGATGTATAGGGTGGAGTGGTTATTTTAAGGAATGTAATCAAAGTGGTTGGAAGGGAGGTACTTATTTGAATAAGAATTGAGGAAGTTATTGGCCAACCTTCTCCCATGGAGATGTTTATTTCATAGGGGTTATTTCTGCCAAGAATCTAGTAATACCCGAGGTTACTTCTATAGTCATTGTTGTTGTAGGTATGGCCAATGGATGGGACATGGGGAGCTCTATTTGAGTCATTTTTTTCTTGAGAACTAGGAGATTCATAGGATTAAAAATATAAATTGTGACCAAGTTCTCAAAATGGATTGCCTTGGGAGTCCTTATTAGATTAGGATAAGAAAGAATATCAAAGTCAACATTAGTGCTAACAGAACTAGATGATACAACCTTAGTAGTAATCAAAGGTAAACTTACAGCTGAAATATATACATTATAAACTAAATAAATAATGAAAGAGACTACCTCATCAATTCTTTGACTTTGCTCTTGTGTGAGGCCATCTAAGGTGTCTTCCATTTCATTCTCACCCAAACTCAAGGCTTTAACTTTTTATAGCTTAGCCTCTTCATCACTTGGTTGTGCAACACCCATTTATTGGTCCTCTTCCTTGAAATGATAATCAACCAAATATAGTACTTGTTCAAGTATTTCTTATTCTTCAATTTTCATTGTTACCTCTACATCATTTTCCTCTTTCTCTTTACTAACTTCTTCTATAATATGGAGAGTAAGTGGTGGCCTCTCTTCCAATTTATTATCTTGGAAGGGAGTAGGAGAGTCCTTGTGATTCCTTTGATAGGTGTATATGGGTGGATCTCAAATTCCCTATCCAAAATATAAGTGGAAGCAATCTTAACTCTCCTAACATGCAAAATATCCCCAAAAATGGTTCCATTAACAAATAAAACTTTCAGGAGGTCAATACATGATATTACCTCATGTTTGATTGCCACCTGGTGGAGTCCTTACTCTTTGATTGGTAACAAATCTTCACTATGTTTCATTTTTGGTGTGTTATGATAGCTTACAATAAGTATTGGTTTAGATTCATTGTCTTATCTAAGCTCAAGTTCTAGTCTTGAAAGGTTTCATCTTTGGTTGTCCACAAGTTCGCTTTTCTACATTACCCTTCCCTCTTTTGTAAAGTTTCTTTTGAAATCCTACCCATCTTAGTTGGAATCATCATCCTTCCACCCACTCCAAGTAGATCTAAGTTCACCCATAGCTAGTTCACCCATGGTAAACAATTTGTATTGCTCATCATTATTCCATCAACATGTTATAAAACTAAATACCATACAACTTGTGCCTCGAAGTGAGTCTGTTCACTGATCTTATAATGTTAGAGACTACCTCGTAATAATTTATAGGGTGTGTATAAATCTCACATCATTAACATCCATCCACATACCTATAAATGTTAAGTGTTGCAGACACACTCATCCTCCAACGTGGCACTTTATTTTATATTAATGACCCATAGTAATTTCAAATCATGCCTGACTTCACAAATTTTTAAGCCATAATTGAAATAATGTGTTCGTTTGAAAATTATTAATGGTCAAAATTTTAAACCTGGTGGTTTAAGTCTATGTTCTTAGGTGAACCCACCAGATTGGTTGAGAGAGGGAGAAACAAATTGTGGTCTTACTTGTCAAACAATTATAAAATATAAAATTTTCAAGTAGGGAAATTTATATGTGTTGCAAATAGAAAAAGGCACATATATATTAATTTAGAAACATCTAAATTTTAGTGCAAAAAAAATAACGTTAATTCATACATGAATGAAATCTTTTAGGGATTCCATCCACATAACATAAAATGTTCAGTAATCTGTCAACAACACTTAAGGAAAAGAATATTTGTAACTTAAAAAATGTGAATGAATAACACCACAACAATTATTGACATGAACATATGAATGGCACAACAACAAGCATTCATAAAAGGGTTTGGTTTGATTCATTTGAGTTAACATTTACTCTAATGGAAATGAATAAATTTTGATAAAAACCAATAAAGTTTACTCACATGTGAATGAAATCCGTCAAGAATTCCATCTACATACTTGTAAATATTCAGTAACATATTAAACATTTAAAATTTGTTCAAGGCAACTAACATTTCATCTCTCTAATGTTAAATAGAACATATGGTTGTTCACTACTAGGAGCATTGAAATGCACCTTGTAAATACAGAGTTTGTAAACACTATCCACTATTATACAATGACTTTCACTACTCCTTGTAGTGAATCACCTTTAGGGATTCCATCCACATACTGTGACCATTCAGTCTTCAACTAATAACATTTTCTAGTATGTTAATCAATACCTTAAATCATATGTGAAGGCCAATTATGGGTTCATTTACACTAGTGGGTGTTGCATCTTCTAACCCATGACATATAGGGAAATAGAAATGCAACATATATATAAAACATATAGTGACATGAATTCAAAAAACCTCTAGGGATTCCATTAAAAAAATAATAAAACTGGAGTCAAATGTGAATGAAAACATGTCGACGATGTGGGTTCAAATGTGGGTAATGTTTCATCCCTACAACATGGTACTTCATTGTATATTAAAGACACAAATGTATTCCAACATAGACATAGAAGGCATAATAACAATAATGGACATGTGAAAAGAAAAAAACACATTTGTGGGATCATTTACAAGCAACACAACTCTTTGTAATGTTTCATCACTCCATTAACATACCATTAAATATTTAATCAGATGTGAAGGCACACAAAAAAACCATGAACATATAAGTCACAATAACAATAATTTTCATCCCTTTATTCTTTCAATGGAAATTCATCTATGAAATGTTATAAGGTTGAGAACATTCAAGTAGGTTCCATGGTTATTTGAAGGGAGGAGAATTGAATTAAGGCAAGGAGAGACATTTTTTTCTACAACATTTCATCACTCCATTAACATATTGGAGTAAATGTTTAATCATATGTGAAGGAACGTAAACAAAACATGAATAAAGAAAGAACACAAAGAAAAAGGAACGTATAATATAAGCATTAAAAAATATAAACATACAAGACACAATAACCATAACAACCATGTGAAAATATAAATAAGCAGGAATGTTTATTGGTGGCACACAGGGAAACATTAACTTGCCACATTAATGGATAAAAACCTATCTAGCCCTATGGAAAATTATGTTAGCTTCCACATTAATGAGCCACGTGTCTTCCATCTTAAGTTGAAATCGACAGAAATGCATCATAGATATAAATAACATAATAAAGTGAATGAAAAACATATGAACAATAGCTATGTCAGTTTACATTTCAAATATTTATAATTGTGAATGAATAACATGTCAACTTGAATTCAGAAAAATCTTTTGGTTCAATATAAAAACAATTAATCTTTACAAGTGTGTCAGTGGAAAACTGTAGAATTTTAACCTGTAACATGATCCTTTGAATATGTTAAGGCTGTTGGAATGTTGAATTTTTCTTGTAGTTTAATTTGAATCTGATATTCTTTGCAAATCAAACTCTCTTTACAACTCAAAAATTGGCTTTTCTACATTTTTGTTTAATTTATAGAAGATAATTTAAATTGTTAATTTTTAATTATATGTGAATGGTGAGGCTTAGATTTGTATTTGAATTCAATTTTATAGGTGACCTCAATGAATGGAGGTTCGTAGAGTCATATGTTAGAGCCAAATTTTTGAATTTCGAATATGATAGGATGTAATAAAAATGAAGTGGATTAGATGTTTATTTTATCTCATGTACCTTACAATTAGAGGTAAAAAAATGAATTTTAAAATCTTAAAATATTTATTGGGGTTGGGTTTTTAAAATTTTTACACCTTTATAATAGTAGTAAAGGATGTAACTTTTTAAAAGTTGTATTCTAGTTTGAAAAACATAATCATATTAATGAAAAAGAGATACATATTAATGAAAAAGATATTTTTATGAATATCATATTTGCTTTTTGTAACATGATGTACATTTTATTTTTAATTACAGTGCAAATCTATTTTGAGTATGTATATATAATTTTATATAAATGTTCATATTTTTAATATTATTTATTCCAATAATGAAAAGACATTTATGAAATGTATAAGTAACTTTTAAAAAAATTACACAAACCTTAGTACATAATCAATTAAATATTAATATATTATAATAAGGGAAAGGAGTCACAACTATTGGACCCTATCCAATGACTGGTCCCATTTCCCTATTTGAATTTTCAAAAAAATAACAAAATTAAGAATTGTAATATAATATTGTAAATTATAAGAGTAATTATATGAGAGTTTTTGTCTCATAGTGGTAGCTAGAGAGTTCATGTAGGAAGGTGAAGAGTTCTCATAAAATATAAAATGAATAGTCACAAGCTTGGTTATTTAATGTTGTTATCTCTTATTAATTCCTTAATGCAATTGGCAGTAACTTTGGTTTGCACCAAATCTCATCATTCCAATCCTAGCCTAACAAGAATTTAAATTTACCTTGGTGATCTCATCAATAAGTTTGTAACACGACGTCATATAAACCATGTTCATTATGGATGAGCTCATGCAACATAGTGCCCATCAACTCCTCATAAAGGTAGAAATTCAATTCCCTATTAGGCATCCTTAATAGAGGGCACTTTCAAGAGTGTGATCCAAGCTCAAGGGTTTGTGGCTAAGTAGTCGATCCTAGAACCGGTACAAATATAGATATAGGATTTGGGTATGCAGATACGGTGATTTTTTTAAGGCCTAAAGACATTTTTGGATATAACGATATAAAAATATACATAAAATATTAAAAATATAGACAAATATTAAAAATTAACCATAAAATATGTAGAGTAAACAAAATAAATTAATTAACCAAAAAACATACTGACAATTCAATGTTAAATGTCATGATATTCAATTGAAAATCCACAATGGGGATATTTTTTGTAAATCAAGGATCAGAGAGTAAAAGATCCTTCGATAATTTTGACAAGGTACTAGAGGAGAATTTAGAGCATCAAGAATAAGAGGTTAAGTTGGAAAATGAACCTACAAACAGTAATGAAAATGAAGAAGGATCATCAAGTAATTGTGAAGGGTCCTTGGAGGCCCCGAGGAATAAGATTTTATAAGTTTGTTTATATATTGGAAGCAATGTCTACCTAATAATTATCCACCTGTACTAGGGTTGGTACACAAGTGGATCTTTCAAGTGTTGAAGGCCATTAACATTGTATCATATGAAGGGGCTCCAAGGCATTGACTATTAATGCATTCCTTTCTATTTTTATGAATGCCAATGAACACAACATGTGAATTAGAATTATTATTATTATTATTATTAGAAATCCATATTTGACTTTTTGTCAAGTGAAATTTAAAAAAAAATGTTTATGGGCTACATATTCTGCCAAGATATGACCAAGATATTGTAGGAGGACTATGGATCCTCCTAGATACATATTGGGGCATATCCAAGAGGATCCACAATTCTCTGACATGTTAGGAATTAATCCAATACGTGCAAAAAAAATAATGCAAAAAATAAATGAGCTACTAAAATAAATAACATAAATAACACATTACAAGAGTAGTTACGTGGAAACATTACAAGGTGAAAGGAAAAACCATAAGACAATAGGCAACTGTATCCTTATATTAAATTCAAAAATATCTCTCAAAAAGTCTTCCTCTCAACACACTCTTCTTACAATGCTTTCTTTCAAGCATTCAAGCTTATGCAAATTTTTTTTTTAGCAAACTAAATTACAAACTTATTTTCTAAAGCTCCAACTCAATGTCCATATCAAAGATAGTGTCATATATAAATAGGATACAAGGATAGAAGATAATAATGGATGGTAAAGAGGAAAGAGAAGAAATTTTTACCCCCTCTATGTGGCCTTACTATTCATGAATATGAACCTTTGTCTCCCTCACATGTGTTATTCAAAAGGTTCTCTCCACTTTTGACTTGAGGATCCCATCTCCATGTGACCCAAACATGTTGTCCCTACTTCACATGTGACTTCCAATCAAGCATAATGGTTAATGTCCTTACAACCCATGTGCACTTACATGAGTCAAAATATGCCTCAATCATCTTTTTAACTCCAATCAAAAGGACCCATAGACAAATACACCCCACAAGCCCATGGGTAAAGATGTTTATTACCACATGCCTCCAAAAGTCACCCATCAAATAATTTTGACCCATATCTCTCTATTAATCTTTTATTAAATAAAATATTACATGTGGACCATGCCACATCAAAAAGGAGCTACCTCATACACATAATCATCACCTAGTCACACTACCACCTCATCACATGAGTAGTGATGGTGAATAGTAACTTTGAATAATATCTGTGTAAAATGACTTCATATCCTAACATTCTCCCACTTGAAGTAAATATACACAAGATTTGTCATACATGTGTATTCTACCATCTAGTTTCCTACCATGCCCAATGCTACCTTCATCATAATTTCAACAAGCCGAGAGAAATTTTGCACCACTCAAACTTCTTTTCCCTGATTGACTTTGTTAACATGTATGTATTATTATATTATGTGTCTAATTTCAACAGGATGATCCTACCATCCTCCACCACTCCTAATGAAGTGGTACTTGATGTTAATATGCTTCATCCAATCATGAAATATTGCATTCTTCACCAAGTGAATTGCACTCTGACTATCACAATACAAGGTAATATTTTCCTACATCTCCATGAAGTCACCCAAATGTCACTCTAACCATATTTCATCCGTAAAACCTTTAGATTCAACCACATACTCTACTTCCGTGGTCAATAAAGCCACCACTGGTTTTAACTTAGAATCCCAATTCACAGCTCCACTATCAAGAGTAAATCTACAAAACATCTTATCTATAAATCTGCCCCTCCATAATAGATTGCAACACCAGAGTGCCTTTCAGATATTTGATTATTCACTTCACTATAGACCAATGATCCTTTCCAATATTTGACATGAATCGGCTCACAACTCCCACTGCTTGGGAAATATTCAGTATCATGCTCACTATGGCATACATGAGGCTCCCTACTACTGATGAATAAGGTACACCGGATATACTTTTCTTCTCCTCTTCCATACTAGGACATTGATCAAAAGACAACTTAAAATGTATAAGAAGTGGGGTACTGACTAGTTTCGCATTTTTCATATTGAACCATTGCAGAACCTTCTCAACATCTATCTTTTGTGATAACCAAATCTTCCTAGCTTTCCTATCCCTTTGTATCTTCATCCCCAAAATTTGGTTTTCTTCTCCTAAATCCTTCATCTCAAAAATCCTAGCCAATTGATTATTCAAATCATTGATCATCTTCATATTGGGGCTTACAACCAATATGTCATCAACATATAACAGTAAAATAATAAAACTTCCATCATTAATTTTTTTATGATATGCATAATGATCAGCTTCGCTTTTGCTAAATCCCTGGCTCTTCATGAAGGTGTCAAATTTTGTGTACCACATTCATGGTGCCTAATTTAAATCATATAATGATTTCTTCAATTTGCAAATTATCTGCTCCTTTCCTTTTACCTCATAGCCCTTAGGCTAATCCATATAAATCTCCTCCTTGATATCACCATGTAGGAATGTCATCTTCACATCAAGATCCTCTAACTCTACATTATGTGAAGCTACAAATGAAGGTAATGTTCTGATAGTATTCATCTTCACAACAAGAAAGAAAATATCCTTGAAGTCAATATCTAACTTATGCACATAGCCTTTTGCCACCAACTAAGCTTTGTATTACTCTAACAACCCATCATTATTCTTCTTCAGCTTGTACACCCACTTGTTACCAACACTCTTTATTCTAGGTGGGAGATCCAAAAGCTCCCACATCTCATTCTTATGGAGTGACCTCATTTCCTTCTCCATGGATTTCCTCCAATTTATTATATTCTCAGATTTTTTGGCTTACTAAAATGAACTAGGTTCACCCATATCAGTAAACAAAGCAAAAGATGACTGAAATGTAGGAGTATACCTTTATGGAACCTTCTTGGTTTTTTGTGGACCTTATAACTTGTGTATCTTGTAATTGGTGCTCTGCTTGTTCTTTTGAAGCATCAATTTGTTCATTTTCATATTCTTCTTTCTTAACTACTTCAATTGGTACAACTTTAGGTGTTTATTGTACCTCTTTCCCTTTCATGGATTTTTCATTAAACACAACATCTCAACTAACAATTATCTTGTGGTTATTAGGATCCCATAGTCTATACCCTTTCATTGTATCTTCATAGCCAATAAAAATACATTTCCTAGATTTCAAATCTAGCTTAGACCTTGTTTATTTAGGCACATGGGCAAATGATTTACAACCAAAAATATGTAAATCAGAATAATCAACTAGATTACCATGTCAAGTCTCCTCTAGAGTCCTTCCATCCAATGTAGATGTAGGATATATTTTAATGAGATACACAACTATATTAACAGCCTCTGCCTAAAATCCATTTACTAGCTTTGATGTACTCAACATAATTATTAAATGCTCCATGATAGTGTGGTTCATCCGCTCAGCTATACCATTCTGATGTGGAGTATAAGGGATTTTTTTTTATGTTTAATCCCTTCCTATATACAAAATATATCAAACTTCGTAGAGAAATATTCTCCTCCATTATCTAACCTAAGACATGCAATGAATTTTCCCAAGCTCTTCTCTACCTGTGCCTTAAATTCTTTAAATTTTTCCAAAGCTTCTAATTTCTTTCTCAAAAAATACACCCATACTCTTCTATAATAATCATCTATAAAGAAAATAAATTAATTTCTACCATTTATATATTGAGTAGGGACAGGTCCAAAAATATCCAAATGGATAAGTTGTAGAAAATTAAAACTTTTACCTGTGCTTGCAGTAAACTTTACCCTCTTTTATTTACCAAAGATGCATTGCTCACAAAATTATAAATCATAAGACTTAATACCAGATAGCAGAACTCAATCATGAAATATCTTTAATCCTTTCTCACTCATGTGTCCAAGGCATTGATTCCATAACATCATAGCATCCCAATCATTCTCTATAGTTATTGTTGTTGTAGTAATTGTCACTGAATCTCTACATAAACCATATAAGGAGCCATAAAATTTTCCTTTTGATACCACCAAAGATCCTTTGGTAATTTTAAATTTATCATTACTAAAGTTACATGAATATGGTAATTTTAAATTTATCATTACCAAAGTTACATGAATACCCCAGCTCATCCATCACCTTGATGGACATCAAATTCTTTTTTAGATCATGAACATAAAGCACATCCTTCACTATTTTGATTCTACCATCATCCATCTTGATCCTTACACCCCTCTTCCCAAAACATCCAAAGGGTGATCATCACCTAAGTAAATAGAACCTCCACTATAAGGTTGGTAACTTACAAACTAATCTCTATGTGTAGACATGTGGAATGATGTTCTTGAGTCCAATACCTAGGCATTAGAAAGTGATTTATTGTTATTAAGGTAGAATGTTTCTTGTGTGCTTTCTTCCTCTAAATTTACAATTATGGCCTCGACTGAAGGTGGGTTTTCATTTGCATCCTTCTTTTTCTTCTTCAGTTGCCAATAATTATTCTTTTTTGGGCCTAGATTTGCATAGTGATAACATTTTCCTTTGCATCCTTTAGACCTCAATCTTAAATGTGATCTATCTTGCTTGATCCTCTCACTAGATCTCCCTCTTACAAACAATACTTCATTGCTTGAGGATGTACCATAAGACTTTCTTCTCATCCCTCTCTAAGTAGAGCTACAAAAATATCTTCAAACTTAAGAGTTGATGATGATGAATTTTTGATAGTCATCACCATGTGATCGCATCTATCAAGAAGTGAGCATAACAAGGTAATGGCCTTATCTTCATCCTCCATCTTCACACTGATGGAGATTATTTTGTTGACTATGGTGTTGAACTCGTTCATATTCTCAGAAATGGATGAATTCTCCTTCATCCTCAAACTGTAAATCTACTTCCTCAAGAAAATTGTCTATAGATAACTTTTTCTAGTACATCTTGTTTAATTTCTCCCACAAATATTCTATAGTATTCTCCTCAACAACATTGAAGAGAATAGAATTTGCAAGACATAAATGGATGGTAGAAACTGCCTTTCTATACATATTGTTCCAATCCTCATCAGTCATACTATTGGGTTTGATTGTAATACCCTTCAAGGCTAGAACTTGGTCATTTCGCACTAAGAGATCCTCCACCTTCATCTTCCAAATGGAGAAATTCTTTCCATCAAACTTCTCTGCTTTGAACCTGGTTACTCCTCCTATCGATTGTAGTAGCTCCCACTTGCACATAGATCCCTAACTCAACAGAAAACACTCAACACAACATGTTTTCAAAGAGCCTAGATCTAATACTAGATGTTATGGTTTAATCCAATACGTGCAAGAAAAATAATGCAAAAAATAAATGAGTTGTTAAAATAAATAATAGAAATAACACATTACAAGAGTAGTTACATGGAAACCTTGCAAGGTGCAAGGAAAAACCATGGGGAAATAGGCAATTGTATCCTTTTATTAAATTCAAAAATATATGTCAACAATTCTTCCTCTCATCACACTCTTCTTACAATGTTTTTTTTCAATCATATAAGCTTATGCAAAATCTTTTTTTATCAAACTAAATTACAAGCTTATTTTCTAAAGGTCCAACTCAATGTACATACCAAAGAGAGTGTCATATATAAATAGATTACAAGGATAGAAGAGAATAGTGGATGTAAAGAGGAGAGAAAATAAATTTTGACCCCCTCCATGTGGCCTTACTATTCATGAATAGCAACCTTTGTTTCCCTCATATGTGCTTGTCAAAAGATGCTCTCCACTTTTGACTTGAGGATCCCACCACTATGTGACCCAAACATTTTATCCCTACTTCACATGTGACTTCCAATTAAGCATATTGGTCAATGTCCTTACAACTCATGTGCACTCACATGATTCAAAAGATGCCTCAATCATATTTTTGACTCTAACCAAAAAGACCCATAGACAAATGTGACCCACAATCACATGGGTGAAGATCCTTGTTCCCACATGCCTCCAAAAGTCATCCATCAAATTTTTTTGACCCATATCTCTCTTTTAATATTTTTTCAATAAAATATTACATGTGGACCATGCCACATCAATAAGGAACCACCTCGTACACACAATCATTGCCTAGTCACATTGCCATTTCATCTGTAAAGTGACTTCATATCCTAACACCACAATATCTTGGTCATATTCAGTGAAGATCAGACTAGCATCAATATCTAAAATGGGTTGTACCAGTATCTAAGGATCTAAGGTGAAGGATTTGGTAATGTAGAACTTTTTGGTGTATTTTTAATAGGGGCACTTGCAAGAATACGACCCAAGCTCAAATCCCCCTCACTGCAATAAGGCGGCCCATAACAGGTTGCGATGTAACTATGGTAACCTATGTTTACAAATCTTATGAATGTAGGACAAACTTAACCCACAAACTTACTCAAGACTTACCAAACAAAACCACAAAAATTCTAAAATTCTATTTATGGAACCTTAGATCATTAATTAAAGATACCAAATACCCTAAGTAAATTATATTACATAAATTAAATTAAAAACCCTTACAACATAAACTTAAATATACCAAATACCCTAAATAACAAAATCATGCAGAAAAAATAAATAAATTCAAAACTAAATTTTATCCAATTGAAGAAATAGCTATTGATCTGCTTCTTTCTATGCATTCTCTAATTTTAATAATTAGGGACTCAATACAAGAGTTTTTCTTATTGGGGAGTGAAACAAAGAAACTACTAATCTTTCTTGTTGAAGATCCTCACTATGTAAAATACTAGAGCTTCCAGCATAATACATAGAACTTCTAATGGGCAACAATGCTTCTTGACCATTCAAAGGTGACCTTCCAGAACTCAAATATTGAGAGTTCATGAAAGGTGGTATAAATATACTTGTAAAACAATTTTGG
This sequence comes from Torreya grandis, assembly GCA_037957365.1. NCBI lineage: Eukaryota > Viridiplantae > Streptophyta > Pinopsida > Cupressales > Taxaceae > Torreya > Torreya grandis. The sequence goes on from JARHVA010002304.1 coordinate 1,291,374, forward strand.
AACTCATTAAATAAAACAAAGGGATGCAAGTTCTCATGGAATGTTTACTACTGAAATACATCTAAAGTTCCTCATGGAACATGATATAATTAACATACTATTGCTAAAATACATCTAAAGTTTCTCATAAAACATGCTAAAATTAACATACTATTTCTAATTACTAATACATATATGAAGTTTCTCATGGAACATGCTACAATTAACAAAAAATTGCTAATCACTATTACAAATCTGAAGTTTCTTATGGAACATGCTATAATTAACATACAATTGTTAACTTTTTACATAGAGCTAGGGACCCATAAATTGTCCCTTTTTTGAGTTATGTTGTCCTTTCTATTAGCAAATTCCATGAAGGTCACTCAATATTTTGCATGTTAATTTTGCATCAGTGAAATCAATGCAACCCTCATAAAAATTTCAATAACATATTATGTAAAATGCAACATACAAGAATAGTTTTTGGTAGCATTTATAAATTAATTTAACATATCATGGAATGTAAAATTCACCATGTATTCTTTAGCCTTTCAAATGTATACTCAACAACAATACATGTTGAGGATAACTTAAAGTTAAATTATCTTTGTTTATTTGTTAGAGCCCTTGAAAATGGTTTGACTAACCATGGTAACAACAGATAACCACCATAAAAAAATATATACTCTCTCATGGTTTTTAAACCAAGGAAAATTGATCAACCATTTAACCTCTCCCCACATTCAAATAATTTTTAAAAAGAAAACTTTTGCAACAATATAGCATGATTAATTAAACTAATTCACACTATGAATATATCCATGAAACACATATTACTATCAACAATGACTTGTAATGACATACTCTAGTTGTGATCTTAGTCATACTAATAAAATTAGAATTCATTAGATGGAAGTTGGAATTCAATGTGTGTTACATTAATAGACTCATAATAATTTGGAAAGCCTTGTTTTTGGTGAAAACCTTATTTTACATTTTCAATTTTTAAATTATCAATTGGTTGTTCAACATGACTATGAAAATGAATATGCATGGAATCAAAAAAATTATTTACGACTCTCACCATCACCATTATTAACTTTCCACAACCATTATCATTCTAGAGGATAATCATAAAACTGTAATGGCTACTTGTTTCTCAACTAAAAACACCCTACCTTTATTGAAGCTCCAATGAAAATGGTATATCACCTTGACTAAGGTATTCATTAAAAAGTCACAAAGAGATGAAAATAATGAATGTGGAAACCTAAAAATGTTGTGAAAATGTTGATCATCCCATCTAGCCTTAAAAATGTAGTGGTTCCTATAGACACCCAAAACTAGCCACAATTGGCTTCCAAGCAGACTTCAAACTGATTACTACCAAACATTACAAATTAAATCTAAGAATTATTAAACATCCCAAATTTGGTCATGCATCATTCATCAATGCTCAAAATCATTTTGAGGTTTCCCTATTTGGGATACTACCCTGTATGCAATAATAACCTCTCACGGATTCATCCCTAATCACCTTGTGCGATAACAATTGTCAACTTAGCCTATATACCTATTAAATGGAGCACTTGATTAAATCTTGTAAGAGCCAAAAATGTTAATCAAATTGAATTAAATAATTAAACCAAATTAAATGTTTAGTTGAATTATCCATTCATAATTAATGAATATCTAAAAATGGAAATTGAAAAAAATCAAAATATCAAGCCTTTCCATCATTGCCTTTATGAGTTGTCAAGCTCTTTGAAAATATCTCAAAATATATCATTTGAGAGCCATGCCTAGTAATTGAAAATCATAATTACATGACAATTATTAACTCAATTGGAGTTAGTTTTAACTCACCTAAGTTTATTTTGAACCCATTCCAAGCCTAAACTCAACCTTAACTCACAATGGGTGAGAGTTAATCCTTGAGACTATAAAGACAAGGCCTTGGCTATTGATTTCTAAGCTATTTTAATGTAAAGGTATTATGCACAAATAGCTTAAACAAGCTCTTTTGGTGCAGTGTTATAATGCCAAAATATCTTGTAAGTAGTGTTACCATACTCAAATCTTAAACCAATCAATCAAAGCCAAGGTGCCAAGGAGAGAAGGATCCAAAAAAGCTTCATTGTCAAAGACTTCTTGATGCGCAAGTCGAGCAAGCCATTCAACAAGCTATTTGGAGCTCCAAGGAAGGTAAAAGAGTGCATTATTTTATGTTTTTGTTGTGTTTTCATATGTTTAATTATTACATAAGATGTCTCTAGTGTATAGGCTAGAGGTGTTAGGATTTTAGTGTGTTGTTTTATGTTTTATTTCTTGGACTAATATAAGACTAACCTCCCCTCTACGTATTCTTTATTCACATGTTAGCACACCTGATGGGACCCACACCCCACAAAGTTTTCCCAAGGCCTTTTAGAGCATTCTACTAACAATTTTCATGTAAAATTTCAAGCTTATTGATCAAAACAGATGAAAATAGAAGGCTAAAGGATGTTTTTAGGAAGTCATGAAGTTGCTTTGTGTAGCCAAAATTTTGCTCTCTAGAATCATGATATTGCACAATATCACTATTTCCATAATCAATTTTGTCATTATTTTTGCATTTTAAACTTAACTGTCACATTTTTGTGCCTAACCATTATGGCTTTCTAAATGTTTGCTTGTGTTTGCAGGGGAAATTATGGTATTGTAATATCATGACTTTATGAGTCATGATCGCTTAAACTTTTATGATATTATAATATCGTTATTTCAATAGTTTTGATATTTCCAAAATTTTAGCGATATCACTTAAACCACTAATGGTCAAGCTAATAATTTCATGCTATAAGGTTAAGTTATGATATCATTAATCGAGAGTAGAGATATTGCCTTTATTATGCATTATTGTTCTAGGACTAGCGATATTGCATGAATGTTCTATTTTTCATGCAAGTTGTGGTAATGTCATAACAAGTTACAGTTTTATAGAGAGAGTTGTGGTATTGCTTTATGTTTCTATAGTTTTGCACTCTGTGTAAAAAATTAGAAACTCGAGAGTAAGACTTGGAAAGTCATTTGCTCACTCATGATGTGATTCTAATCACAAGGACCCCCTAACATGTTTTTCAGGACCCAAACTCTGAAAGGAGACATTTAAAACACCCTAAACTTGAAATTTTCACATTTTCAAATTGGTGTTTTAAAATCTATGTTATTCAAGTTATTTTTATTTTGTTTAAAGTTTTCAACAACAAATGCCAAGGGGCTCAAATTTCACAATACATTTTGTTTTGGTGTAATAGAATGAACACTCACATTAGTTAGATAACTCATAAGAGTTTTTCATTTTATGCTTGTTTATTGAAAGTGTTTGTTTAAGCAAGATGAGTGGCACTTGTATGCTCTCCCCTATCCCCTTTAGGTAACTTGGGTGATCAAAAATGTTCATTCTTTGCCTTTTCACTTTATTCTAAAAGAGTGGAAAGAAAGTTGCTAAGGTCTTCCCCTAATCCGCATGATTTGGGTGAACCCAAAATGACCCTAAAGTCTTTCCATTTGTCTTTTTTTTATGCATTTTGGCTTGTGAGTGGAAGTTCATTACCTCCTCACAGGTTCTCTAGGGAAGCGTTGACCCAAGAATTCATCTCTCAACATCGTTTCAACCCCACTCCACAGTGGGGTATATAAATTTAAGGTGACCCACTAGGACACTTGTTTTGAGTGATTAAAAAAAGCTTCATTAGTGGTACTCAGCCTCAGAACATAGGGATAACTCGAACATTGCACTACTTTGAAAAAGCAATGAATGTAGTGGTTGTGAAAAGGACAAGACCTTCTCAAAACAAGCTAATTGACATGGATCCAAATGATGTGATTTCATCTCTAGTGTTAGACACACTTGGGACCATCTATAAATGGACAAAATTGATAGTTTAGATAACCCCACTTGATGCAAACATATTGTTGATGCAGGGTGAGTAGCTCGAAGTTCCATGTCATAGTATGAACTCTTGAGAGAAGAGGGGGTTTAGAAACCCTACTTTTTATACTCTTTTACTTTTTAGATTAAAAATTAAAATCCTCTCAAGAAAAATTATATTGATATAATTTGACATTACTATGCAACCTTGTCAGTTTTAGGATTTAGGATCTTACACTTAGGTGATCATGTCATTTTGTCCTTTTTACTTGCTTGGTTTTATGTATAACTATTTGTATGGCATACAACATCTAAAATGAGTCTTGTTGCTACATCACTCCTTTGTTTGAGGAGGTGTTATGTCATCCATTTGACACCATACATATGCCTTGGTATTTTAAAAAACCTTTTGTTGTGTGTGTTACTTGATTGAAAAGGGTGTCGTTATGTTTCCCAATGCTTGCCAAGTTTTATACCTTTAAGTCTTGAAACAAACCATTTATCATACTTTTAGAGAATGATAATGTCATAATGTTGCTTTAATTATTTAAAATACTTGTTACCTTATGTCAAATTTCAATTTCAAAAACCATGTGTGCCTTTTGGATTTATGCCTACAACTGTCATGTCATTTATTTTTATCTAGCTTAATGTTTATTTTAAAGAAGCCCAGTTTTCTAAATTAAGTTCAGAATTAGCCTTGACAAGTTCAAATCCAAATATTGATTGGTTTATAACTGGGCCTTGTGTAATTTTGGGCTAGATCATTTTCCTTTCCCTTTTGGGTTGTGTAACTTATGTTAATTCTTTATTCAATTTAGAAAAATATTTGTTGTGTCTAAATTTGGGGAAGTGGTCTATCTTCCACATGCCTAGTGTTTCATGTCTTTTACCAAATGATCAAGTGTTTGTTTAAATTTGAATGCCTAGTTTGTGTCAAAGTGTTTAAAATTTATAAGATTAAATCTCTTTCCTTTTAGACCTCATTTTGTTTAAAGTTTGTGCCTTTTCCAAAAGACCTACAAATATCTGTTTTGAACCTAGCTTTTGTGGCTTGTTTTCCAAAAGACCTAGAAACTTTTAGTTTCTTTAGACCTAATTAGACTTGTTTGAAACACTTTGTACCTAAGTTTGGTATTTCAATTTCTATTCATCCACTCGACCTTTTGTTTAAGACATTTGACGTTAGACATTTAATGTTAGACTCTTTTTACCAAGTTTTATCACTAACCCATTTTAGAGATACAACTCCATTTCTTAGACCAGGTTAGACTATGTTTGGACCATTTCTCCTTTGAACCTTGTTTTTTAGAGTTTGTAGAATTATATGATTTTTGGTGAAATGTTCACCATTAATTTGGGTATGTCTTCTTACACTCATAGTAGAGCCATGTACAATCCAAGTTATGATAACATGGTCACACAAGATGAATTTGTTCAATACCCCTATGGTGATAATGTAATTTATGAGATGGATCCTTATCCTCCTTAAAATACTCAATCTAAATAACAAAGCCATGATCCTCAAGCACAGTATTCAATGATACCTTCTATGGGTTGACTAACATACCAAGTTCACCATTTCAATGCTAATGGTACTTGATCCCTTAGCTATACCATTAGCCCTCCTTTAGCTCATGATAGAAACCAAGATTCATAGTGCCCTACCATTACCATTATAAGACCTCATTCTTTGGCTCGTGATAGCAACCCTGCTTTGAAACACCCTACCATTACCATTCCAGGACCCCATCCTTTGGATCATAATAGTAACCAAGCTTCATAATGCCCTACCATTAGCATATCAGGCCTTCATTCTTTGGCTTGTGTGAGCAACCAAGATCCGCAATGCCCTACCATTATCATTATAGGACCTCATCCTTTAGCTTTCAATAACAACCAAGCTTCACAATGCCCTACCATTACTATACTAGGCCCTCATCCTTTAAATTATGTGAGTAACCAAGCTCCACAATGCACTACCATTACCATTCTAGGCCCTTCCAAGTATGCTAGCTCTTTATCTCAACAAGTTTGCACAAGTGTGACTAGATAAGTCATAGTTAATATCCTAGATCGGTAACCAACCTTTGTTTAACTCATCTTAGATGAGCCTATTTAAAAAGAGATCATTACCTAATTGTTTATCATATTTCATCCATCGCCAACCTTATACCACTTTAAAAAACCCATGCCAATCTTCGAGCCATAGAAGATCCAATTAGTACCTCTCCAACAGAGCTAATCATTCAAAGGCCAAGATGTGTTCAAAATGGGTATTTTGCAACTACTTGTAAACCAAGGCCAAGAGAACCAACCAATATATATATTTTTTGTTGAGAAACCTATTTTTAATGAGTTGACATGTGATGAATCACCTTTTGATCCTATCCCTATTGTAAAGGAGTCTCACTTTGACAAGCTAATCTTTGTTTAGTCACTTCTTAATGATTTAACTATCTTTGGGCAAACCATTATCTTGACCATTTTCCTATTTTTATAGAGTCTCCTTTTAATAATCCAGTCTCTATGGAGTTATTTCTTGACCTTTTTCCCCTTGTTGAGGAATTTCACTTTGACAAACTAGTCTTTATGGAGCCCATTATGCCATCACAAGTTGTTACTTGTCTAATATAAAACATTAAATAAGACATCATTTTAGTAACATCCACACTAGATGAAGAATAAACATTCAAGTTAGGCTTTTTGCTTGAACCAACATCAGAAGTAGAATCAAGGTCAGTCTCAACATCAGATTCAAGGTCTCTTGAGTTAGACTCAGCTTCAAAATTAGAATACGTTCATGGCTATTATAATATCATTTATGCATGCCTTGCAGATTAATTTGAATATATTTGTGATCCTTCCTCAATTTTTGAGGATGATTAATTTAGCATTGACACAAGTTATCCTAGTATCTTCTACAAAGATTGTTTTGCCTCTTCCCATTTCATTAATGTTCCACATGCCATTATCACCACCCAACTTAGCCATTATATTGACATTTCACCTCCCAAAAGTGTCAATTGGGATTGATAGAATCACACCTTGTTGAATATATCCATGGTGACATATCAGTTGAATAATATTAGGGGGACCAAGACCACATTCATGCAGAAGAAGAACAATCTCCTAGTGAAACCTTTCTGGAGGTGATAGGGGGAAATCAAAGTCCAAAGTCAACATATTTTAGTGAAACCTTGTTTGAGGTGCTAAAAGACAATCAAAGTCAAAAGTCAACATTCCTTAGTGAAACCTTCTTGGAGGTGTTATGGGACAATCAAGACAGCTTCATTGGTGAAAACCTCATCGAGGCACCAATAGCTAAGCATATTGGTTATTCACTGCTTGATGAAGACATTATTAAAAATAACATCAATACAACGTCCAATCTATAACATAATCAAATGGTAGCTATTTTCAAGCCCAAACAACAACAAAAATTGATGGTCTTATTGAGAGCATATTCAAAAGTCTTCAGCCTAGCCACATCCAAAGTTATATCGTCTCTGAAATCAACAACATTTTGTGTGCTTGAAAATCCTGATCTTTATTTTTTGCCTAACCATTATACATTCCATTATTATCCACCTTTACATTTCCAAATCAAACCTATAATCCAATATTTATCCATGTTTACCATCCCTGGCCACACTTTCCTTTATAGAAACTATAAAGACATCTTGTCTCGATGTTTGAAGGAAACATAATCAATGACCAAAGAAGATCACATCAACATTCTTGGAGTCTAAATCTACATCAATTTCTTGATAGAGAAGCTATTCAGAAGGGTTGTGGGCTAGCAATTTACAAAATTGACTATTTTGGTTGTATCATATGTTGATTAGGATGTGTATCTCTAGATTAATAGGAATAATAGAATCATTTACTACACATTTGCCTTACCTTGTTGTTTATTTTTTCCTTGCCATTTACCATGTCATTTTTATTTGTCATATGCCTTTCCATTGTTTTATACCCTGCCATTTGCCTTACCTTATCACTTGGGGGTAACCCTATTACCATTAATGCTAATTGTCATAATATCATTTTCTTTATGTTGTGCCATATATAGTTATATCATACCATCCCTATTGACCAAAATTGTTTTGACCTACCCTACCTAACCCTTTTGACCTTGGTTCTATTGGTTCTTCAGACACTTTTCATGAGGGGATTTTGATCTAGTTTCAGTAGCTTAAAAAATACATGGTTAAATGGCAGTCTATGAAAGTAGTATGATAGTGGATCTGGAAATAACATATTTTATTTATGTTTGACTAGTGTTATTGATTTTAACCACCTTTGGGCAAATCAATAATCCATCTTGTGTTACTAATTATAACTGTCTATGGGTAAATTAGGAACCACACCTTTACCATGCATTGCCACATCACCTGGCCATTACTATTATCATTTTGCCTTTGTCATGTGCTTAAGTTCATGAACTTATTGTGACCTGGTCAGATCACAACTCCTTTTCTATAGGCATAACTATCATGACTTGAGGTCCTAATGGGACTATGTAAGCAATGCTTGATTCACATTGAGGTTAGTTTACTCCCCCCTTTTCAACGCTCTCACTATTTTATGAACAACCTAATCCACACTCTTGCCATTTTGTAAGTTGGACTATTTTATGTCTCATGATTCTCAATCGAGTTAAGATGTTTAGAAAAGTCTAAAAACATTCAAAAACATTTCAAAATCCTAAAAATTAGAAAAATCAGCTTAAAATCTCCTAAGAGAGATATAAAGCCTCAAAATCCAAAAACATTTATCTTGTTTCAACCTACTTAGTCATTCTCAATACACTTTACTAGGGAAAATCCATTGGTAGTTCTAATCTATTCCACTTCCATTGGGGGTGTGACCCTCCCTTTGCATACAGCCTTTCTTGGGGGCACTGCCTATTTTTTATTCCATTGAGTCTTTACACGTAGATATTGACTTGGTTGACAATAGGATGTTTTCTATTGTTTTTACTTTCAAGCTTTCTATGTGTTTGTTTTCTTAGTTGTTTAATTATTTGTCTACCTATTTATTTACTTTCATTGTTTTGCCTTGACTTAGTATATATGTGTTCATTAGGTGATTCCTTATGCATTATTCTTGAGTCCATCCTTATTCATACTTCAACATTATCATCATGGTTTTTATCATCGGTTCATTATTTTCAATTGTTTATTATATCGAGAGTCAATATTTATGCACATTTTAGCTACATTATCATGGTGTTTTATATCATAATGCAAACCATCATACGCTACAACAAATATCATCTCAGGAAATCATATAATCAATGGAGCTAAAGAAACTTCTCCTTGGTAACCTTGATAAATCCTCCTAGCCTCCTTGATCAAATCAAACCATTAACCATTCTAATTGTATCAATGCTAATAAGGACAAGCATCTCCACATTGGTAGGTACAACCAAATCATTCACATTGATCAATTCTTATTCTTCTATTTCTCATTCCATTTTCTCTCACTTCTAGGTGAATTACATTGGTTGGAGATCTATTTAGACTATGTAGGCAATGCTTAGATACATGATGTATCTCAAGATAGCTCTACCACCTTTATTCTTCCAATCATCTCTTTCATCACTTTATGCATCATTGTGTTCCTGTTTATTTATGGTTTCTTCAGTCATTAGACCATCACATCTACATTTGTGCTTGTTCATCTTTAATTTGTGTAACAAATTATATCTTTGAGTTCTACTTGATAATCTACCCTACTAGGGCACAATAAAAAATCATTAGTCAATCTCAATCATCTTAATTATTATAACTGCCTATGGGTAAATCATTATTTTGACTCATCTGCTCTATTCGGGCAAGTGCAGTGCCATTGACTACAATTGTCGTTGGGCAAATCAATATCTCAAACTTTATTATTGATTATAACCACTTTTGGGAAAATCAATACTTTTTAAATCAATGCATGCAAGCATTATCTTGATTGGATTAATCTCACCTATGGGTTAATTTCATTCTTCTTCTTGCTTCTTTTTGAGGGACCATCCATCAATCGTATGTGATGGCCACTCCCTCGAGGGTCCATCATTATAGGCTTCCCAAACATTGTTTGGAGCTTCTTCTTTAATCATTATCTTCTTTCCTTCTTAATGACATGTTTCATTTTTTGAGAATAAGTTACTATGCCTATAGCAAGCAACACCTTCCCAAATAGGAACAAATTGTAGACACCCAAAACTGGCCACAACTAGCTTCCGAATAGACTTCAAACTAATTACTACCAAACATTATAAATTAAGCCTAAGAATTATTGAATGTCCCAAATTTGGTTGTGCATCATTTACAAATGCTCAAAATTGTGTAGAGGCATCCCTATTTGGGATACTAGCTCATATGCAATAATAACCTCTCACGAATGCATCCTTAATCACCTTGCGGCATAACAACTACCAAATTGGCCTATGGACCTATTAAATGGGGCACTTGATTAAATCTTGAAAGAGCCAAAAATGTTAATCAAATTGAAATAAATAATTAAACTAAATTAAATGTTTAGTTAAATTATACATTTTTAATTAATGAATATCTAAAAATTAAAATTCAAAAAATTCAAAATATCAAGCCTTTCCATCATTTCCTTTATGAGTTGTTAAGCTCTTTGAAAATATCTCAAAATATCTAATTTGACAGCCATGCATAGTAATTAAAAATCATAATTGCATGACAACTATTAACTTAATTGGAGTTAGTTTTAACTCACCTAGGTTTAGTTTGAACCTATTCCAAGCCTAAACTCAATTGGAGTTAGTTTTAGCTCATCTATGTTTAGTTTGAACCCATTTCAAGCCTAAACTCAACCTTAACTCACCTTGGGTGAGAGTTAATCCTTGAGGCTATAAATACAAGGTCTTTCCTATTGAATTCAAATTTATTTTAGTGAAAAGTTATTATGCACAAATATCTTCAACAAGTTCTTTTGATGTACTGTTATAATGGCCAAATGCCTTGAAAGTAGTGTTACCATGCTCAAATCTTAAGCCAAGCAATCAAAGCCAAGGTGCCAAGGAGAGAAGGAGCCAAGCGAACTTCATTCTCAAAGACTTCTTGATGCAAAATCTGAGCAAGTCATTTGGAGCTCCAAGGAATGTAAAAGAGTGCATTCTTTTATGTTTTTGTTGTGCTTTCATATGTTTGCTTGTTACCTAAGCTATCCCTAGTGTTTAGGCTAGAGGTATAAGGATTTTAGTGTGCTGTTTTGATTTTTATTTCTTAGACTAACACAAAACTAACCTCCCCTCTATGTATTCTTTGTTCATAGTTCCACCAATGAAATGACTATAGTTTGGCATACCACTATCCTTGATTCCTCCCTTCCCATTGAAAATTTAATAATTTTGTTTCAAGGATTATGTTTTCTTGTTGAGAAGTGATTGCATGGAGATTTATATTCGTGTCATCTTCCATTTTGGAATTTGAGCATTGTACACTTGTAGATGAACATATTTATGCTTCTTTAATACGCCACAGATATTAGTTGAATCTTGAAGATCAACCCAAACTTGCAATGTTAATTGAATAATTGTAGATTCACATGTCAATAGGACTTTTGTTGTTGATTTTTAATTATAATTCATTGTAAGATGAAATGTTGTGGAAGATCTGAATTTGAAAAATATCAAACATAAATTCTTCCCTACAAAAGCAAACATAAGGAAACAATCAAATGCCAAATCATTATCAATGTGAGGATTTTGTTATAAATTTAAAACATACCTAATAAAAGTGTTTTCATCAGCATTCTTTAATACCTTTTTCCAGTTATTTTCATGAGTTTTTTATTTTTTTAATCTTTTTCAAGGTGATTAGATTTTATAGGTTCAAATTGGATTAAATTATATTGTGGATAGGAGTTTACCAAATTTCTTTTGCTAAACAATTGGATGTAGAGGTCACAACCCAAATGCTAGCAGATTTGTTTAACATAGTGGGTGGTGTGTATTTTGGTATTGTTGTCAATGCAAACAAGTCCATTTTAATAGTACATGTAAAATAAACTAAATTGTATATAACTGCATCCACTAGACATTGGAAGTGCATCATATTAATGTCCATATAGGACCAACTAAGAGTCATATTCATAGCCAATAGTACACTAACATGCAACTTTGTAAGGAGATTGAGACTTGCAATTACCAATTCTAATACAATAACTAATTCTAATACAATATTGATATAAAGAAACCAAAAACATAATATCCATCTTACTCATCCATATAAAAACTTTACAATAACTCAATGATTTATATGTTCTAGAATGAGATATAATTGGCTATATAAGGCCAATTAGACAAGAAAGGAACACTTGCAACCAAAATACCCAAACAAAATAGGATGGAGCCACTCAATGGTCCCTAGCTACCCTAAGTACTACAAAATACAAATAATTTATCATTAAAAAAATGACTTGATAATCTTCAACATGACCTACCTAATAGTATTTAGAGCTAGAACCCAATTCAGTTAGATGTTTATCTTTCGCTCTTCAATTTTGATCATATTTTCTTCATTCAAATCATCCCTTTGCAGACATTATTAAATGAGATCACAATCATTTACATGTCTTTATTCAAATAGAGCTCAATCTTTTGCATGGTGTTTCATACGTCCCTCCTCGGCTATATGTAGCGTAGAAATAAACAACCTATTTTTTTCAACAATTGTATCTTTGAAACTTGTTTTGGATAATGTTTTTCCTTTTATCCCTGTGGATTGACCTTCACATGCCACTTTAGGTATTTTAGATTCATTAGATGGATCTTTGTCCTTGATCTTTCTATTTTTAATAATTGTATCCTCAAGTCCCATTGACCTACTTTTGGTCAGCCTTGTATTATAGACTAAATCCTCATACTGAGGATTCAAGCCCACACACACACACACATATATATATATATGGGTTCCCAACCCCTATATATAGATATGGCCTATCACTCTAGACTCAAGCCCCTATACATAGATCCACACCCCACAGTATATAGTTTAATTATCCCCGATCAATGACCACATCTATAATGGTGTATGGTCTTTTCAGATGTGGGTAGGGCCCCCCACACCCCCCACCCTATATATAGATTTAGATTAGAGAGGGGGCTAGAGGAAATCACCTTTATTGTATGTCTCCACTCAACTCAAAACATATAGGGAGTTCGAATGAGGTTGTGGTTACATTTTTAGCAGGTGTGGGTGTGACTACAGTAGGTAAGTTATTATAGAAAACTCTATTGATTTGTTTCAACTTATGATCCAAAAAATTCACACATATGCCCTAACACATACTCCTTTAGATTTTTATTGATTATTATAGATCATTATCAATACATTAATCTTGACTTTCCCCCATTCAGGGCTTGAGAAAGAGATTAGTATTAATCCAAGTCTCTCCTCAGCTTGGCTTATTGATCAGCTATGGCACCACATCGATCAATCCAACCAGATAGAAATAAGGGGTGATCAATCAACCAAATAAACTTTGAATTAGACCAATCAAATAAAAATTATGTAAAGGCCCAAAATTATCGTTCCAATCAATCAAAACTCTTTAACAAGATTATACTTTTAATCTTCAGGTTAGAAGGGCATTTTATTGCACTACATACATCGAGATCAGGGTCTCACTCTATATATGGGATGGACTTGATCAATAGCCCAATGCAATGGTTATGACATTTGTATTCATGGGGGTCAAATAGATATATAGGGGATCAATCTACTCTACATTCATGTATGAGAATGATTGGATTGGATATTCATGATTAGGGGTAAATAAGAATCTATTGCTAGACTTTTGGCCAAATACGATCATCCAGTTTCCCTATGCCCTATAAATAAAATTCTATTAGAAGATAATTAGTATTTTTAATATTAAAATATATTATGATCAAAAAAATTTATTTATTTTATTCAATAGAATCCATAAGTATATGTTACCCTATAAATATATATGGGCATCAATATGATCTCAAAGATTACAGATATCACCCTTTATCTATATGGGATACAATGAGGCAATCGTTACACCATTTGTTCTATTCGTTACTTATGAAATAGGTAATTTTTCCACCTTAGGATAGTTAGAGTTATTATCCCTATTGCATGCTCACCAAGTTGTCTCATCCCATAGTTGAGGTCACCCAATCCCATATAGATGTTGAGCTCACCCAATCTCATAGTTGAGTGATTGATTCCATGAGACAAGCTCAATGGAGGGAAGGAGTAGGATAACAACGTCAAGTCAATATTTCATAGGGTGATACCATAATAGGGGTGGTGTAGTCATATAAAATGTCTGAATTGGTAGTTTGAGTGTGGCTTGTGACACCCTATCCATAGTCACTTATTACATGCTCTTGTGACCCTTTTAGACACCTTTTTGTTCATTACCAGTCATTTGTAGCCTTCCAAGTGATCATTCCAGCTCAGCCAGACTCTATTTCCTAGGCTAATCCTATCCCCCAAAGTCTTGATCTTATAGGATAGGAACACCATACCTGGACTATAGTGCCAAACCCTAGGGTGTCCTATTTTTAGTGCTCTTGTCCCTTTAAAATTTAAGCCCAAACAATCATTTTCATGTGATTCCTATTCTTTATTATGTCAGACTAATGCAAATACATCTAACCCATGACTAATATTTCCCTATAAAAACCTATCCAAATTTCATTTAGGAGGGAGGTGAAAAATCTTACAAATCAATCAAGAATACAAGCAAACTACTAAGGCAAACTTCCCTATTCTCTGCATATAGTCACCCAACACATCTACAAACATATTCAAACCCTCATACCAATCCCTAAGCACCTTAAGCACTCTCAATTTGGGATTATTCCATCTACATCACACTATTGCATAAAGTGCATTAGGTGGAAGAACTATATATGGCTTGATCTATATTCAAAGTAGTGGTATGTAGGCTGTGTGCCCACACAAGGGGAGTGGATCACACATTCAGTGCATCTTACACACACTAACCCCCCCCCCTTTCAAGTGATTCAAATCATGTTTATCAAGCATGATGGAGAGTTAGGTTTTGAAGATTAAACCAACTCTATAACAAATTTCATTGACAATCAGCACTCAAGATTTCATAGGTAGGCTCACACAGGAACAACACAAAAAACCTAGAAAGTTCAGGTCTCTATAACTAGTTTGGATAATAGCGTCAGGAGTGGACAACAATGTTAGACCCTAAAGTGTCTTATTTTTGGTGCTCCTATCCTTTCATTGAATTAAAGCTAGATTTTGATTTGTGACCTTGTCCCAGTCTTGCACAGCCAGTTTTAGACCCTGTCTCAACTATTTCAGTGTATTTCCAACTAAATCATCATTTCTCCATATTTATTGCTATTTTTAGAAAGGTAAAAAGGATAGATAAATTATACAAATCAAGACTATAATTATTGCAATATTATTTACTGATTTATTAATCTAGACCCTTTAATTAAAATAGGAATAAAACTCTATTATTCCCAAAATAGTTAAATTATTTGGTGAACCTAACTTACTTTATTTATGCACAAAAACCCTAGAAACCCTAGGAAAAATTCCTTGCTGATTTTTTTCAATATTTTTTTAATTTTTATTTCATATTTAAAATTACAATTTCCATTTAATTTTTAAAACTTACCTTAGTAATTTCAAAAATTATTTCTTTCAAACCCTAGTTGAATTTACTAGGTCCTTTTACTTCTTGAGGTATCACCTTACATATATGTGAGCTTCGTATCCTTTTTATGCATATTCCAGTTTGTTGTTTAGATTATATTTATTTAATATTCTCTTTCATTTTTCAATTTATTTTCCTTATGCCATCTAATCTCCTTGCATCTCTTCCTTTTAGACGAAGTGCAAGACTTAGTGGCAACCCTCATGAATTCACCTAGATTCCTCCAACCCGTCCATTTACCATGTATAAACAACCAGCTCAACTTCTTGCTATAGATCCTACACATCTAGATTACACTAATTTCTATAAGGATAATTTTGACAATGAGCCATATGAGAATAAAAATGATGATACATGCACTAATGTTCATGACCCACTATATTGGACTCTTGATCCACTTCCATCTATTGTTGACAATAATGTGGTCATCAACAAAGATTTGATTCTACAAAGTTTTAGAGGGAGACTCAGGGAACAACCCTGAGATCATGCCCTTATCTTAAAATATATCATGGAAATTAAAAAGGATAAGCAAGTCAAGTATTTCATTCCTTTAGAATAACCTGTTGCACATGACATTATGGGGGTAACTATGTCTCAAGAACACCCTATAACAACCCAACCTTCCTATGATGCACCACAAGTTATGGCTAGTACATCTTTGTCTCCTGATGTAGCTTCCCTTGTATAAGAGATAAAATCTCTTCAATCCAAGGTGATACATCTTGAGCAAGGTGCCTCTAGACCAACATAGGATTTGGATTCTCTTGCTCTACTTCATACACCATTGGCACGTTATATTGATTCCACACACTTGCCACTAGGTTTTGTTCAAGCCAAGCTCACTCTTATGATGGCAAGGGTGATCTAGATACAAACTTGAGATATTTTCACATAGCATGCTTGGACTATGTGCCACATGATTGGTTATTAACCAATCTATTTCCATAGAGTTTAAAGGATTATGCTCTATAATGGTTCTATAGTCTATCGAATCAATCGATCAACACATTCAATCCTTTATCTAACATGTTCCTAGCTCATTTCAGCATTGACATATGTGATAAGGTTTCTTATGCCCAAGTTTCACAATAGAAACAAAGGTCAAATGATCATCTCATCGATTATGTTCTTTGATATAAGACTATCTTGGCTAAAATGACTAGCCCCATGGCCGATCAAGAATTATAGGATCTCTTTAAATAGATTATTCTATAAGCTTTGATGAGTTAATAATGTTCAAAAGGTTCTCTTCCTTCATTAATGTATGTCACAGACTAAAGGAAAGGGAATTCAAATTAATTTCAATGGGTAAACTCAAGTACACAAGCATATTAGAAACAACAAACAAGAGTAACAATAAATTTCCATACAAAGTAAATGTTAATGATAGCAAAAATCACAATCAACCTATAGTTAATGCAGCTTTAGAACCTCCTCAATTGAGTGGTTTTATTATCACCTCCTCAGTGACCCTTTACCAATCTACTAGTATTTCTAGCCAAAGTCTTACAACAGTTCTTAGAATGCAATATCATAGCTCTCCCTCCTATTTGGGAATTTGATACAATAAAGCCTCTTCCACGTGGATATGATCAAAATGCATTTTGTGATTTTCATAGGGCACTAGGCCATATAATAAATAGATGCATTATTTATGACACAAGATACAAGACTTGTTATATGGCAACCATATTGATCTTGTCACTCCAGTTGAGTATCCTCAAGCAAAGCAAACATAAAATAAGGCTTTAAAAAAAATCAAATCCTTTCTCACAGTATTCTAACCAAGAGATAGGAGACACATCAGGTGTCCACCATGCATATCATACACACCCTCCACCAGCTACATACCAAGAACCTTCAATTGAATCACATCCTTTGAGCAACATGATTGGTGTGTATAATTCAAGAGTTCTAACTAGACCTTCCATCTCCTTCTTAGAGCAAGAGATAGTTGAAGATGATTTAGATTATCATACACTCTTTATCATAGCTTACATTAATCATCATCCCATTCATAGTGTTCTCATAGACAATAGATCAAGTGTAAATATGTGCACTATGACATTACTATAACATTTGGGATATTCAGAGCAAGATATTACCCTAACTGACATAGTTATCAGTAGATTCAGTGGGCACATACAAAGTTCATTAGGTGAGATTGTACTTCTTCTACACATGGGTTCAACACATATGGCCACACCATTTACTATTGTTCTCAGTGTAGGATTCTTCGATATGTTGCTTGGTTGACCATAGATTTATAAACTTCATGCAGTTCCTTCTACAATTCACAAATGCATGAAATTTATTCACATTAATCAAGTTATTATAGTTGGTGGAGTTCCATATGAGTTACCACTCCCCACTTTAGAGCCATCTACTATTTTATAGCCACCAATTTCAGCTCCTCCACTAGTTATAGTTCTTCCTTCAGTTCAAATTCAACCATAGTTGAGGCCTTCCTTGCCAGCATTGAGAGTTCATACACTTTCATAGAGACCTCTTTTAGAGCAATCACAGCTTCAAGACTCTAGATAGTTTCTAGTTATATTATTCACAACTAGGGTAGTATCATTAAGTTTTTTATGCCTCTACACATAGAGCACACTTTTAGAGAGCTTTTTCTACTACTACATGGGTCCCTAAGAGCCCTACAGTTGCATCCACTTTTCAAAGTTATAGGGGGACTAGTTTTCACTAGAAAGATTTTATATTTTTTATAGTATACACAACTTTCAGAGTCACAATCTCAGCCCTTCCATTGTGCTTCATGATCACACATGATCCCTCTCCTTGATACAGTACACCATGATAGGGAGTCTCTCATGAGACTCATCAGTATGTATCATTTCTTCTCAGTATTTCTTGTACATAGTTTCCTTTTGATTGATTATACATAGCTTATTTCAAGAAAATACCAAAAACATTCAAATAACTCAAAATACCAAAAACATTTCAATTGTATGCATTATCCATGCTTTACATTTCTACTACCATGCTAGACTTACATTATGTTGTTCTATGATATTGTTTATCGATTTATCTACATTACTATGTTTCACTTGATCTTATTTGAGTGTGTGTAGTGACACCCAAATCCTTGATTGCTTCACTTTACCCATTGAGGGGGCATTCTACTTCTACATTTGAGATATAAATCGACATATCTACCCACTAGAGGCATCTCCTACATGACTACATCATCCAGGTTATGTCATTCCTACACCAAACACTCTAGTTATCATGTTGATGTACATTACTTACTAGCTTACATAGATTACTCTAACGACACTCACTAGTATATAGCACTTGTGAATTTCTTAGCATCTACCTAGTCTTGTACTACATGTTTTGCATACTTTCACTTCTTGTTTTGATTAGTTAGATGTGATTATATTTTTAGAATTTATATTCCTTTCTTTTAGCTAGATATGATTGCATTTCTTAGTTCTTATTTTGTCTCTTGTATGTGCCTTAAGACATTTGCCAATGTCCTTTGCTTGTAATCTTCTATGTGCTTATGGCCCTCATGCCAAACTTGCTTATTTTAAATGTTATGTGTATGTAATCATTTTAACATTCACTGTATGCTTGTTTTCCCAATTTGAGTGTTATGTGCCTATGTCCCTTATTTTCTTGGCCCCTTGGCCACTTTTGTGTGCTTCATGCTTTGAGTACTTCTTGCTTGTTTGATTCTTAATTATTTGCAATGCCATGATCCACATCATGTATTATCTTTATTTCTTGGATGCCATGATGGAAATCATGCTCTATCCCTCCTTGAAAACTAACTACTAACATTTCTGGTTTCAATTTAGTATATTATGCATGCTAGTACATTGTTACATCTATCTAGACATACCCCTGTTGATCTAACAATCTCTAATACAAACTATGATATATCTTGAGACATATTTTTAATTATCATTGCTATATCATGTATTTCATATCATAACACACTTTTAGGGCTCTTTCTTTTGAGGGTAGTCATTACAGGGTCTTCATTCCTACCCTCAGAAGAGGGGGCAATAAATAGGGATTTTGTCACAGAGATCAGAGCCTTGTATCGATCAAAAATTAGTTTTCAAAACACTCAAAATAGTAACCAGAACCCAAACTAGGTAGATCAAACCAGTAAATAGTCATGAACTCAAAATAGTGGTCAAAAATATCAAAGGGCAAGAGTGTCATACTTGGACTATAGCACCGAACAATAAAGTGTCTTATTTTCAGTGCTCTTATCCAAACAACAAAAAACTTAGATTTTCTAAAAATAGATAGAAAGATAAGTTTAGTTACATTTTTGTCAGCTATAGTATAGTTCAAAATCATCAATTTTATTACAATTTTTCTTAGAGAATCTAGATATAGGGGGCATCATACACGGCATGATAGCTCTCACTTCTAGTTTTAGATTGGGTAGTTGGTATAAAATTTAGATCAAAATCCATGTTACAGACACCAGTTATTGGGGGCAATGTGCATGACATATTTTCTTTCTTTTATTTTTAGTTCATTGCATTACCCAAGCATTCTCAGTAGTTATATGCCTTATTCCATCTGCATGTGGTTGACATCATTTCATAGTGGCTTTCATATAAACCTAGTTCTCAGTTTCAAAGTGGCTTTCATACAAGCCTAATCTCCACCTTTTGGAGTGGCCAAGATTGGCCTAGTTCTCAGTACACATCTGGTTATCCACACCACATTGTCAGATTACAGAGCATTCATGGGCTTCAAGAGTCATCGCACACGGCACACATTCATACCAATATCAATTCATAGTTTTACACTTTGGGGGAAATGATGGAGCCAAAGGACTAGCTAGCCTTTGTATTCTTGAGCCACCTACTCAAAGGGATTAGACATATAGTCTAAACATTGATTAACACAAGCATTATCACATAGCTTCACTTAGTGGGTGATAATAGAGCTAAAGGGATAGCCTTTGCATTCTTGAGCCATCTCCAATAATTGAGCACTCAGCTCCGTTCATGATATTACTATTGATACAACACATACCCAACATTACTCAACATCATAATAGGTTTTGTATTGGTTCATATACCTGATGAGGTGTATTCATTCCTTGCTCTTATTCTCTCTTTTACTCAACTTTTGTATATTCTTATTTTAGACATAATGTGTCTATTAAGAATTGATATACTCTTTATTTTCTCTTATAGATTTACACTTCAATATGTGTTCTCTCTATGCACACTCAATATCACATAGCTTCATGGACTTCACCCTTGTAGGTAAGTTTAGGTACACTTTCCACTTTTCCTTTATCCTAGTACTTCACTTTGTTGCATCACTAAAATAAAGGGGGATAATGTATTCATATAAAAAGTTCAAATTGGTATTTTGAGTGTGGCTTGTGACACCCTATCTATAGGTACTTCTTGCATGCTCTTGTGGCCCTTTTAGACACCTTTTTGCTCATTACTAGTCATTCATAGCCTTCCAAATGGTCATTTTAGCTTAGCCAAACTCTATTTCCTAGGCCAATCCTATCCCCAAGGTCTCAATCCTATAGGATAGGAGTGCCATACCTAGATTATAGCACCGAACCCTAGGGTGTCCCATTTTTAGTGCTCTTGTCCCTTTACAATTTTAGCCCAAATGATCATTTTCATTTGATTCCTATTCTTCATTATGTTGGCCTAACACAAATACATCTAACTCATGACTAATAGTTCCCTATAAAATCCTATTCAAAGTTCATTTAAGAGGGAGGTGATAAATCTTACAAAACATGCAAGAATACAAACTAATAAGACAAACTTCCCTATTCTCTGCATGCAGTCACCCAACATATCTGCAAACATATTCAAACCCTCATACCAGTCCCTAACTACCTCAAGCACTCTCAATTTGGTATTATTTCATCTGCATCACATTATTTCAAAAAGCACATTAAGTGGGAAAACTACATATGGCTTGATCTCTCTTCATAATATTGGTATGCAGGCAGCGTGCCCACATAAAGGGTGTGGATCACATGTTTAGTGCATCTTACACACACTAACCCTCCCCTTTTTAAGTGATTCAAATCCTATTTATCAATCATGATGGAAGGTTAGGGTTTGAAGATTAAAATATCTCTACAATGAATTTTGTCAATAATCGACACTAAATATTTCATAGGTAGGATCACACAGGAACAGTGCAAAGAACCCATAAAGTTCAAGTCTCTGTGACCAATTTAGACAACAGTGGTAGGAGTGGAAAATATCACCAAACCCTGAAGTGTCTTATTTTTGACACTCTTATCCTTTCACTGAACAAAATCTAGATTTTAATTTATGATACTATCCTAGTCCTACACACCAAGTTTCAGACCCTATCTCAGTTATTTTAGCCTATTTCTAGCTAAGTCATCATTTCTCCTTATTTATTGCTATTTTTAGAAAGGTAAAAAAGATAGATAAATTATATAAATTAGGACTATAATTATTGTAATATTATTTACTATTTTATTAATCCAGATCCTTTAACTAAAATAGGAATAAAACTCCATTATTACCAAAACAATTAAATCAAGTGGCCAAGAGTAGTATCTAGGGGCTGCCCTTCCTTATATAGAGTTTAGCCACCCCAAATAGATATATAATATAAGCCTCCTCTCTCTATATACATATACCCAACCATCTATAGTTATATAGGAGGCCTAAGGAGCCTAAACTATATATCTGATAATATCGAGGGCAATGAAGCCCATCCCCATCCCCATCCCTATCCCCATGATTATGACCTAACCCCTTTGGGGCCTTATCCCTTATCCCCTTCAATGTGATTACGATTTAGATGTTTGATTGTCTAGAACAAGAAGTGAGGGTGAAGGGCAAAAGATGAGTATCTAATACATCACTCACCTTGACCTCTCATAATTGCTTATCAATAACACCACCATTCTAAAAGGGATATAATGTGTTTCCAGCTAGGCTATATGGATAATAGAGTAGTTTATAGCCTACTTATACCCCATATCATATATAGATAGGGCTCTAGCTATAGAGAGTAGGCCATCAAGGGAATATAGTTAAGTACAGGGTATCGACGGGACTATATAATGAGATGGGACAAGAAGGAACTCTATTTCCTATTTTTTAGTCTAGGTACTCAGATATAAATATAGTTGTGTATACACATTTTTATGAATGATTTCATATAATCTAGTTTTATTAACTAAAGATTCAATTTATAATGAAAATATTTTTTATGTAAAGATAGTCGGTCCCTAACTTATTTAAATGTTGGCTCAAAAACCATCATGGTTCTCCAAAAGGATAACATCATTTTAGTTATGATGTTCTAGTGGACCATGAGAAAACGTCAGTGGACATTAACATAATTTCTTTCTTTCTTTCTTTCTTTTGGAGAAGAAGAATCCCCATATGATGCATGGTTTGTGTTGGATGTGTCAATGGCTATATTCCTATCATTGATAGCTTAATCTTGACAAAATTTAAGTTCCATTGCATTAAAAAGTTCATCTAGGAATTTTGTATGAAACTTTTTCTCAATCCTCTCTCATCCCGTCATAGTCAAGTAACTATCATGGCCAAATGATATATTATTTTCATAATCTCTAATCCTTATGTAATTAGGTTGAAGATATTTCCATCAATCATGGCATTATTTGATTGTGCAAACAACACCACAAATAGAAATAATTTTACACAATTTTCCACTTTTCTAAGGATGACATAGTCTTTCACATTGGATCACCATTGGATTGTGTGTCTCTCTCATTACACTTAACTTCAATTAGGTCAAGAGCATCTATAGTGATCTAATGATCTCTACCCTTTTCTGTAGTCGAATACTTGTTTGGTAGCCATATCCCCTTTTGAGGTAAATGGGAATCATCAATATGTGTCATAAAAATCTCTTGATAATTGATTCCATTAACAAAAATGTTGCCTCTAGAAGGACAATCAACATCTGCATTGTTTATTTGTGTTATTGGATTAAATCAGGTAATGAATAATTATTTAAATTATAAATCATCATCTTGTAAATCACCCTCTAAAAGTACTGCAAGAAACATCCAATGATACAAATGTTTATCCATGGATTTTTTGGTTTATCCCTGCAATAAATCAAGGTGTAAATACCAAAAAATATTTATACATAAACTCATATTAAATAACCTATAACTAATGTAAAATAAATAAAATAAAATAAAATAACTCCTTTCACTACCAATAAAGAGGACACCAAGGCAAGAAAAAACTAGAATAAAATGATGAACAATACATGGAATTTTGATTACAACCCATACTTTATTTTTAATGACTCTTTGTTATAACACTAAGGGCATTCAATTGGTATAGTTATATTGTTTAAAATTTTCAACTGGACAATAAATCTTTGATATTTTCTTGATATGCATAAAGAGATAAATATGCTTCATTAATTGATATCAAGATGAAAAATAAGTATAGAAGAAGAAAAAATCATTCTAAAAATGTTGTAGAGTATAGTAAAAATATATAGAATATTATAAATATATATATATATATATGCCCTACGTACTTGATATTTGAAGTCTTCTCAAATAATATTTTATGATAAAAATCAATGGTCCAATCAAGATCTTTAAAGGCCCCAATTAATGTGCAGTAACTAAAATTTGTTTTCCTTGTCAAAAAAATAACTGCATGTAACAAATTTCCCTTCAGAATTTACAATGAATAATTTGGAGGGATGCTAGATTTGGAAAGAAACTTTAGTTTGAAGGGAACTAAATTTTCTACCCATACACAACATGACACATGGCAGCAAATAATGCATTATAGAAAAAGTGAAGTCCCATCCCCCCACTACTACCCTTCATTGGAAATGGTTCGTGTATGCAGTTACAACTCCTAATTTTGGGACAAAGATTCTATATTTTGCAATTATCTTAAATTCAAAATTGCATAGGACCACATATCACTAAATTATAGTTCTATTTGCCCCCTCCATAAGACCCTTGCCTAAGTCTCAAAACATGTAACTATTGATAGGAAAAGAACATTTATGCCTATTTGTGGTCAATTTAAGTATCTTGTAAAAAAATATTATTGAAGATAGAGCCAATGGAGAAAGAGGCTAGAGGGTGAGAAGCATAAACTTCTTTGTTCCTCCCCTAACTAACAAATGTTTAGTGTGTTTGTGTTAAGTAGGTTCCTTTGTCTTGTGATTAATACTAAAAATATATGAGAAACACTATTATTAATTTCATGACTATTTATGAAGGTCACCTTAAAATAAATTAAACCCAAATTGAATCCCATAAAAATTATTAATCTAGAAACATTTCTATTTGAAACCATTTGGCATAATGACTTTTTTAATTATTTTTTTCAAATCTAGAGATTGTGGTTGCGAGCACCTATGATAATGAATTTTCCACATCTTTAATGGAAACATCCAAGAGAATAATTTTTCACAACTATTGATCATATAAAATATATCACATCAAAAAATACAAGAAATTTTCTCAAGAAAATTGATGGTCAATGAATACAAAAGTATGGTAGCTTCAACTGAATTGAGTAGAGTTCTTTTGGATGCAACTACATAATTTTTGTTGTTTTTTTTTGTGGAAAACATCTCAAGAGAGATGCCACATTTGAGTGAGACCCAAGGAGGTAGGATATCTTTTCCACCAAAATCACCCAAGGCTCACACCTAGTCTACCCCCTTTGTCATGCTCAAATAATACCAAAAAGACTAAGTATGCCTAGCCATAATAAAATCAGTTACCTGGGTGTGCATGTAGTGTCCAATAATACCAACATGATTGATAACTTAAGTCTCATGCATAAAACCATAATAAAAATGGAAAACCCAATAAGCTTCCTAACAAGCCCAAAAGTGGAAGTGAGCCCCCCATCACCACAAAGAGAGAAGGAGAGAGAGTAACAACCAACTAAACAGACCCAAACAATATAAGTATTCTCTAAAAACTAGAGAAATCAAGACTGTTGGAGACTTGAGTAACCAGTATTGTGATTGTCCAAGGCAAGCATTCATAAAACCTCATATCTCAGCCTAGACAACCATCATAAAGGAGAGGGGCCATATCCCTTCACATCAGATTGATCAAGATCTAAATTAGCAAGCTTTTCATTTTCTTTATTAGTCTACTAAAGAGTATGCAAATAGATAACCCTACTGAATTTTTTTTGAAGACATTGAATTTTGTATAAAATTATTCGAATTTTCCAATCCTTAGAAGTATTAAGGCTAGGTTCAGAGAGCAATTAGACCTAGAACTAAGAATCAACAACCAACTGAAGGTTTTTCCACCCACATTCCAAGTTGTTATAAGACCCTCCATAATGTCTTGTCCCTCATCAAAATTATTAGTAGGAACACCAATTCTAGTTGAGAAAAATAAATCAATGGAATTATTAAAATTCCAACCAATACCTCCAATGCTAACACAACTGAGATTCCCCCTTGAAGTTCCATTCATATAAATCCAATTGAAACTAGGAATGAGAGTGATAGAAATAATCTGATGAGAGAGATTAGCTTGGGGTCAAGGAGGAGAGGAAAAAATGTGTAGCTCCTGAAGAATAAACATCCATCATTTGGAGGGAACCCTAGGGTGTTTCAACATGTGCATCACTATTTCTCTAATATTTTCAAAGGTTCATTGCCAAATACAACCACTATCAGTAATTTTTTATTTCAATATCCTAGCATTGAGTTCCTTCCAAGTGTTCTATAATAAGAGACTAACTTTAGTCCACAAAATGTGATTGGAAAATTCATCAAACTAAAATATACAATGATAGTCCTGAAGTTGTTGAATTAGAGATGAAAAATTTGTTTGAGTACCCAATAACTTCACCAAATGCTGCCACAAGTCAATGATGAAGGGACATAACAAGAAAGGAGACATAATTTCCTATTTATTTTGGCACAACTCAAATCTGAAGGGATTATTAAATCCCTTTTCATAGGTTGATCTCCTAAAATAAATCTACGATGGAGTAACCAGAGAAAAAACTTGACTTTAGGCCAAAGATTATGATTCCACAAAAACTTTAAAGATCATCTTGAGAGACTGATCATGAGGACAAAGTGAGTGATAACCATCAGTCATAGTATAATATCCATTATGATTACTTTCCCAAGCCAATATGTCAACGTCATCAAGGCAAGAAATATCTCACTCAAGAATATGAAGACACTAGTTTTTATGATCTATTAGAATTTGAATTGGCCAATCTTCAATGGGAATCCATTCTTTGTCAATCACCCACTTTTTGATGGACCTTCTAGAATAATTTGAAACCATAATCCAATCATCTTGATGAAGTTGTTCCACAATCCTATGGAAATGGGGATATTACTCAACGAGAGGGGGATAACCATCCCAAGCTTCGATACAGAAGTGGGATTTTGTGTCATTATTAATGATCCAAAAATACTTTTTATTTATCATAGCCTCACCAATTTTCAGGATAGCTAAAACAAGAGATCCTCTACATGAGAGAGAAAATCAGATAATTTGATATGGAGTTTTACTACCTATGTATTTGGCTCTCAAGGTTTGCACCTAGAGCTGAGAAGGAGACTAAAGAAGATGCCAATAAATCTTTGCCATTAAATCTTGACCATTTAGATGGGTTATGCAGAAACCTAAACCATTGTTATGCTTATGAAGGCAAAGCTTAGTCCATTTCACCAAAGACCATTTTTTGATGTGTTGAGGCTCTTCAGATAAAAATTTGTTGCATATTTGATCAATTTATTTCAATATGTCCTTAAGGACATGCAATATCAAATAAAAATAAATGGGTATAACTTGTAGAACTCCTTTAATCAAGGTAATGTAACCTCCCATAGATATCCATTTATGAGTCCACTTGGAAATTTTGGCTCTCAACTTGTCAACCAACCAGCTCCAATTAATAAGCCTACTCTCCTTAAGTGGAATGCCCAGGTAGGTCACAAAAGCTCTTCAAAAATGAATCTTATCTATAATCATAGCTTATTATTTTGGAAATGTGTGAAAGAAAAAAATCTTTGATTTATCTTCAATAATGAGTTGCCTAATTGCAACATTGAAGAGGTGCAATTTCTTATTAAAATTCAAAGCTTATTGAATCAAATCCCTTCCCATCAAAGAAGAATCATCCAAAAACTGTGAATGCATCATCGGATTAAGACCATGTTCTAGAGTAATAACTTCAATACTTCTCTCTTCTCTTGCTCTAGCAATATTTCTGCCCAAGCTCTCCACAAGAATAATAAACAAATAAAGAGAAAGAGGGTCTCTTTATGGAGTACCTTTGGAAACCCCAAATGGCATAGTAGGTGTACCATTAACCAGGATCAAGAAAGAGACTGAGGAAATGCATCATCTCACCCAACTAATCCACTCCTTTGAGAAGCCAAAATACTTGAGCATTCTTAAGAGAAAATCCCAATCAACCCTATCATATGCTTTAGAAAGATCTAATCTAATAAACATAGCTAGAGAATTTTTGACTCACATGAAATGAAGAGCTTCTTGAGCTAACATAATCTCATCAAGGATTTGTCTACCCTCTACATATCCTCCTTGTCCAAGGAAATAATTTTTTGGAGGGGTTTCAATCTATTGGCTATGATTTTTGAAATGATTTTATATAAGACATTGCAAAGAATAATGGGATGAAAACTAAAGATATTCCTTACCTCCTACACCTTAGGAACCAAGGCAATAAAAGTTTGATTGATTTTATTAAGGATGATTTTTGGTTGATCTAGCTTCTTTCACTACCTCCAATAGGGTCTTATGAATGACATCCTAGAATTCTTGATAAAAATGAATGGGAAACGCATCTGACCCAGGGGATTTTCATTTACTTGTATTGAAGACAAGACTTCATAATTCATCCATGTAAATGTTATTCATAAGCTATATGTTATCATCTTTTGAAATAATATTAGGAAACTTCAGAAGAATCTTCTTGTAGGCATTCAAATTCAAAGGAATAGCAGAAAAGAGTTGAGCAAAGAAGTTGAGAGCTATGCTCGATATACCCTGTAATGAGAAATCATGAGTTCCATCATTCGATTCCAAAGAAGAAATATAGTTAAAAGATCTTCTCGTAAACATGGATTTAAGAAAAAATGTAGATTTTTTATCTCCCTCTTTAAGCCACTTAATCATGTATTCTTGTTTCCTCATGATGTCTTCTCTCAGATTTCATTCCTCCATTTGATTAATCAAATCAAGCTCATTCATTTGAGATCTTTGGTTATGCTATCCAAACAAATAGTTTCAATGACTTTTTACAGCCTATCATAAATCTCTTGATTTTTTATTTTGATATGCTCAAATTTATTCCAATTCCACTTCATAAGCTGGGATTTAACAAATCTAAAATTTTGCACAAATATATACATTTTATTGATATGATGAGGATTACCCTTCTTCCACATAGCCTAAATTTTGTTCAAAAGATCATCATGCCGAAGCCACATTAGTTGGAAATAAAAAGTAGATTTCGAGTGCTGAGAATTCCCTATTTCTATCATAACTAGTCAATGATCTGACCCAACATTATTGAGAATGGTAGACTTAGGGACTTAATTAGAGATAATAAACTCCACCAATAAAAATCTATCCAACCTTTTTGTAATATAATAATTACCTGGTCTTCAATTGGACCATGTCAAGAACCCATTTTACAGCTTAAGGTCAATGAGATTAAGAGGAGAAATATATTCCTTCATAAGGCTAGAGTTAGCATCAAGATTATTGTTGCCCCAAACCTTTTTATCTAAATAAATGATAGAATTAAAATCCCCTCAAATCATGACCCAAACTCTAGTAAAGAGATAAATGATGTAGTCAATATTCTTTCATTGCTTTTTTCCCCCTCCAAAGTCGTGGAGAAGTGTTGATAAACAACTCTTGTTGATTAGAGTGTCTGATTTCAACAAGGATAACTATGATTCCCTACATAACCACAGAGTCAATCATCATAATTTTCTTGGGATTCCACAAACAAGAAATACCCCTGAAGCTTCCTTAGAGTCATTGGACAAAATATTAGCAAGTTGGCCAAATCTTCTTAGCCAAAGTATTCATGCTATTACTACAGACTTTGGTTTCTAGTAAAAAAAGTAAATGAGGACTATGATATTTTATCATTCTAATAATTTCACTACATTTAAAGGGGATACTTTTAAGACCCTTGATGTTCCATGTGATGCATTTCATGTTGAAATATGGTTGAATGCCTAGGATATCTCTTTTGCTTTTCTTGAAGAGACTAATTTTTCTCCTTGCCTCTGAAGTTGGATCGCTTTAGATTTCCTTATAGCTTTCTAATCAGTATCCATTTTCATCTTCTTATTTGAGGCTTGACTAATTCCACTTGGCCCATGGAAGGAAGGGATATTCAAAGATGGTGAGTAGAGGACTGACGCACAGACGGGGGGATCATCCAAAAGATCATCTAAATATGTAATTATTTTTTTAGAACTATCCAATTTGTGTTTTTGACTTGATAGGTATATGTCTAAGAAGAAGTGATGAGATTCTATGTTGTTGGAAAAGTAGAATTGCCAACATATTATTTCCCCAAGTCAAGAGGGTCAAGAGGAGGTTCTTTGGTAAATTATGTTTCAAGCACATTAATTTCCATTAAAAAATCATCGTCTTCTTCCAGAGGATCATCAACAACTAAGGAGGCAAATCATTTTTCATAAGTGGAAGGCTCAGATTTGGAGCTCTTATGTTTAACAATATATTCTTCCTTTTAGGTTTCAAAAAAACTTCATTATCAGGGGCAACCTTAGAGCTTTTAGGAATAGAAAATTTGCTATCCTTAACTAAATGCCCATACTCATAGCAAATTCTACACCTGAAAGGAATGTTTTTATAATCAACTTCTTGCTCCCAAATCCCTTCCCCAAATTGCAATGTAATCTTTTTAGGAAGAGGGTTGTTAAAATTTATAAGAACATAAATTTTGGCATAAACAATGTGTTAAAAATGCATTGTAGAATCAATAGCTAGCATATAACATCCCAAAGAGTTATGTATTGCCTCGAAGATAAAAGAGTTCCAAAAAAAAATTGCCAGCACAAGAAGTCGAACCCAAATTGGCCCAACCAAAGGTAAGTCTTCTTCTACTTTAAAAAGGGAATGCCATGGCTTCATAAATAAACCAACTCATCCTGTTATATCCTGATTTCTTGCTAAGCAAACTTATGTGATTATTCATGCATATTTATAGTTAAAATTTTGATTTGATTATTATTTGATTAAGTTGTAAGTTGTACACGATTATAGGAAAGTTGTATATTTTTTTAATTTAATGATGGCATTACTATGAGTTATCTCTAACGTATATACTTTACATTGTGATTGTGTTGATTTATTATTTCAGTAGTATTTTATGATATATATGTAATGATATATGGACTAACTACCTACTTGTCGTGAGTTGGACACAGGAGAGATTCATCCCTCATAGCATGATGAAGGGAGAGCATCATCATAGAGGGTGACATAGATGGAGGTTTTGGGGGATGATAGAGGAATGAATAGAACCATGCACACATCACATAGAATAGCACTCATTATATGCATAGTTTGAATGGTTAGCATTAGTGCATTCTTTATGTTATCTGCATTTAGATAATTATATATGTATATGTGTTAATTCATATTTATGATTAGGTAATTTAATCTTGTGTGATTGTGTTATGAATGTTATTGTGCATTTATGATGTGTCATTGTATTCATGATTGTTAATATTTTTAAAAATATAATTTGCTTGAATTGTGTTAGTACTATCATATGTAGGCTAACCAACTTGTCTTATTAATATTAGCCAGTTGTCTTTATGATATTCAAGATTATCATTATAGGGCTTAATGCCTTAATATAAATAGATAACAAAGTACATTAGGTGATCAATATAACATAACTATAATAACCATCTTGTTGTGGTATAATATTTATGGATTTACCATTTCGGATTTGAAAGAATATGATTGACTTATATTAGTCATATTGTCTTTAAGTTATGATGTTTGAATGAAATTATATTTTAATGGTTTTTTTATAATTAGGAAATAAATTAATCATTAAGTTAGAAATATATATATATATATATATATATATATATATATATATATATATATAGGAAAAGCCTCATAAAGAAAATAAAACAAACAAATAAAATAAAATAATGGTATGGTGTTATTAATAAATTAAAACAAAATAAAAACTCCTTTTATTGAGGTGAATTAGGCAAGAAAAGTAGAAAAACAAAAAGATAAAAATCATTCAAAAAAAAGAAGGAAAGCATGGAGCTTTAAGTGGGCACGGCATAAGAAGAGAAAGAGGAATTGGAGAGGAGAGAATAATAACCTGAAGTGGAGGGAGAAGGAGGTGTGCAAATGCGAAGAGAAGGAGCCCAGATTAGAGGAGAAGAAAGGACATCGTAAGAAGGGGGATTAATTATAGAATCGACTAGACACCCTCAATAAAGGTTAGTATTGTTATTTAAATTCCATGATTTAAGTATCGAATATTATATTATATTTATCATATTTTGATTTGATAAAATCTAATAATAGATAAGGTATAATAAATCAGATTTTGAAAGATCACATTAATAGGAAATTAATTATTAATATGAAAGATCTAATCTTATTATAATATCTGATAAATTCCTATCATGAAAGATCTGACTATATATCTATTGTGATCTGACATATTTTATTATAACAAATTGATTACCTAAATCCAAATATAAAATATCAGTACTGTGCATAAAAACTATATTTAATATCACCTAAATAAGGATAGTTAGACACAGTAATTTGTATACAAGTAGTGAACTATATAAAATTATATATAAATTGATATACATTAAATATAAACAATGATTTTGGGTTATACAACAAATTATGTATATATGGTGCACCATATAATGGCATAGTGATTTGGTTTTAACTCAACATTTCATATAAGAGTGAAATGATGTGAAATTATATGACTATGTTATTATGGTAAAATGTATAGTGAGTTATGTAAAGTGTATATATATAAGGTGATATTAAAATGCATATAGTTAATTATACATAAGTAACCATACCCTTTGCAATAAAAATTAGAGCGTACATAGTGAATACACAACAATGTAAACATATGTGAAATACAGTGACTTATAAACATTAAAACATATAAAAACATTTAAGTATAAACAATGAAATACAAATGAGTTATAAGTAGCAATTTTATATTTATATATACACAACAATACTATACATACAATAATTTATGAATTCAGTGATTTATATTTATATATATGTAATTATGTATATATGCTTTAGATCATCTAAAAAATGAATCACACACACACATATATGTACACACTAAAAAATGATTCATATATACTTTTGTGTTGATAAATAGCAGAGTATATAAGGACTATATATATGCATTAGATTCTTACCGTATGTAATTGTAGTATATGTACACAATTATGTGTATATGTATATTTGTGATTATGTAATTACAGTGATTTTATTATTCAACGATTCACGTTAATACGACTAAGGTATGTATATTAATCCATATACTTACCTTTTGACTATCTTCCCACTCCAACATAGATACCTAATAAGAAAACATAAGGTGCACCATTTTAGGTCTTAAATAAAAAAATGTGAGTATAGGTTGTGAATGAGTACCAGTGATATATTCTATAGGTTGTGAACTATTTTACCATACATATATTTAATATCAAAAAATACTATAATAATACATGTGGAATCTTTTATATTATTGAATATTATAATGGTACATGTGGAATATTTTATATCATTGAATATTATAATATCAATGAATATTATAATAGTGGTGAATCTTTTGAATTGAGATTGGATGTCACATGTGGACTTATTGGATTTAATGTCTATAACTTGGGCTTATATGACTG
Source organism: Torreya grandis (assembly GCA_037957365.1). Lineage (NCBI taxonomy): Eukaryota > Viridiplantae > Streptophyta > Pinopsida > Cupressales > Taxaceae > Torreya > Torreya grandis. The sequence goes on from JARHVA010002304.1 coordinate 1,324,951, forward strand.
CCAATTGTAAAATTTACGTTTAGCATCTATATAAATTGCAAAAGTTGTGAGAATTGGACTCATATACTCTTGGGTGATTCTAGTTAACTTAAGATTCGGTGCTCGCAAATGTATAGTGAAGATTTGGATTGAAGGCTCTATGTCGTGACTACATTAGTAGATCTATGTGACATGAGTATAACTATCAGTTTTGTTAGATGAGACAATATATATACTTAGTAATCCCAGTAGAGAAATAATTGAGTTTAAGAATAACTCGAATAGTCATAGACTTAAGGTTATAATTATAGTCCATTTTAATTAATCCTAAGTGGACATGGCATGAGGTGGATGTTAAGCTATATTCACATTTTTTATATATTGCAAGCTGAAATCAAATCAGCTGAGTCGATTTCAATAGTGATTTATCCTTTATTATTTTTTTAATCCTTTGGTCCTTTGTTCGTCTTGAGACCATCAAGGTCAACTCTGTATTTTAATTCCATGTATCAATGCTTGCTAGTGTAGTTTGACTTTTGGATTGAGTTAATATTGTTTGATTGACTTGAGTTGCCTTTGCATCTTTGATATGTTCAAAGGTGTTTGTTATCATGAAATATACCCTCTGCTTTGGAAATAATTGAATAAAAATAAGGGTTCATAAAATGTTAAATTCTAGTGATAGACTCTAATTATTAATTTATGAATAGAAAAATGAAGAATACTATTAGTATGATAGAATAGTAATTGTGTATGAAAACATATGTATTATGTAGTATATGTTATGCAAGGTGCGTAAATATACAATATATATCCATATGAGAATATAGGTACTCTTATGTGTGTGTGTGTGTGTGTGTGTGTGTGTGTGTGTGTGTGTGTGTGTGTGTGTGTGTGACTATAACTATAGATTTTGACTAGTGAAATAAGTCATAGAATCTCGAAGGATACAGTACTATATTTATATGCACAAAGCTTCCTAAAATTATAATAAGTAACATAAATGAAATATTATGTTAACATGAGGTATAACTTGGATTATGAGTTCTTTGTTTCTTTAAAATTGTTATGACTGGCTATTTGAAATTAAGTAGTGTGTACATGAAAATGTTGGACTATGATTGTTTGTCATAGAATGCACTATGTTTGAATCTACTTATGAAAATTATAAATTTGCAGATTATACCCGGTTGGTATAAACTATACTTGTTATGCTTATTATTTATGTGATAAATAATATTGTGAAGATTCATTCATACATTTAACAGATTAACTGTATACATTTTGATTATTCTTGTGTTTAGCATGTTTTATACCTACTAGTTGAAAGTACTCTGTATGAATTTGTTGGTTATATTTATATTAACCAAATCTCGCATTGTTGGTACTAAGTAATTAGTGAGACAGACTTCACTAGCTTACTAGCATCATAATGCTAGATGAAGGTAATCCAATTAAGTGGTGTGTATAAATTTGATTGATCCTAAAGATCAATAACTATTGAAAACTTTGGCCAAAGTAATGTTAGTTAGATATTGTCATTTCATATGTATGAATTACATGTTTGTGAGATATCATGTTAGAATGAATTTATTTATGGTACACTGCATGTTCTTAAAAATCATACAACATACGGGTACTAGCTTATCTCTATAGATTCTCGCACCATCACTATCTACTCATCCATGAAGGGGGGCATTCCTTGATGGGAGATTATACGGGGGATCAATGGTTTGTATTTGGTGTGAAAAAGTGCTTGGATGATGTTCTCCCTCCCCACAACAATACTTGAGATTGTCATAAATACTAGAGTTTTAAAAAATCATGCTCCGTGGAGCCTTGTATCTTGTACATTATATTGTATTTATTATTATTGAGACATTATCTCTAATTAAATATAATTATTTATTTATTGTATCATGACAGCAGTGATTGCATGTTTGTACCATCCATGGTTGGATATTTGTAATTACTTTCTATATTCAGTTCTGTTTTATTTCATATAATGTTAGTGATCAGTAATAGCTAGTTGTTACATATTTATTTTATAGTTAAGACACTTAGTGTGTTTTATATGGACCACTAATTAGATTCTCATGGTGAAATATAATGAAAGAATACATTGATTAAGTATTTTTTTAAATCTTGTATTTATAAGTAGATCCCAATGGGCATGTTACATGTGGTATCATAGTTGTGGCTTGAACTCTAGGACCTAATGAGTCCACTAGCATTTTTGTATCCTTCTATTTATCAAAAGGGATAATGGTGAAAGCTAGATTATCCAGAGAGGGTCCTTCAAATGTCAATGATAACCTTTCATCTGATCCTAATCGATTTACTACTGAGCAAGTAGCAAAGTTGGATTAGATTCTCATAGCTATGAATGAGACCAAGAATCAAATTTCAGCTCTAGTGCACAAGATTCATGGTTATGAAGAGGAAGTACACCAAGATAAACTTGAGAGCATCCCACTGAGCAGTAAAACCCTTAGGATGAAAGAGCACATGTAGCTAAAGAGTTGGCTAAAGATGTGAAAAAGGTGAATCCACTTATGTTTGATGGAATTATTTTGGGAAAACTAGTCGCATGTAGTATTGTACTAGTTAAATGAAGTGTATGTTGGACTTGTAGTGCCTCAGTGTAGAATCATGCTACACTATGAATAGAGTTGTGAGATTTAGTAGATCCTCATGTATGGCTTGATTACTATTGTAGGTAATAGACATCCATGAAATGTTTTGTGGTACATTGAGTGTGTACTCCTAGGAGCACTCATACCCTCTTTGAGTTGTTAAAGGGTTAATTTATCGAGTGTCTCAATGGTGATGGGTATATATGATGTTTGGGTAGGTGAGTGCATAACATAGTTCATTATTCATGAAGAAAATATTCATACAATATTTTTGATCACTTGGATCAAACACCTCAAAAATGATTACATCCTTACTTTGTAATCAATTCACCTCCGCTACTTGTGTTTTGTATTGTAAGTGTTAAAAAATCATGAGATGATTCTCACTTAAGAATATGTACATTTTATATAGATTTTTGTGTCTTATGTACATTAATCCTAGGGGAGGGAATCCTAAAAGACTGCTTAAGGATTGACACCACATAGTGCAGTGGAAATTCTCCTTGTAGTGGAGTGTAGATATCTTATTGAGGATTTTTATTGTTAGAAGTTTGCTCATGGATTCACACCCCATATGTTTATGTGGATTGGGAAGAGGTGTAATATCACATAGTTAGCTTAGAGGTGAGTTGTTGCTCTCTCACCCCCTTTTGACATCATTATAAGCCCATTGAGTGGATTCATATTTCATGATGTTGATTAAGTGTTCCCTTAATTGGAAACTTTTTTCTAAAATGTTGTTTTCCCTAGAGTTCATGGGATAGTGTATTTTACTTCTTGTGGATAGAGAATTTGTAGGAATGAGATGGATTGATGCATCTATGTGGTTAATATTTTTCCTTCTAGTTGTGGAAACAGATTGTGATACTACACTTACAAGTTTGGTAATGTTGGAGGCTTGTCAATGACGTCTCCAAGGTGACTAAGGATGTTTATGAGGTGTCATGTGTGCTAGAATGACAATAACAGTGTGTTTCAATATGTTTTAGTGTTTTTACATAGTTCTTCAGCGTTTGACTTGGATAGGCAATTGATGAATGTTTTTGATGGTGTGGTCATTTGGAGAGAGTTATTTTGATTGCTTAGAGATTGTGTTGAAGTGTCTAAATCACATGGAGGTGCTGCATAGGTCCTAAAGGTTTCACCCATGTGATATAATCATATGGCTATGTGAAATATTTGAGTTTTAGCTTCAAAAGTTTGAAATTATGTTTTCTGTGTTTGAAGGCCTAAAGAGCGAGGAGACCTAATTGGTAGGTTCAAGTGTTGAGTTGGTGTTCCAGGTGGCATGGACCCATGAGGGAGTGAGAAAGGGTCTATGGAGACAATTTTGATATATTTTAAGCATTGGTGGAAGTTAAAGGTGGTCCAAGAGATTGCAAGAGTAACATGTGGATGTGAAGGCCTGATTATTTTGGGTCTCATTAAGACCGAATGGAGGATTTGAGTCTTAAAGCCTATGGCTGACCTATGGAGTGGAATGTTTCACCCATGTAATGTGTATGAAGACCTATTTCAAACGTATAACAAGTATGTAAAGCATCATGATCGACCAAGATGGGTTAAAAGAAAATAGTGGTATAAGTATAAGGTATAATTGGACTAATTGTGTATGTTGAGAAAGTGTGTAGATGAGAAAAATATTTGTGAAGGTTGTGAGAGCCATGTGGATGTCTTGAGAGATATATCAAAGTGTGGTTTGCATGTATGACCTTGTGATCATAATTCTAATTTTGAATGTATAGGTTTGATGCATGAGAACAAGCGAAGGTGTGTAGATTGATCTAAAAGTGTTAGAAGTACAATCACTGAGAGAAGGGTGAATCAGTGAGCATAGATATTTTAATTTTAATTATAATCTTTTAAAAATATTTTAAAAAATAGCATATATCAACTTGATCAAGCAAAATTAACAAGAAACTTCATTCATTCAAAGTATACACAAGATTAAACACACAACACAAAGTTCCTATGGGAAAACCTTATGGAGAATAAAACCCACTCTCAAGCATGTAACACATGGACTACTTGTCCTATAAGAGATTATAAACAAGAGACTGATCAAGTCCTTCTGACCTAGATTTAGTGAAACATTAATTTCACAAAGATCATCTTTCCCTAAGATGATCAAGTCCTACTGACCACCTTTTGTTCAAGTCCTTCTGACCAACAACCTTGGTCAAGTCCCTCTGACCTAAGGCCTTGTTAGGAAAAATTAAAACCCAGATCTATCCTCAAATCAGATACAAGAAAAACTATGAAATGAGTTAATCAAACATTCTAAAAATAAACATAAACATGCACATAACAAGAGACACCATATTTAACGTGGCTTACCCAAGATGGGCTACATCCACTAAACTTGTCCAATATATTATTTTCAGCAATACAAGGGACAAACAAAATCCTATAACAAACCCTGTTACACCTCTCTACCTTTTTCACCTCCTCTTTATGTACAATATTTCATTTTTTTACACTCATACATCTCATCCATATACCAATATATTCTAGGGTAAAAAATAGCTAAACATAACCTCTACCATTAGATCTGAAAGCCTTTAATCAACGGCCTAGATTGACTAAAAAATTACAATTTAACAAGGTAATTTTAATAAAAAAATTCTCTAGAGCACATGGCCCCTAGACCTCACAAGGGGGGTTCCCCACCTTGAAACCTCCCATGCCATCAGGGATTCAAAGAATGGGATCCAAACCCGGATGAAATAACATCATATTTTTAACCTCTGATCTTGAAAGACAATTAGGCTCCACACCTAACATTTAGTGAAACACTTGTTTCACAAAGAATAACTATCGTTAAAGAATATCAAGTCATTCTAACCTCTTATGAACACCTCCACCTTTGAACTAATGTCTTCAACACTTGATGATGGACTTCTAATAACATAGCCCCCTTCACTTCTTCACACACACTCTCAATGCATCCAAAGCCACCTTTTGGATCACTCTACACTTCACTCATCCTCAATCTTCAAGAGCACTATTTTGACTTCAAAAATATGACCTACAAGTCATACACACATTCCTCAATTGGCTATGCTTATCAGTCCATCCACTAAGCACATCTACTCTTCTTTGTCCTTCACTACAACACTCATTACACTCACATAAACATATACAAGCCTCTCTCAAGTCTAGAAACCATGACATTTGGTTTCACTATTTATAAATAATTCATTAATTATCAAGTCCATAATCTTTCCTTGTCGGCCATAATGCATGCCTTCACCCTTACATGGGTCACACTTAAGCACAACTCTCTTTCAAATAAGCCTAAGTCATTTTTTAGGTCCTATGAAGACCCATTCACCTCTTTGATACTTATCTGAGCAAACTAAGAACATAGAACCATTTTAAAATGCATAGGTCCAATCCACATGACCTATTCAACATCCTCAAATGATCACAGTCATTTCTACTCACCTCTGCGTATGTTCAAACAACTCAAACAATGACCTTGTACACATGAACACCATGAATGAACACACAATTGACTTTTTAAGCATTATTCATACTCAAGATAGATTGATCACACCTCTAAAATCCATATAGATGATCCTCATATAATCTACAACACTCTCTAATAGGTAAGTCATCATGAAACATTGAAATAGCATCAACACAAGCTCAATTATCCTTCTTAAGTCACTTACAGTCCATGATCAAACACACAGTAAATTTTGAACCTTCATAACTTTGACTATACACTTTTTCAAATCTTAAAATCTATATTTCCAAATTTACCTTAGAGTCCTCTACAAATTTTATTTTTATACCATGAGCAAATTCTGCCTGTGTCAAAAGGTATGGCCCAAAAACCAGACACTGGTCTTTTATTTGTTAAATTCAAATATTTGAATTTAAATGGTCACAGTTAAAATTTGGTCACTTAAAACATATCTCATGCCCTTGCATCTTAGATTAAATAATCATTTTCAATATTATTTAAACTTTAACTCGTAGTTCACCACTGCCCAAAAGTTAAATTTTGAATAGTTGACCTTATCTCATGTAACCTGGCAATCTTTGACCACATACGCTCCATCGATCTCTTCGAGATTATCCTTGATTTAAAAATGCTAGACAGTTGTCACTTTGACCTATTAAATTTAATATATATTGTTGATCTTGATCGGTATGAATACCCATGAGCTGTTGGATCTCTATTTGGTGCTATTTTTTACCCTTCGCAAATTTGGCTAAATATGGGGACCATTGTAATCTGCTTGGAAGGCCATCTTTGCTCCTTAATAAATTTTGCTTCGCTCAAATGCATGTTCTAAAATTTGGACCATATGTTCTCCTTTCAAATAATAATCCAACCATGTATTAAGAATCTCCTAAAACCTTCATGCATGTGATATATAATGCCATTAATTTTCTCACTTAGAGTTTTTTGCCATAGAGCCCACTATGTCAAGAATTGTCTGGAAAACCAGCTTTGCACATGTAACTCTTTTGATGTGCTTCATCACATGACCTAAAACTTAGCACATAGAAACTAGACACAAAACTAAACAAAATCATATGATCAAATTATTCTATAACTTTCACACATGTGAAATATGACTACATCAAAATGCTTACTCGGCTTTTTCTTGCCACATGCGAATTTGGCTAAGTATGGAAAAACACTGTCAAACTACATGGGTGCCCAAGTTTCCACTTACATATCTTTTTATGTGCTTAGTTTCATAACTTGAGACTTGGAATATAGCAACTTGAGACTAATGTGATCACAACCATATGACCAAATCCCCCTGACTCATCCACACATGGCAATTATGATGTCAGTAAATTGACTACTCAGATTTTCTACCACTAGACCCAAAATGTCTAGATAAAAATAATGATCAACCAGATGAAATCCACTCGTGCACATAATCAATCAAAGCATAGAAAAAAATTTATGAGATCTCTTACACATATTCAATACTTCAGATTCATCCATAATCATCTCTACCCATGCCAAAATAGAAGATCAATAAAGCCAACTTCAAGCATACTAGGACAAACACATTGCACACTTTTTATCACTTAGACTATCAAGACACTTCATCCACTCACTTGGACACCTCCATGACATCACCATGACATTATTGATAACTCTCCAAAAAAAGGTGGTTTTGGATGCCTTGTTTGTGTGTTAAGGTTGAATGAGTGAAGAGGATTGAAGGAGGTTGTTTTGCAGGGTTTCTCCATTAGATTGAAAAGCAATCAGAGTTCTAGAGTTGTTCAATTTAATAGATGTTGTGTTGGTGCTCAACATCTTAGGTAAGTCGGTGCTTTTCATCTTTCGGGGTTGGTACTCCTTGTGAAGTGGGTGCTTCACTAAATTCTCATGTTTGTAATCATATTATAGGACAAGTAGTCCATGTGTTTTCAGGATTGAGAGTGGGTTTTCTCCCCTAAGAGGGTTTCTCACATAGATATTGTGTTATCTTGCTTATATTTCATATTCATTGTTATGAGAGGGTTATTTTCTTCTTGATTTCTTATGGTGTATGACTAAGGGTTTAAAGGATTTAGATTGAAGTTTTGAAATATCTTAATTCACTGATTCACCCTCCCTCTTAGTGATTGTACCTCTAACAATTGGTATCAGAGCATGACCTTTTATACAAGTTTAACCACTTGAAGGTAATCGTAGGTACAATGACAAGTTCTCAAGGTTTCTCAATTAAGCAAGCTCTGTTGTTCAATGGATCCAATTATGTTTTCTAGAGTGCAAGAATGAAGACCTACATCATGTCCTTGGGGTTTGACACTTGTAAATTTGTTTTGGATGGGTATTTCCATGCCACTTACTTCTCCAACTAGTGTTGTAGATAAAAATCTAAGTAAGAACAATTCCAAAGATATGAATGTTATCATTTATGGTCTTTCAAAGGTTGAGTTCACCAAGGTAATCCATTGTAAGTTTGCTAAAGAGATTTGGGACAAATTGCAGCTCATCTATGAAGGAGATTAAAAGTCAAGTTGGCCAAACTAAAAAACCTACTAAAGGCAATTTGAAAGTATCAAAATGAAGGAAAAGGATATGGTGGCTTCCTATCTTCTAATAATTGATGAAGTAGTGAACATGATCAAAGGCATGGGAGAGGTTATTGAATAAGCAATTGTAGTGCAAAAGGTATTAAGGTCTCTCACTTTCAAATTTGATTCAAAAGTTTATGCTAGAGAAGAAAGTCATGATCTCACCAAAATAAAGATGGATGAATTGCATGGCATTTTTTTTGCCTATGAAATGAGAGTTAATGAGGATAAATCACCAAAAAAGTAGATTTCAATGCAAAAAAGAAGCTAAAGAATAAGTTCCAAGCTAAGAAGGTCAAGGATGATGAGATTTACGATATTGATGATGATGAACTAATAGCTCTATTAATAAAAAAATTGAAAACAGGTTCAAGCAAGTTTAAAGGTAAACTTTCCTTCAAATGTTTCAATTGTGGAGAGATAGGTCACTTTGCCAATAAGTGTCCTCATAAGCATAAGGTAAATGATAATGAAAAACATGAAGAAGATCAAGATAACGACAATAAGAAATTCAGGTATGTTAAGATCAAGTATAGTTTCAAAAGGTATAATGGCCAAAAGAAGTTTTACAAGGACAAGAGGAGACTCTACACCAAGGGATATTGTAGTTCATCTGATGAGAATGATGGCAGTGATTTTGAGAATAATCATGAAGATGATGCTCTTGCTGAAAATAAAGCTCTCTTCATGGCTGAAGAAGGTAACTGCTCATATCAAGAAGAATATACATGGTTTGGAGGTGGTTTAGGTGATACATATGATGAAGAAGAAAAGGTAAACTGTGAGACTAAGTTGATAAATGCCCTTGAAGATCTAAAGATTGAGAAGAAGAAAACTAAGAATTTGAAGTCTCAAATAAAGGACTATGAGGTGAACTTCAATGTGTTTGAGGCAAGAATAAATGAAGACTTCAAAGAGTATAAAAATTTAGTCAAGCTTATAAATGATCAATTAAAGACTGTGAATGCAAACTTGAAGGCCAAAGAAGTTGAATGTTCAAGGTATACAACTGAGATTGGCTATTTAAGAGATGAGTTGAGAAAGATTTCAAGTCAAGTGAAGTCATTTGTGAAGTTTGAAAAGGGATCAATTGATCTAGATAACATTATAAGTAGTCAAAAATATGCAAGTGATATAACTGGACTTGGATACATAGAAAAACAAAAGAATACTACTCATGATGACTTGAAGACTTTTGAGAACAAGAAGAATCAAACTTTGAAGATCAACAATCAGTCAAGAAATGAAGTTACTAATAGAAGGAATACAAATCAAATTATACAACCAAATGCAATGAGTCATGCAAAATTTAATGGTTTCTGCTACACTTGTAATCAATTTGGTCATAAGGCTAAAGAGTGTAGAAAACCTTCCAGGAATGAATTTGCTTGAAACTATGAATAGAATCATAAATCAAGTATTGTGAGTCAAAGTGAGTGTTATAGTTGTCATGACATAGGACACATTGCTAAGCTCTGCAAATAAATGACATCAAGACAAAATAAGTCATTTCAAGCTCCTAGAGTGCAAGGCAAAATAAAAGTTAAAATATGGAAACCAAAAGTGGAAAGTATGTGCCATGATCAGTCTACAAGTCCAAGTGGATTGTTTGCCATGATAGAGAATGCTACAGAGGTTGAAGAGAATTAGGAGATCTCATTGTCTGCTCTTTTTGGGAATGAAAAGTATATAAGTGAGCATCTTGATGTTGTTGAGCAAGTTTCCTATAAAGAATATCAGTTGACAATGTCAAGTATTGATGCTTTGAAATGTGAGACTGATACTTCAAGCGAAAAGGTATGCCAAGAATCTTTATTTTCTCCATGTATTGATAATAACATCTTAGAAGAAAAGGAAAGTGATAAAGACGATAAACAAGTTGATTCAGTCAAGAAAAAGAAGAATCATTAGTTCAAGTTGTCCATGAAGGAAAGAGAATATGAGGAGTTGTGGGTAACTCCTAGTTTCACTTTGTTCTAAGACAATGTGGGTTAGGGGTATCTCTCTCTAGGCTTCATAGAGACACTTGTCAGTAAAAGGAAGCATAGTGGATGATAGTCGAGTTTTGACTAATATTGCAGGATAAAAAAGGTCAGGAGAAGATATGCTTGGTTAAGGGGGAGCAATGAGTTTTATGTAACTACTCCAAAGTATTGTGATGGAATGATTCAGAAGATATATTAAGGGACAGTGATCCTAAAGTCAAAGTTTTGGTCAATCTTTGATGGATGGTCTGGTTGGTCAATATGGTGAAGAATAAAGTTGAGTATGCAAGGTCTGCAATCAGGGAATGGAGGTCTCCAAGTGTTTAATCAAAGATGGTGAGTTGTCAAAAATGTTATATTTTCATAGAAAGGTATGTTGATGTTTTATTGTTTTCAAGGTGTGTTTAGGGTTTTTGGTCCTGAAGATAAGAACTTTTAAATTTTTGTTGCTTAAATTGGTTGATCAAATGTTGAAAGACTGAAGAGAAGGTTGATATGGAGGATGAGGAGAATGTGTTGTCATATCTTTTAATATCATGAATAACGTCTTAGAGTTATGTATATGACAAGTTGTGTCTGTCATGGAGTTCACAGTATTTTGAAGATGAGATAGTTTCATGAGAGTGCTTTAAAAAGGATCTAAATCATGATGACTTGTATAGGATAAAGGGTAATTGTTTTGAGATTCATATGAGAGTTATTCATGTATGCTTCAGTTGTTCAAGTCGATCTAATGAAGATATGAGATTTATTGGTGGTTTCATAAGGATATTGACTGAGTGTGGATAGTGTTGAAGAGTTGCTTGCAGATCTAGTTTGTTGAGAAGTCTTTTTGAACATATCTTGATTGAGGTGGATTGTGGAGTTATGGGGGCTAACTTAGATAGTTTGAAAGGTTTGGAGAGATGTGCATGATGTGACAGGGAGCATATGTGAGATGCTTCAGTCATGGTGGAGACATGAAGATGTCTACTACAGTTGTGATTTCAAGCATATTTGTATGATGACTTGATCAAACCAAGTCATGTATTTTTGACAATGTATTGAGTCCTCATGCATAAACAAAGGGGGAGTTTTGTAAATTGTCAGGTCCTAGGGTCAAAGGACTGTGTAGTAGAATTTGAGAGAGAAGGTATGAAGGCAATTATGTTGATTCATCATTGTTGGAAATGGTCTAAAGATGCTCAAAAGGGAACCTAAGCTTAGATAACATAGGGGAAGTCCCTCTTAATGTTTTCAAGGTAAGTTCATGTAGTTTATGATGTTCATGTATGTTTTGTCTTCATATAAGTTATGTATGATCAAAGAAGAGTGTAGTCATGGAGCATGTTTGAGAAGCTCAAGGTAAGGAGAGGAATACACAATGTTAGGGGGAGTCTGTATCATCTCTCAAAGGTGGTCCTTTCCTATTATTGGTCCTGGAAGTCTTTTTAGGTCCACAAGATTAGGAGTTGAACCCACTTTGTCATTGTGTCAAAGGGGGAGAAAGTGCTTAAAGAGAGTGACAGAGTCTAAACGTAAGCTTTGTATTGGTGTTTGACATCAATGACAAAGGGAAAGATTGTTGGAGGTTTGTCAATGATGTCTCCAAGGTGACCAAGGATGTTGATGAGGTGTCATGTGTGTTGGAATGACAATGACAAAGTGTGCCTCAGTATTCTTGCATAATTCTTCAGTGTTTGAATTGGAAAGGCAATTGATGGATGTTTTTGATGGTGTGGTCATTTTGAGAGAGTTGTTTTGAGTGCTTAGAGCTTGTGTTGAAGTGTCCAAATCACATGGAGGTGTTGCATAGGTCTTGAAGGTTTCACCCATGTGATTTAATCATGTGGCTATGAGAAAGATTTGAGTTTTAATTTTGAAAGTTTGAGATTATGTTTTTTGTGTTTGAAGGCCTAAAGATCGAAGAGACTTAATTGGTAGGTTCAAGTGTTGATTTGGTGTTCCAAGTGGCATGGACCCATGAGGGAGTGAGGAAGGGTCTATTGGAGACAGATTTGATATGTTCTAAGCATTGATGGAAGCTGAAGGTGGTCCAAGAGGTTGCAAGAGTAATGTGTGGATGTGAAGGCCTAATTATTTTTAGTCTCATTAAGACCTAATGGAGGATTTGAGTCTTAAGGACTATGGCCGACCTATGGAGTGGGGTGTTTCACCCATGTAACATGTATGAAGACATATTTCAAAGGTAGAACAATTATGTAAAGCATCATGGTCGTAAAGATGGGTTAAAGGAAGAGAGTGGTAAAAGTACAAGGTCTAATTGGACTAATTGTGTATGTTGAGAAAGTGTGTAGATGAGAAAAATATTTGAGAAGGTTGTGAGAGCCATGTGGATGTCTTGAGAGGCAGATCAGAGTGTGGATTGCATGTATGACCTTGTGACCATAATTCTAATGTTGAATTTACAGGTTTGATGCATGAGAACAAGCAAAGGTGTAGATTGATCCAAAAGGTGATTTTGGATGCCTTGTTTTTGTGTGAAGGTTAAATGAGTGAAGAGGATTGAAGGAGGTTATTTTGTAAGTTTTCTCCATCAGATTGAAAAGTAATCAAAGTTCTAGAGTTGTTCATTTCATAGATGTGTTGGTGCTCAACATCTTAGGCAAGTTGGTGTTTGTCATCTTTAGGGGTTGGTGCTCCTTGTGAAGTGGATGTTTTACTAAAGTCACATGTTTTTAATCATATTATAGGAAAAGTAGTCCATGTGTTTGTAGGATTAAGAGTGGGTTTTCTCCCCCAAGAGGGTTTCCCACATAGATATTGTGTTATCTTGCTTATCTTTCATGTTCATTGCTATGAGTGGGTTATTTGCTTATTGATTGCTTATGGTGTATGACTAAGGGTTTGAAGGATTTAGATTGAAGTTTTGAAATATCTTGATTCATTGATTCACCCCCCCACTCTCTTAGTGATTGTACCTCTAATAAGTAAGTGTGTAGTGATTTTGATAACTTGAGTTGCAGTGTTTTCTTCATACCATGTCAGGGTATTTAAAAATTTTGTTGTTGAGATGATAGTTCACTACTTTCCACTTGGGACTTTTTAAAGTCACACTTTTCAGTGATACTTTATCTAAACTTATGAACTTTGACCACGTGGACTGGCAAACCTTAAATTAATATTGGTTCTGGATTAAAATTTATAAGTTAATTATAATCATTATGTTATGATTCACCCTTAATTAAATTGGTATTGTTCTCATCTTGCTTAAAATTTGTTTTGATGAGTCATTTATGTACCTTTTGCCTAGAGCGAGTATGGAATAGGATGTGCAAAACATCTTGCTAGGTTAAAGGGTTGAGATAAGCTTATAACTTGTTGTGTAACTAATCGAGCAAGAGAGGAGGCAATGTCTTGCTTGTTCTCTTTATAATAATGTAAGGACGATGTGATCCTTGGCCTTTATTTATTATGTTAATTTTAACATTATTTCTTTCTGACTAAGAATATAACAATGATGGGTTAAGCTGTGAAATTTGATACTAGTTATGTTTGGCTAATGACAACTTAATGCAATTATGGAATGTTTGCATGATTTTTCTTATGATTGATATTGATATATCTTGAATTATTTAGTGAATATCATTGCACTCTAGGATATCTCAGTATGAATTTTTGATTCATTGAACCATGTGCACATTTTGGAGATCATTAGGTCGTGGAGACTAAGATACGAGTGACGAATTATGAACGTGAGAACTAAGAGATGGGAGTGGATTCGAATTAGTCCCACATTGACTATGTAGTTATTGAGTTTTAACCTGACAAAGAAAACTTTTTTATTCCAGGATTTGGCAAGACGGATTTGTCAAATTCAATCATATGACCATACGCATGTATATTGAGGAATGTTTATTCTTTAATTTTGTATACATTGAAAATGTATTATTTTTAGTTCTTATTCATCGCCATTTTTATCAGAAGTTACATGGAGTAACAATGGTATTGACTTATACACATTGTTCTTGTCATTGTTAGACACTTTTCTCAGGTATGAAAAAAACACTCTATAGGTTAGAGAGGTGTGTAGAGGGGTTGGGAGACTTTGTGAAACTCTTTCTGACCATTTGTTTGTAGCTTTATAATGATTGCATGTGCTTATGGTTGAAGATAAAATTTGGGAAGTTGATAAAATTATGAACAAGATATGTGGGACCCTTCAAGGTGTTAGAAGTGGTCAATTTTGTAGCATATAGGATTGCATTGCCACCAGTCCTAGCTCTATTACATAATGTATTCCATGTTTATTATTTTAAAAAGTATATAGTAGATTCTTCACATGTGTTGGATTGGAATGCTTTGCAGTTTCTGGACCCCAAGGTGGTCATGGTAAAACCAATCAAAGTAATTAATACTCTTAAAATTTATTTGCGTAATAGGAAAATGTCATAGTGCAAGGTCTTATGAAACCAATACTCTGAGAATAGTACTACTTGGGAGGACTATGATGAGTTCTACAGATGATTTCTATATTTATTTGAACGATTTGTTGCTTTACACTATGTTATGTTTATGTTGAATAATATTGTTAGTTTTGAATTTATGTTTGAATAAGTGTCATTGGGATGATGACTAGCTTTAAAGAGGAAGGATGTTACATCTCAATTTTTCGTTAAGCAAATTTACCTGATTATCTGTGGGTATTTATAGTTAAACATTTGATTTGATTATTATTGGATTAAGTTGTAAGTCGTATGTTATTATGGAACAATTGTATGTTGCTTTGATTTGATGATAGCATTGTTATGAGTTAGCTGTAACGTATATGTTTTACATGTTGGTTTTTATTTCGATAGTATTTTATGATATATATGTAACAATATATGGACTAACTACATGTTTATCATGACTTGAACGCAGAAGAGATTCATCTGTCAGAGCATGATAGAGGGAGAACATCATCAAAGAGAGTGACGTAGATGGAAGTTTTGGGAGATAATAGAGGAACGTCTAGAACCCTACACACACCATAGATAATAGCACTCATTATATGCATAGTTTGAATGGTTAGCATAATACATTCTTTATGTTATCTGTATTTAAATAATTGCATATGTCTATGTATTAATTCATATTTATTCTTAGGCCATTTAATCTCATGTGAATGTGTTGTGAATGTTACTATGCGTTTATGATGTCATTGTATTCATGATTGTTAATGTTTTTAAAAATATAAATTTATATGAATTGTGTGAGTACTATCGTATGTAGGCTAATCAGCTTGTCTTAGTAATATTAGTTAGTTATCTTTATGATTTTCGAGAATATCATTATAAGGCTTAACATCTTAATATAAATAGATAACAAAAGACATTAGGTGATCGATATAATGTAACTATAATAACCATCTTATTTTGGTATAATATTTGTGGCTTTACCATTTCAGATTTAAAAGAATATGATTGACTTATATTAGTCATATTGTCCTTAAGATATGATGTTTAAATGAACGATATTTTAATGGATTCTTTATAATTAGGAAATAAAGTAATCATTAAGTTAGAAAAATATATATAAATAGGAAAACCCTCATAAAGAAAATAAAACAAATAAAAAATAAAATAATGGTATGGTGTTATTAATAGAATAAAACAAGAAAAAAACTCCTATTGAGGCGAATTAGGAAAGCAAAGTAGAAAAACAAAAAAAAAAAACATTAAAAAAAAAAAGGAAAGCGTGGAGCTTTAAGTGGGCAAGGCATAAGAAGGAGAGTAATTGGAGAGGAGAGAAGAATAACCCGAAGTGGAGGGAGGAGGTGTGTGGATGCGAAGATAAAGCGCGTAGATTAGATGAGAAGAAAGGACATCGTAAGAAGGGGGAGTACTTCTGGAATCAACTAGACACTCTCAATAAAGGTTAGTATTGTTATTTAAATTTCATGATTTAAGTATCGAATATATATATATATATATCATATTTCGATTTGATAAAATCTAATGATAGATAAGGTACAATATATCAAATTTAGAAAGATCAAATTAATAAGAAATTAATTATTGATATGAAGATTTAATCCTATTATAATATCTGATAAATTCTTGTCATGCAAGATCTGACTATATATCTATTGTGATCTGACATATTGTATTATAACGAACTGATTACCTAAAACCAAATGTAAAACATCAGTATTGTGCATAAAAACTAGATTTAATATCACCCAAATGAAGATAGTTGGACATATAATTTGTATATAGGTAGCGAATTGTATAAAATTATATAAAAATTGCTATACATTAAATATAAACAACAATTTGAGGCTATACAATGAATTGTGTATATATGGTGCACCGTATAATGGCATAGAGATTTGATTTTAACTCAACAATTCATATAAGAGTGAAGCGATGTGAAATTATATGACTATGTTATTATGATAAAATGTATAGCGAGTGATATATATATATATATAAGGTGATATTAAAATGTATATAGTGAATTATAAATAACCATACCCTTTATAGTAAACAATTAGAGAGTACACAGTGGATACACAAAGATCTAAACATATGTAAAATACAACGACTTATAAACAGTGAAACATATAAAAACGTTCAAGTATAAACAGTGAAATACAAATAACGAGTTACAACAGCGATTTTATATTGATATATACACAACAATATTATACATACAATGATTTATATTTATAAATATGCAGCAATGTATATATGCTTTAGATCATCTAAAACAATGAATCATATATACAATGATTTATATATGCTTTAGATCATCTAAAACAATGAATCATATATATAAACACACTAAGTATCGATTCATATATACTTTTGTGTTGATAAAAAGTGGATTGTATAAGGACTATATATATGCATTAGATCCTTATTGTATGTAATTGTTGTATATGTACACATTTATGTGTATATGTGTATTTGTGATTATGTAATTACAGTGATTTATTATTTAACGATTCATATATAATATGACTGAGGTATGTATATTAATCCATCTTCTTACTTTTTGAATATCACCCCACTCTAGCATAGATACCTGATAGGAAAACATAAGGTGCACTATTTTAGGTCCTAAATCAAAAATATGAGTATAGGTTGTGAATGAGTACCAATGATATATTCTATAGGCTGTGAACTGTTTTACCATACACATATTTAATATTAACGAATATTATAATTGTACATGTGGAATCTTTTATATCAGTGAATATTATATATCAACAAATATTATAATGGTACATGTGGAATCTTTTCTATCAATGAACATTATAATAGTACACATATAATATATCAGCGAATATTATAATAGTGGTGAATCTTTTGAATTGAGATTGGATGTCACAGGGGGACTTATTAGATTCAATGTCTATAAATTGGGCTTATATGATTGCCAATTGTAAAGCTTATGTTTAGCATATGTATAGATTGGAAAAGTTGTGAGAATTGGACTCATATACTCTTGGAGGATGATTCTACTTAACTTGAGATTATGTGCTCCCGAATGTATAGTGAATATTTGGATTGAAGGCTCTATGTCATCACTAAATTAGTAGATCTATGTGACATGAGTTTAATTGTCAGTTTTGTTAGATGAGACAATATATATACTTAGTAATCCCAATAGAGTAATAGTTGAGTTTGAGATTAACCCGAATAGCCATAGCCCTGAGGTTATAACTATAATCCATTTTAATTAATCTTGAGCAGGCATGGCATGAGGTGGATGTTAAATTATATTCACAATTTTTATAGACCGAAAGCTTAAATCAAAACAGCTGGGTCAATTTCAATAGTGGGTTATCCTTTATTATTTTTTTAATCATTTGGTACCTTTGTTCTTGTTGAGACCGTCAAGGTTGACTATGCACTTTAAGTCCATGTATCAATGCATGATGGTGCATTTCGACTTTTGGATTGAGTTAATGCTATTTGATTGACTTGAGTTGCCTTTGCATCCTTAATCTGTTAAGAGGTGCTTGTTATCATGAAATATGCCCTATGCTTGTATTTTATCTACTAGAACATGTTAGCCATCATGAAATGCATCATTTATTTGTCATAAATGGATTTATGATTTGGAAATAATCGAATAGAAACAAGGATTCAGAAAATGTTAAATTCTAGTGATAGAACTTTATTGTTAATTTATGAATAGAAAAATAAAGAATGTTGTTAGTATGATAGAACAATAATTGAGTATTAAAACATATGTATTGTGTAGTATATGTTATACAAGGTGCGTAAATATATAAAATATGTCTATACGAGAATATAGGTAGTTTCATATATACATAGTTTATATATATACATTGGAATGTGTGCCTATAATTATAAATTTTGACTAGTGAAATAAGTCATAGAATCCCAAAGGATAAGGTACTATATTTATATGCACAAAGCCTCCTAAAAGTATAATAAGTCACAAAAATGAAAGATTATGTTCATATGAAATATAACTTGGATTATGAATTATTTGTTTCTCTAAAATTGTTATGACTGGTTGTTTGAAATTAAGTAGTGTATACATAAAAATATTGGACTATGATTGCTTGTCCTAAAATGTACTATGTTTGAATCTACTTACGGAAATTAAAAATTTATAGATTATCCCTGGTTGGTATAAACTGTACTTGTTGTGCTTGTTATTATTTATGTGATAAATAATATTGTGGATATTCATTCATACATTTGATAGATTAAATATATGTATTTTGATTTTTTATATGTTTAACATGTTTTATGTCTGCTAGTAAGAAGTAATTTGTATGAATATGTTGGTTATATTTATATTAACCAAATCTCGCATTGTTGGTACTAGTAAGTAGTGAGACGAACTTCACTAGTTTAGTAGCATCACAATGTCAGATGAAAGTAATTCGATCAAGTGATGTGTTTGAATTTGACTGATGCTAGAGATCAATAACTATTGAAAACTTTAATCAAAATAATGTTAGTTAGACATTGTTATTTCATATGTATGATTGACATGTTTGTGTGACATCATGTTAGAACATAATTCTTTATGGTACACTGCATGTTCTTAGAAATCATACAGCATACAAATACTAACTTATCTCTCTAGATTCCTGCACCGTCATTATTTACTCATCCATGAAATGAGGGTTATTCCCTAATGAGAGATTGTGAGGGGGATCGATGATCCATGGTTGGTGTGAAAAAATGCCCAAATGATGCTCTCCCTCCCCACAACAGTATTTATTTGAAGATCACACTTGAGATTGCCATAGATATTGGAGTTCGAAAAACTCATGCTCTGTGGAGCCTTGTATCTTATACATTATATTGTATTTATTATTATTGAAACATTATCTCTGATAAAATGTAATTATTCTTTTATTATACCATGACAGCAGTGGTTGCATACTTGTACCAGTTGTGGTTAGATATTTGTAATTACTTTCTATATTCAGTTATATTTTGTTTCATATGATGCTAGTGATCAATAACAGGGAATTGTTAGATGTTTATTTTACAATTAAGACAGTGTGTTTTAACTTGATTCCTAATTAGATTCTCGTAGTGAAATCTAATGAAAGAATACATCAATTAATTTTATTTTTTTTAAATCTCATATTTCTAAATAGATCCCAGTGGGGATGTTACCATCCCATAAACCACAGGCCTCCTTGGAATATATATTGTCAATCCTCCTCATGAGCAAACACCACAAGGAAATATTTATTTGGGTAAACAAAGACTTGAAACTCCCTAGATTTTATCTAGGATTTTGATGCCCATAATCAAAACTTTTGCAAGGTTGGCCTGAAACCCAAGAATCGACAAATAAGATCAAGCTTTTCCAAGTTGTCAATGTTTTTTTGAATGTCTGCATGTTGGAGATTGACCACTGGAGAACCATCTGTCACTTTCATACACCCAGTTTCAATCTTCCTAAGATATATCTTCAGTGTGCACAAAGGCTAAAAAGGAAAACCCTACCTCCATTCGCTGACCCCAAATGTCGAGATGTTTGTACAACGTCTTTAAACGTCAAGTTTCGAGGGTTTCAATCCATAGCTTATAACTGAAAAATCATGGTTTTTCCTCTCAAAGAGGACTTTTGCCCAAGGGAAAATCCGACACATTGTTTGAACCAGCAACAGTGGTCGCTGCTAGGGGAGTCACTACCTACGCTTTGATTTCCTCTCGTGCCCTAATGTTGCTCCATTGATTGTATTTGTAATATGGCAAATATGTCCCTACAAAAACCAATCTATTATGACAACCTGTAGAATCAATAAATGTGCAAGAGGTGTAATTATGTAGCTACATAAAAAATTTATTGTCCAATTCCAATGTTTTGGATCTCACTACCAAATCTATCTACAAGGAAGAAAAGAAAGAAGCCAATGCTTGCCTAGGATGGATCTAATAGTGAGATCCAAAACATTGAACACTAACAATTTTAAGCAATTGAATCCAGAAGAATTGTACTCATTATTACAATGTGAACAAACTAGACTCAACTGCGATTGAAGTTATTGGATTCTTAATGTGTTGGTCCATCTACAAGGATTTGCCTATTGTTAGTTCATTGTTGCATGCATTATATGCATAACATATATGCATCCATGTTACCCATATTATGCATATAATACTATTGATAGGGTAAGAGCTCGGCCCATAAATCAAGGAGGTTGAGTGTATCAATGGCCTAATGTTAGTAGCACAAGTCCTAGCGGTCCCTTCTTTCCTTCACCATCGCTACACCTGACACCCTCATAAGAGGCAGGTGGAGCATTGCCTTATTCAACAAGCCCTTAAGCATCTACCCCTTCTCATTCATGAAGGTTAGTGTTCGTTGTCGCTCATTGCAACTCCCTTCATTCCCTTTCCCTCTTCCCCTCATGCATCATACCCCCACCTCCTCATCTAGGAGTTGATCAGACGTCACCTTCTTCTAGTAGCCATCAAGGCTTTTTATCTTCCCTTTTCATGAAGGTTGGTGTCCATTGTCTCTCGGTTCATCTTGTTCCTTATCTCCAAAGAAGAATGGGGTAATGGTAAACCTTATTAGGTGTTGCAAAAGAAGTATCATTGCTAATAGAGCTAGGTGAGGTGGTAATTTAAAGTTGTTCAATAGAGTAACATGTACATCCAATGGTCCAATTGCCATTGCAATGTACCAAAATGTGTTGATAGTTGCTCCTGGAATTCCCTTCTTATGGAGTTCCAACTTCTCTAGAAGCTCAAAATAGAATCTCAACCATTCTCAAACAGGAATTAACTCAATTGCTCTATCAACTATTCCACCCACAAAATTTGTACAAGTCTCCTGAACCTTTTCATGTCTGTTTTACAAAATTCAAGTTTACCAAGGAAGGAAGCCTGTTATTGGTCGTGTCATCTTAATCATACCAATGACATTTACTATAGGCTTCACCATGCCCAGTATGAATCCCAATACCTCTCAGAATTCTTCTTCCAAGTATTCATATAAAACTACACCCTGTAGACACCTAAATCTGGCCACCGATAACCTCCAACCAGGGTTTTGACCAATTTCTATCCAAAATGCATGATTTGGCCTAAAAACACTAAAACACATTAAATGAGTTGAAATTAATATATTCAAGTGCCGATTTTGACCAGAGTATCATTAAATAGGGAAATGCAATTTATGGGTCAGCAAACTTTGATCAGATCATTTTGAGTCAAAGTGCCAATTTTGCACCTAGGTGCTCTGAATTGATCTTTCCTATCAAATATTTTGCACAAGACACGTTCTTTTGTTATTTGTTGTTGGTAACATCCTAAATGCAATAATGGATCCAACGCATCTGACATTGACTTCCAATTCCAATCCGGTCGAATTTTAGACCAATAACAAAACATTATAATCAATTTGAGTAATTTGTGCACAAAGTTCTTAAACATGCTTAAGAGTTAATCAACCCAAATTAGAGCCTAATTAAAAATTTCATGAAAACTTGTTGAATAATTTCTTTTGGAAAGGAATATTGAGTATCTGCATCATCAGATAACCTTATTTCTTGGAAAACCAT
The DNA here is from genome assembly GCA_037957365.1 of Torreya grandis. Classification (NCBI taxonomy): domain Eukaryota; kingdom Viridiplantae; phylum Streptophyta; class Pinopsida; order Cupressales; family Taxaceae; genus Torreya; species Torreya grandis. The sequence goes on from JARHVA010002304.1 coordinate 1,347,612, forward strand.
CTCTAAACAATAAATGCTACAAATATCAAGATTAATGCCCTCCATGCCTCTTAATTGCCCCTTCTCCCAATGTCATGATGAGGATAATTATAAACCTAATTTCAAAATTTGAATTAATTCTCAACCACACATCTCAATCTCAAGATGGACGGTTCAGGTTGATTCTAGACATTCTCAAAATTTTATAAATAGGGGACCTCACCACATGAATTTTAAGACATGATTATGCAAAGTTATAATACAGAATTGATTACAAAGCTTCAAGCAATTAGTGTTACCATTCCAAAATGATTCCAAGCCAAGCCAAGTCACAAGATAAAGGTGTCAATGAGAGATGGAGGTAGCCAAGCTTCCATTGATGAAGACTTCATAAGCACAAACCGAGCAAACCACTACAACAAGCATTTTAGAGCATCAAAAGAAAGTAAAAGATGATTTCTTTTGCATTTTAGTTGTGTGTTTTATTCATGTCTGTTAACTAAGCTCTCCATATTGTCTAGGCCTAGAGATGTTATGCTAGTTAGTGTGTTTCTTTCATTTTGTTTTTATTTTGAAACTAACAACATACTAACCATCCTCTCTTGAGTCAAATTCTTAAATCACATATGGCACGTACAATGGGATCAAACGCATCCCAGACATGAAGAAGATCATTTTGTAGCTTTAAATTTTTCATTTGGATCATTAAAACTCTTGCAAATTGAATTTCTAACTTTGTTTTATCGTTTTCATTTGTCATGGGTTTACATAGTAACCGACGTCAATTAGTAAAATCGACATCGGTTGGATAGCTGTCGTCGATCACTATTGGTATAACCGATGTCGGTTAGATAACCATCATTGATTAGCCAATACGTCAGTTTTATAACCGACGTCAGTCACTATATTTTTCTTAAAACACAAACCCGAGAGCTCTTTTTTATAAAGTTCATTGTTTCAAACCTAAAATAACTTCAAGGCTAAAGGACATGCTAACGTTTTTGTTGTAGGACCAAACTTGATATTTGTTGAAACCATGTTTATATCACCTTTTGCGTGCTTAAAAATCAATTAAGAACCTTGTTTTGATGTTTAACAAAAAAATTAGATGTTTATGGTGAATGTTTTCAAAGTTTGTAACTAAGATTAAGGGGTCAAATGAACACCACTTCATTTTTTATTTGGGCTTAAAAATGAACTCACATTTTCAAGTTTTTTGTATTCACTTAGTTGTTTGGATTAAATTTTTGTTTGGCAAAAAGAGGGATGTTGCGTGTATGTTTTTTCATTTGTCCCCTTTAGGGAACCCTTGGAATCAAAAGTATCATTCCTATTGTTTGGGTGACCTTGAAAACGACCCTAAAGTCTTTCTACTTTCATGCTTTCTTTGTTTTTATGCAAATTTGGCTTGCGAGGGGGACTTCGTCACCTCCCATGAGTTCTTTAGAGAAACTTTGACCTGGGGTTTCACCTCCCAGCATTGACTTCATTTAGCTCCTAATTGGAGTTGCACACGAGACGTAATGGGACTTTGCACATCACACTACACTGAGCGAACAACAGGATGTAGTAGTTGCAAATAGGACTAGACCTTTTTGTAACAAGTCAAGTGATATGGACCCAAAATTTGTACTTTTCTTTTGCATTGTTTGGCGTGAAAGTCATTGTGCAATTGATTCCCCTAGAACATTCGAAAAATTGTTAGATCTTAGACAAATTTTCACTTGCCACGAAAGTATTGTTGGTGCAAGGTGCGCCTTAAGGTCCATGTCGCAGTATTGTCATTTGAGAGAAGGGGTGTAAAAACCCTACTATATAATGTGCATTTACTTTTGAATGAACACTTAAAATCCTCTCAAATGACGTATATAGATGGATTCCAACAATACGAAGCAACCTTGTCAGTTTAGAGTCTAAGAGCGATTAATCAATTGAGTTTTGTCTTAGATTAAAGTATTGTTTGAAGTCAAAACTTGGTGTAAACAAAAAATTCAAACCAAAACACATTGTCTTCATTTTCTTTTGAACAAAGAGGCATTATACTGCCCGCGTGAGATCATCAATTTGCCTTGTTTAAAAGTTCATCAAAAGCTTGGGAGTTATATTATCCACTTTGGCGTAGTTATGCTATCCAATTGAATCTAAACCTTTACCAAAGTTGTTTAAAATCCTTCACTTATAATCTAAATTTGGAATTGCACCTTTATAAGTTCATAGGGTTGATGTGTTAAGAGGATTTGTCATTTGCACTAAACTTGAGGGAACTTAGGTTCAATTGCCCATTTTGGTTGAGGGTTGTTTAAGACTCATAATCATTATCATCACTTGATAGACTTAAGCCATTTTGTGCTAAACACTTGCACCTTGAGTCTATGCACCACAACATTTTGAGTCAAGAAAAGTAGTGTTATGCTGTCAAAATTGTGGGAAATTATCTTTGCCTTAGAGAGTTTTTGAAACAAACTTTTTTGTCAAACATTTTGGGTAGTGTAGCGTCGTTACGCTACCCAAAACATCTCAAATATTGTTTCATAGACTCTCTTGCATAGATTTCAAATTTGTTCCTATATTTTCAGAGCAATCTGAGTGTACTTTTGTGATATTTTGTCTAGCGCATTTATACTGTTCACTTTTGTCTAGCTTATTTGTCAAAAGAACCAAGTTTTATATCATTATTTATGAAGATATAAACTATCTCTAAAGTGTTTTTTGTTTCATACCTTATACTTAGTTGATCAAGTTCATGTCCAAGAATCAAATAACTAGTGTTTGTTAGAAGTGTTTCAAATCCATTAGATTAAAACTTTCATCTATTTCAAAGTCTAGTTTTTGACGTTGTTTGGTCAAGAGTCCTAACGCATGCCTTGTTTGAACCTAGCTTTTGATGCGGCATTTGGCCAAAAGACCTAGCAACTTTTAAATTTCTAGAGTAAACTGATTTGAAACACTTCGACCTTAGAGTTTAGCATTTCAATTTTTGGTCCATTTACTTATCTTTGTGTGAACAATGAAACATTAGCACTTCACACTAGCTTGTTTCCTCACAAATCTTTGCATAAACCTTTTGATCCTTTTGACGAATCTAGACCAAGTTGATACATCATCTATTTTAGATTTTGTCCTTTTTAGAGTTTGTAAAACTCTTTGACCTTTTATCACAAAACATTGACTATGGATCCCAACATGTATTCCTACATTCATAGTGGACTCATGTACAATCCAAGGATCAATAATGTGGTGGCGCAGAAAGAAATGGTGCAAGACCCCTACGTAGATAATATTCCTTATGAGATGGATTTTTATTCCTCTTATAATACTCAATTATGGGCACAAAGCCAAGATCCATTGGCTAACAATTTGGTTAACACACCACCTTATTCAGAACAAGATCGAGAACAAACTGCATAATACCTAACTACAATACCCACAGTGAACGAGCCAGTTCTTCAACAGTCATATTCTATTAATACAGCTTCCACAAATGATCCATTTTTGTTTGAGCGATATTTGTTAGAGAACAAAGACGAGATTTTGGTTAGAGCCATAGAGGTAAGGGCCAAGTTTCCAGCAAACTTCCTCCATGAAAATTTACCAAGTCTAATAAGAGTGCCCCACAATATCATTTATGATCAACAGACTTCTTCTTGCAATCCTAGGACTCTAATCCAAATAACGTATCAAGACCCTAATATATATAATCGAGGCAAAAACATCATGGAAGATCACTTTAACCAAATGCAAACAACATATCAAACCTACCTGAATCTGACACATACTTTCAATCAGATGAACATGGTGAGTAAGCCTCTTATTGACCTAGTTCCTTCAATAGGACTGTTGATAGAGTTAACTGGACAAGAGAATCTGAGTTTTGACCCATTCGTGCAAACGACTTCGATAGATACCTTGATGCATATGCCCGTTATTGAAGAAGTGTCTTCGACCTCTACACATAATAGTAAGCCAAACGTAGTGGACAATGTCTAAACAACGTCCAATCCCGATCAAAGTGGTACTAACGCACAAACAACTAGCCAAGAACATGTTCCTGTAGTTAATCCCATGAGTAGATCATCATACCAGGGAATAAGAGTTTTTACATCCCAACCTCAACAGACTGCTTCCTCAAGTGTACAACCTACGGGATTAGATAATCAAACAATGGTCAATGTCACGCCTCAACGACAAAATGTGACGAATCCTACTCCTCAACAAGTAACGAGTAGTATTCCACAACAACAGGGACAATCTAGTGTATCAATGCAACAGAGGACAAATACATTGCCACCTTAATCAGGGGCAACTAAAGTTCCACCTCGTCAGGTAACAACAAACATACCTCTTCAATCGCAGACTAATATGCCAATCCAAAACCAAACAATGACTAGTCAACAATGTGCAAATATGGGTCAACAACAGATGTCGAATCTAAAACCTATTTTCACTTCCCCACAAAGATTTGTGCAACAAGAAGGTCCCCATGTTTCTCAAGTACGTACTAGACAACCATTGGTTCAAAATGTGCCACAAATTCAAAGACAGGGTCTTGGTCCACAAGTTCTCACTCAATAGCAAGGTTCGATTAGTCAGCAGCATATCCCTTTTCAACCACAATAGGTACAATATAGTTATCTCCCTCCATCCCAACCACAAAATCCTTCAAGTCAAACCTTTATCCCCAATCCAAACCAGAATATCGCACAACCAAATGTGTAATTTTAAGTACATCATAATTCACGTATGCAAATTCTTGGTCCATTCCCCAACCAAACTAATGTACCCCAACAGGTATCTTCATCATACCTTGGTCAAAGTGTCCCACTTGTGACCTCCCAACCATCTACCCAAACCAATATTCTCCCTCAAACCAATGTTCCTTCCAGTTTCCTATCCCAAGAATTACAACAGATAAAGGATGCAATTGCTACCATTCAGGTTGGAAAACAAACCAAAAAATTCAAATTGGATGACGTGTGTTCTTATACATTCAACTTGGAGTATTTACAGATACCATTTTCTCCAGGATACAAACCACCGAAATTCGACAAATACAAAGGGAAAGGTGACCATAAGGCCCACTTAACTGAGTTCTTTGTCGGATGTCAACCAGTGACATATACCTTTTGTTGTTGTTTTCAAAGAGCTTGGTTGGACAAGCCTTGGAGTGGTTTTTAAAATTGCCCAAAAATTCAGTAACAAATTTTGATGATCTTTCTAATAAGTTTGTGCAGCACTTTTCCTATTATCTCGAACATGAGATTTCATTAGTGGACTTAACGCAAGCAAAACAAAATGCTGGTGAGAGTTTTGCAAGTTATCTACAGCAATGGAGAGCCCTTGCAAGTCATTTCACCTATATTTTACCAGATAAACAAATAACCGTTGTGTTTACCAAATATTTATATAGTGAGATGGCTTATCATCTAGAACTACAATGTGCACATATTTTCAAAGAGATCATTGGTAAAGGTTTGTTGATTGAGCGAGCACTCATCAATAAAGGGTCATCAAGCTTAATTCATGTAATCAAAATCAAGGTATCAATCAAGGAAATGGCCAATATCAACATCCCATTCAAGTGCAAGCATCGCAACCGACACAGGCCAATAACCAAGAAAAATTGAAGCAATTTAATCGCAATAGAAATGTTGTGGGAAATGGAGTAACTGAATCCTATCATGTCCAAACGGTGCAAACATCATCTACATCACCTTTTTAGCTTACTCCTACCCAGCAACCTCTCCAACCAATGTCGCAAGCACAACAACCAAGACCTGCACAACAAATACAGTAGCATTTACCATTGCAAACCCCTCCTCTTAAGAGAACCGTGCCTGCACGTCGTGTCTTTAGTGACCTAGGAGAACCTATTGAGCCTATGTTTTGCAAGCTTGTTGTTGTTAATCTAATTAGTTGGCCTATACCAAAGCATTATCCGCAAGACATTCCTTATCCTGATTGGTACCGTGAAAACAAATTATGTGACTATCATTGAGTCAACGGCCATAATTTATAAAGATGTGTCCAAATCAAGCATTTAATTAAAAATATGTTGGAGAATGGAGAGATAACATTGAATAATGGTGCTTCCACTTCCAATCAAACTCTTAGGATTTATCAAAACCCATTTCCCTGACATAACAATCAGCAACAACAAAATGATTAGTAGCAACAATAACAACAATCAATGCAACAACAAAATCAACATTATCAAAATCAAAGGCCGAACCAGCGGAATCAACAAAATCAGCAGCAGAACCCACAATGACATAAAAATGGACAAAACCAAGGTCAGAACGATAACAACCAACAAACCTACCATGCAGTTGCACATGACTACAATAGGGTTGTAAGTCATATTGCAGGTGGTAACCTTAATACCATCTCCATTAATCCTAGACCTAGCACTAATCAGTGTAGACCATTGTTAAACAACAACTTTCAATCAAATAACATGGATAATCTTTCTTTGACCTGGGAGTGCATACAGGCAAACCAACAAACTAGGACTTTCCCCTTTGGACCTTATATCGATAACTCATCCTTGCCACGTGACCACATACGAGTGCACCAGCAACCAAGACTTATCATGTCTGGCCCCACACCATTCCCAACATTGGTTAGCAATAATGGTTTAGTATGTAATCTCGATTGTGCAATCACAACGCGAAGGTCAAAGATTACTATCCTAGGCCCACAATCATCTGCCACTTTCCCTGTCATCCAATCTATCGTTCAGCGTCGAAAAAAACCATTTACTACTGACCAAGACAAAAAGTTTGATATTATGGAACAATTACAGAAGACACCAGCACAAATTTCTATTTTAGATTTGTTGTGAACGACAATAATCCACAAGAACATCTTGAATGAATTTTTGACCCAATCCACTATTGTTAGTGACATATCCCCTGATAAATTTCAAGCTTTGGTTGGACACCTAGCTCCAGCACAACAAGTCACATTCAACCAAAGTGATATGTCTTCCCTTGGCCCACTCCATAATAATCTATTATACATAGAAGTTTATATAAGACGACATAAAGTGAAATGTGTCCTTATAGACAATGGATCAGGCCTCAACATAGTATCTCTAAAGTTCATCAAACTTCTTGAGTACACAATGGCAGATCTCCAACCAAAAATGATAACTATCAAAGCTTATGATAATCAGGGAAGAGAATCACAAAGCACCATTAGTTTGTCAGTTATCATTGGGCCTTTGACCCACGATACACTTTGCCATGTGTTTGATCTTGAGTTATCATACAATATGCTTTTAGGTAGGCCTTGGTTACATGAGATTCGTGCAGCCCCATCAACGCTACACCAATGTATCAAATTTTCCCACTCAAGGATGGAAGTGAATATTTCAGGAGATTTACATCCATATGAACACTGTAAAGATCTTGAGGCCGAATTTCAAAGCTAAAATTATCAGTACAGCATGAATTCAAGTTTCAAGCAGGATAAAGGAAAGGCTATACTTATTGATCCTTCACCGGATAATTACATAGATCATAATACCTTGGATTTCCTTTTCCACATGCCGCCACCTGAAGCTTCTAATCATTTCACCATTTCAGATAATGGACCGAGAGAGTATGTGACCCATGATACATTTTATATTGCCAATCTTCCTCAGAGTCTGAAAACCTTTGGGTGACCTAAAGTCACTCCACATATGCATTGGCAACAAAAGAATAAAGATAAGGGACCCGTCACATTTGTACCAGCATCTGGCCTAGAACTCGACCCTTTTGAAGGGGATGAATCATGGTATACAATGACAACCAAGCTGATTTTTATAAAAGTATAAAGTACCATATTCTCAATAGGATTATGGAGCGTTACAATTATGAAGGAAGAGGCCTCAGACCGAATCAACAAGGAACCATCGAGCCAATTTATATGACTAAGTATGAAAGACCTTATGGACTTGGATTTAAATCGCTTGGGGGTGACCCCACATATCTTATTCAAACTCCATCACCAGCGACTAGTGATGATGATGCCGACAGCGAAACAAAATCTGATCATAACCTCACCTTTGATGACCTAGTTGAAACCAACATGTTTGATAACAATGCCATTTGTACCCTTACCTTGGGCATTCATCGCAACCCATTGCCATTATATTATCCCTAACTGATAGATTGGGACCAACAAGAATCCAATCTGTCGATTGATGAGTTCTAGAATGATGAGGCATTTTGAGACTTCTTAGACCTTAAAGACAACATTTCGTTGGGAGATCACAAGTCAGGATTCTCAATTACATTGGATCCTGTAGTCTATTTTGGAGAGCGGGTGAACACCCTTAGCTAAAAACAAATAAGTAAAACATTGAGGTCCCAAAGTGAAAACCTCTTTGAGACGCTTTTTGACCAGGGAAAAAGTAAAGATAAAGGTCATTCTAGTGGTGAAAACCTATTTCAAGAGCCATTAGATGGGGATGTTCATTCTTCTTCGCATTTAGACCAAGAGACCACCAACGATAAACTTGCATGTGGATCTGAGTTCAGTTTTGAGCAACAACAAATATTTGATCAAATCCTTCAAAATTTTGTGACTGTTTTTGTCACATGGTCAGATCTCCCATCAGGGAACTCAGATTGATCATGCCTAGGAGAAGTTGAAGAGCAAGTCCTAACAGAGGACCCTAACATAGTCCAACAGTTTAAGTCGTTACCTACTATTCTAGAAGACGGTTCAACCCTTCTAGTCGAAGATACAACAGAAGTAAACATCGGGACTCCATCAGAGCCGAAATGGATAAAATTAGGCACGTCCCTCACTACGGAGGAACATGAAGCCTTTACAACTACGTTGAAAAAATTTGTAGATATCTTTGCATGGACCTATTCTGACAAGTCAGGTTTGGATCCGATCTTGGTTCTGCACCACTTTGTGGTTAATCCTAACGCCAAAGAGATCAAACAAAAGCTACGTAAGATGCATCCTTACATTGTTGTATTAGTAAAGAAAGAGTTGGTAAAACTCTTAGAAGCAAGATGTATCTGATCCATCGACTACTCAAAATAGATCTCTAATGTGGTACCTATTAGTAAAAACCCTAAAAGGATTAGAATCTGTACTGATTTTCGAGACATCAACAAAGCTTGTCCTAAAAATGATTTTTGATTGCCTAATATTGACATGATCGTTGACTCTACGATAGGTTATGAAATGCTTTCACTCATGGATGGTTTTTCAAGATATAATCAAATCAGAATAGCACTAGAAGACCAACATAAAACAACGTTCACCACTCCATGGGAAACATTTTGTTATCAGATAATGTCATTTGACCTTAAGAATGTTGGAGCTACATATCAAAGGGCCATGACTATCATATTCCATGATATGATGCATAATATTGTTGAAGACTATGTCGATGACATATTAAGAAAATCTAAAACCAAGGCCGACCATCCAATAGTGTTGTGTAAGATATTTGAAAGATTACAGGAGTACAAAGTCAGACTCAATCCAAAGAAATGTGTGTTTGGCATAACCTCAGGCAAATTACTTGGCTTCATCGTGTCTCGCAGAGGTATTGAAGTCGATCCGACTAAAGTCCATGCTATAACTGAGATGCCGCCACCAACCAATTTAAAACAACTCCGTAGTTTTCAGAGTAAGATCCAGTCAATCTGACGCTTCATCTCTCAGTTAGCAAACAAGTGTCATCCATTTACACACCCTCTGAAGAAGGGAGTTGCATTTCACTGGGATGATCACTGTCAAACAGCTTTTCAACAACTCAAAGACTATCTTGTTAATCCATCTGTTTTATTACCTCCTATGCCGAGAAAGCCATTCTTGTTATACCTATCAGCTACCGACCATGATCTTAGGGCACTCTTGGCTCAACATGATCACAATGGAAAAGAGAATGTCGTATACTACCTAAGTTGTACCTTGGTTACATATGAACATAACTATGCACCTATTGAAAAAGCTTGTCTGGCCATGGTCTTCCAATCTTAGAAACTGTGCCATTACATGTTGAATAATAAGACCATGGTTATTTCTAAATTAGATCCGCTCAAGTATCTACTATCTAAAACAGCTTTGTAAGGTAGAATGGCTAAATGGATCATGCTTCTCAGTGGTTTAACATAAAGTATATCAATCAGAAGACAATCAAGGGACAAGTTCTTGCAAATCAACTTGCGAAAGCACCTCTCATAGACACAGCCATTCATATTTCAATTTCTTGATGAATCCATAATGACTGTCATTGACACACCCCTTGAGGAGCAGCCCTGAAAGATGTATTTTGATGGTTCATTTACTGCACATGGATCAGGGGCAGGTCTATTGTTTATTACACCATAGGGGAATTTAATCCCTAAATCATTCAGAATTAGCTTTTCTTGTACAAACAACATGGCCGAGTATGAAGCACTTGTTGCAAGACTTCGACAGGCAGTGCATTGAAACATATCTCATCTTCAAGTTTATGGTGATTCTCAGTTAATCATCAATCAGGTCACAGATCATTTTCAGACCAAAGATGACAAGTTGGTTCCATATAAAGCCATGGTCGACACTCTTAAGCAACAAATTGCCAACATTCAGTTTGAGCACATACCAAGGGCTAGTAATAGAACTGCAGATGCAATGGCTACTATTGGCTCTCTGATTCAACAAACAGATAAAGCTAGAGAGTATCAATTCCTCATTGAAAATTTGTCAACACCAGCTCATGAACCTTCAACCATTGCAATGATTTGTGATATTGTTGGTTTTAATTCTATATGGTACATAGACCTTTACAACTACCTTCATGACCAAGTTCTACCACCTAACCTATCTCAAAAATAAACCAAAGCTTTCATTCATCATTCCACTCATTATACTCTACTTGAATCCACCCTTTACTGTCACAGTTTTGATGGAACTCTGCTTCGTTGTTTAACTTCGACAGAGTCTACACTAGCGTTAAGAGTACACGAAGGGATATGTGGAGTTTATTCTAGCGAGACAGTCTTATCCAAAAAGCTCTTGTGTATTGGTTATTATTGGCCCACGATGGACACAAATGTCGTTGCATATGTAAAAAAGTGTGACAAATATCAACGACATGTTAATCTGATTCATATCCCAACCAAAACTTTGAAACCAATGTTGACACCATGGCCATTTTCTACATGGGGATTTGACCTCATTGGGAAGATCAACCCACTTCATCTGACGGGCATAAACATATCTTTACTGCCACCGAGTATTTCAGTAAGTGGGTTGAAGCTATACCCCTCACGTGACTAGGAAACAAATTTCCAAACTCATCTTCAACCATCTAATTTGTCACTATGGTATCCCCTCTAACATTATATCTGATAATGGAGGATCATTCAAGAATTAAGATGTAGATCAGCTATGTACTGAATATAACATCACACAACATTTTTTTACAACATATTACCCTCAAAGTAATGGTCAAGCTAAGACATCCAACAAAACCATTGTCAATATTCTCAAAAAGATTGTCAATGATATCGGTCATGATTAGCACCTACAAATATTTTTTGTCTTTTGGGCATACTGTACCAATCATCATACCCCCACAAAAGCCACTCCATACTCACTTGTTTATGGTACTGAAACCATCCTTCCCATTGAGGTCAAATTGTCTTCTCTGCACATCTCTTTCAAGCATGTCTTGGATGATCATGACTATTGAGTAGCTCGCCTGCAAGAGCGAGACCTACTTGATGAGAAACGCATAGTCGCGCTCAACAATCTTCAAGCATATCAGAAATGACTCAAAGGCCACTATAATCAACATGTTAAGTATAGAACATTTGAACTTGGTGATCTTGTTCTTAAAGAAAACCAAAAAAATACCACTGCTGAGAAGTATAAAAGAAAATTCAAACCAAACTGGATAGGGCCTTTCATCATTACTACAGATTATGGATCAAGAACATATAGGCTTGCCACACCAGACAGAGATGAACTTCCTGAGCAGATGAATATTATTCATCTCAAGCGGTACTATGCTTGAACGCTAAAGTGTATTGTCTGTAAAGACCGTTTTAGTTATGTCATTTTATCACTATTCTTCTTTGTACAAATATCATCCTTATTTGTCCTCTTAGTCGTATCCACTTTTTGCTTTCGACCTATCGGCCCAGTGTGTTCTAAAGCCTAGCCCGTTTGACCTTGGTTTTTACCATTCGTTACGCATTTTCAACATCAAGGTATCTGATCAGTTTCATCAGTTAGTTCACTTACTTCAGAAAAAGCTCATATTTTGGAGCAGTATGGCAGAAGTTTTGGCAGTTGCATCCTTCATTTGTTATTCCTTTCTTATCACCGGTCAGTTACTAATTATAACCGCCTTTGGGCAACTTAGTACCATTGGTCCATGTTGTTGTGTCCTACTTATAACCGCTTATGGGTAAACTAGGGGCAACATTTGTTTATTAAGCCTTGGCATACCAACTTGCCACTTCATAAGTCGTACTATGTTTTTTACCAATTGTGTTTGTTTTGTTTGAATTGACTGCTACACTAGTCAAATTTCTATGTTGTAAGGACAGAACTGCAATGACTTGACGTCCTATTCTAGGACTATGTAGGTCATGCTCAAATCATGTTAAGGTCACCTCAATCTTTCTAAGCCACGCTCTCGTCATTTTGTGAGTAACCTAAGCCATACTCTTGCCATTTTACGAACAATCTAAGCCACGCTCTCGCCATTTTATGAGCAATCTAAGCCACGCTCTTGTCATTTTGCGAGCAACCTTAGTTTAAATGCTCTTGTCGTGTTGTGAGCTTGAACCATTTAGTGTATCGTCATTCTCGATTGAGTTGAGACACTCCAAAACAATTCCAAAAACATTTGAAAAATCGTTAGAAAATAAAAAAAGCATTGACCACTTCTTTGCCTTAAGGATTATGGGAACCCTTACTAAGTTAAAAGCAAATCACTTGTCATTTAGTTTCTCCATCCTTTTTGGCATTTTTCTCTCACACTTGTCATTTTACAAGACCATTCATCTTCTTCTCTCACATCCATTCTGTTTGTTTTCATCAGTTATTACATTTTTTCCATTCCTTAAGAGAACTACATTTGACCTGAAGTTTTTTATTGGATATTACATCCATGGAACTAACTATGTAGGCAGCATCCACTTGCCTACTGCATATGGAGACAGCGTGACCACCCCCTTCCTTTTCTTCTATTTCTCCCATTTCTTCCTTTTCTTCTATTTCTTTTAAAGTTGTCGCCTATTTTCTAAGAGCATTGTTTGTATGGTTTCTTTTGAGTGTTTCTTTGTTTGTTTCTTTGTTGTTTTGTTTGTGTGTTTGTTTGTTTGCTTTCAGCACTGTTGCCTTGATTCAGTTTATGTGTGTTCATTGGGTGATTCTTTGCCCACACTTATACTCGAATCCATCCATATTCACATGTTTACATTGTCATCATGGTTTCTATCATTGGTGCATTATTTTATATTGAGTATTGAATTACAGGGGTTAGTCTTTATGCATATTTCTGCCAAGTCCTCATGATGTTATACCATGATGCCTATCGACACGTGCTATAGCAAACTTCAGCATCAAGAAGTCTATTTAGCAATGGCGACATCTCTTTGGCATCAACATCCCGATTCAATCCCAATTATATCCCAAACAGAGTAATTAACCACGAAAAAATTTCAATCTTTATTAGTTTGGACGAGCATCTCCCTACTAGTAGGTTGTTCCAATTCATCATTACCCTTTGTGTTAAGTTATCATCATCCTCGACCAAATTTATCATGTTTGTCATAATCGAGGTCCAATGATTATAACCGCCTATGGGTAAATCATTGCACACCGTCCCACCTACATTTCTCAATGATTATAATCGTCTTTGGGCAAATCATTATGTTGTCACCACTTTACTTTTTTTGCCTATACAGAGGCATGTTATTCTCTTGTTTGTCTGTCCTAACTGGGGTAGCTCAATCTTCTCAATACTTATAATCGTCTTTGAGCAAATCATTGTGTTATCATACCACGTTGCCACTATCAGCATACAATGCTAATAACTGGGTTTGGGCAAACCATTGTACACCGTCCCACTTGCATTTTCAATGATTTTGACTACTTTTTCAATATCATTGTGTTTTCACCCCATCATCTTTCCTTTCTTTGGTCCCCTTGTTTCGCTTCTTTCTTTTCGAAAGACCATTTGCCGACTTACTTATGTCAACCATTCTCTCGAGAGGGCATCATACAGTTAGTTTATCATCGTTGCAATTGTAGACATACAAGCCCTTTTCATTCTTTGAGAAGACGTTATTGTGCTTATAGCTTGCAACGCCTTCTCAAACATGTGCAAATTGTAGACACCTAAATCTGGGCACCGATAACCTCCAACCAGAGTTTTGACCAATTTCTATCTAAAATGCATAATTTGGCCTAAAAACACTAAAACACATTAAATGAGTTGAAATTGATATATTCAAGTGCCGATTTTGGCCAGAGTATTATTAAAGAGGGCAATGCAATTTATGGGCCAGCGAACTTTGATCAGATCATTTCAAGTCAAAATGTCAATTTTACACTTAAGTGCTCTGAATTGATCTTTCCTATCAAATCTCTTACACAAGACACGTGTATTTGTTATTTATTGTTGGTAACATCCTAAATGGAATAACGGATCCAATGCATCTAACATTGACTTTCAATTCCAATCCAATCAAATTTTAGACCAATAACAAAGCATTCTGATTAATTTGAGTAATTTGTGCACAAAGTGCTTAAACATGTTTAAGAGCTAATTAACCCAAATTAGAACCTAATTAAGAATTCCATAGAAACTTGTTGAATAATTTGTTTTGGAAATGAATATTGGACATCTGCATCATCAAGTAACCTCATTTCTTAGAAAAACATCTATAGGCCATAAATACCATAAATATCAAGATTCATGCCCTCCATGCCTCATTAATGTTTTCCATGATGCCCTCCATGCCTCTTAATTGCCCCTTCTTCTAATGTCATGATGAGGATAATTATAAACTTAATTTCAAAAATCAAATTAATCCTCAACCACACATCTCAATCTCAAGATGGACGGTTCAAGGTGATTCTAGACATTCTCAAAAAATCTATAAATAAGAGGCCTCACCACATGAATTTTAAGACATGATTATGCAAATTTATAATGCAAAATTGATTACAAAGCTTCAAGCAATTAGTGTTACCATGCCAAATTGATTCCAAGCCAAGCCAAACCACAAGCCAAAGGTGCCAAGGAAAGATGGAGGTAGCCAAGCTTCCATTGATGACGACTTCATGAGCACAAATCGAGCAAGCCATTACAACAAGCATTTTAAAGCATCCAAGGAAGGTAAAAGAGGATTTATTTTGCATTTTAGTTGTGTGTTTTATTCATTTTTTTAACTAAGCTCTCCCTAGCGTCTAGGCCTAAAAATGTTATGCTAGTTAGTGTGTTTCTTTCATTTTGTTTTCATTTTGAAACTAACACCATACTAACCATCCTCTCTTGAGTCAAATTCTTAGATCACACACCCAAGTGACCCATTAGTTACTCCTCTTGACATGACTACAGATACTCTGGCCATAAAATCAACTACTTGTTGCCTGACCTTTCCACTCTTGTAATTCAGTCTCAACCGTGATGGGGCCATAGATTGTGATAATTATGGATTAAATCATGGCCTAATGCATTCACTAAAGCACCAAATCCATTCAACATGACATTGGCATCATCACTGGTTTTCTCTTGGAATGCATGGATCATACCATCAATGAGAAACTCCTCAAGACAGGGATTGAGGAGCACCATTTATAATTTTATCTTTTTATCCCATTCTTTTGATGCTTTCTAAACTAATCACTGCTTGTTGATATTTCCTCAGCTCTAAAGGTTTGGCACACATCATGTAACCTTCTTTATGATTACCAGAAACAATAATACTATCAAAAATTGGGAAAGCAGGGGTCCCCGGTTGGATAAGCATGCTCCACCAAGTCTTTCCCATTCCTCCAAGTGGTCACATGTGACCATATCACCATCTCCGGCAGTTGCAGGGGCTTCAAAATTTGCTAGATCGTTTGTTGGCGTGTTGTCTTGTCTAATGCCATGAGTGGTGTTAAAGAGTGAAAGTGCAGGATAAGACTAAAGGATTCTTTGATGATGTTTCTGAGCCTCCAGAAAGGCATTGCCTAAGACCACAAAGTTCTGAAAATCAAGAAGGACACCCCTTCAACCTCCAAGGTCTCTAAATTCTTATGTAAGACCAGTTTCCTTCAATTGACTATGGGTGCCACCATGGCCTCATTGTATGTTGCTTGAGGCAAGCTGACTACAAAGGCTCGTAAATAGTTAATTGTTTACATTCATGATCATGCAAGAGACCACTCACATCAGTGCTCCCAGGATTTTTTCATAAAGTGAAATCCAACTTGTGCAAAAAAAAACAGGAATTCAAGAAAGTTCACACAATAAGTTAAGACCGGTAGAAAATAAGATTTCAAAAAGGTAGCTTAGTGTGGGCTTCACTCTCAAATAATTTTTTCCATAAATTTCAAATGTCTTATACAAAGAGAAACCACTAACCACTTGTAATGGATTTACAACCGTGAACATAATTACTACGTAATGCTAATCAACCATACTTTACACAACTCCTTATGACATCTTTCCTGAAATAATGGTAGGCTCATATTAATATGACAGCACAACTACAACTTTGAAAACATTACACACCCATGGACCTACTATTTAAATAAGTGGGTAAAACATATAACTAAGGACACGTAGGAACTTTATGTTCCACCTATTGGCCCCATTATTTACTTAAACATCCATTTGACAACATAATCGATCTAGTATACCTATCCTAAGCTAGGCAGTTGTTTGCCATTTTGAGGTGGCTGAAAATGGGATACAATAAAACCCCTGGAGGCACAAAGCAGCAAACTGAAGCTTCAAGAAAGGCAACTACTAATTCTGTTTTTCTGAGCTAAAAAGCAATTTAAAAAATTATTATCGCACAGTTAATTAGTATTTATTATTGGAATCCCAATAACCCAAAACCTAATGGCACTCCTTGGGCGGGAAAGAAGGAAGGGGAGCCACCTTCACTTTTGTTTTATGAGTTCGGTTAAAGTTTTTGAAAATATGCTGTAGTATAAGTTTGCATCAGAGAGTACATATATTGGTTGAGTATTTACTTTATGTTCCGTACTTCACGATGCCTGATTGTATCAGTTCTGTAATTACAATGTATGCATTCATAGCCAGGTACATATTCTGTGGCTCTTATAATGGCTTAATTTAATCTATTTCCTTTTGAGGACCTTCAATTCAGAGTCTGTACTGAGGAGCCAAAATACTGCAAAGCATGGCAGAAAGTTAAAATGTGCAAGATTTGGTGTAACAGAAGTTCTAGTTTGCATGTTATCAAGTCCAGTGATGATGTGAGCACTTCCAATTACAGATCATTCCAATTACAGATCAGCATTCAAATAGCAGTGCCCTTATCGTGGTATTTGGAGAGTTTAATGGGGCATATTCCAGCAAAGATGTACTTTGTAACCTTGAATTATATAATGCTTTGTCCAGTTATGCTTATGGACATCTATGCCAGCTGCACAAAGTGCAGATTAATGGTAGCCATTTTGTTGAAGCAACCAAGCATATCGTATCTTCTTGGATGCTGTTCCTACTATGTGATTGTACTTTCTGATTGTTTTTGAATACCCTAACCGTTTTGTTATTACTGTTGGGGATTGCATCTTTGCAAAAATATTTATGCTTCATCATAGTTATAAAATGAGTCGATCAGGTTCACTTCTTGAATCAATTTTTTTCTAGATTAGTCTTTTCAAGTGAATTGTGCTGGAAATTATATGTTTTGCCTATTTGATTAAGGTTTCTTTGTCAATTTGTTTCAAGACTCCCTGATCTTCTTTTGTGTGGCCCCTACTGTACTGCCAAAATGATACCAGCGTTTGCAATGTTATCACCCACACATATATTAATTGGCTACCGAAGCTTTTTAGTTCTAATGTTTGCCATTTAAAAATAATGGTGTATGGGCTGAGAACTATGAACTTAGGCTCTGGTTGAGTGTATCAAAGTTGCATATTTTGTATCAGTTCTCTCTAGCATTTTTGTTCATCGCTTACTGTGCCATGCTTCAACTTAACACCACTCTAATATTGTGAAGAATATTTTGCTTCGATCTGAAATGCATTAGCTCAAGAACTGTAGCAGAACCTGTGATATTAATATAGAAGATGTTATGGTTGTCTATCTTGTGCAGCTGAGATGGAGTCACAAAACTTTGTGAACTGATACCCATGAGTTTAGTGGTAATTGAATCCTCATCACTGTTTTATAGAGATTTATGCAGTTAAATAGCAACTGATTTGTGAGCATGAATTCCTAAAACATATTATTTTACAGTGTGGTGGTATAATATCCGAATAAGAAACCCTATACATCATATGGTCTTACACATCTCTATCTTCACTCAAACAGTAAATTTATTGCTAAAGCGAATTGGGTGTTAATTTTTTTCTGAACAACCCCACTGTGCTTGCGAAAAACAATATCTATACATGACTTACCAAGTAGGAAGAGAAGAAATCCGTGACATGGCTGCTTATGCTTGTTAATTTTATAGCATCACCAATAATCTCCACAAGAGCATAATCCATCCTTAAAATGATGAAAGCGATTTGCATCTCTCACAGTAATCTCTCGATTGACAATCCTGGAGATGAACTTTGTAGCAGTGTGGCAGTCACTACATACCCGAAGGTTCTTTGTGATCCGAATAGGAGTTCCAGGGCATGTGCTGATAAGACCAAAAGCAATGGCTAACTTCTCGCTGTGATAAAAAAGCAACTGTTCCTTCATTTCCTCATCAACATCATGCAACACAACATTTTTGTCAGCCACATATCCTAAATCCTCCATCTGCCCAGCTAGTCTTTGTAAAGTTGCATATATTTCCTCAGATTGAGGGTGTGATCTGTCTCCTATAAGAAATGAATATATGTTGTTCTTTACTTCAATCATGCTGAATCCCGGTGTCTTTTTCAACCCCCTATCTTTCATCAATGACCTAACCCTTTCTACATTATCCCATTTTCCGGCTGCAGCATAGATGTTTGACAGCAGTACATAGTATCCAGGATCTTCAGGCTTCAAGTCCAATAGGCATCCAGCCACATGGTCTCCAAGCACAATACTAGAGTGAATTTTGCAGGCACCAAGCAAGGATCCCCAAATTGAAGCATCAGGTTCCAATGGCATCCTTTTAATGAAGTCTAGTGCCTCATCCAAATGGCCGGCACGACCAAGAAGGTCAACCATGCATGCATAATGCTTCATCATGGGTGTGATGCAATAATCTCGCCTCATAGAGTCAAAACAGTGCCAGCCCTCTTCCACCAGACCTGCATGACTGCAAGCAGACAAAACAGAAGTGAAGGTGGCATGGTTTGGCCTTGGGCCAAGCTGCTTCATTTGAGCAAAAAGAGCAAGTGCACTGTGGCCATGTCCATGCATTCCATACCCTGCAATCAATGCGCTCCACACCACAACATTTCTTTCGCACATTTTTTCAAAAACTTGGTGGCCAATTTCCATACTGCCACATTTTGCATACATATCTATAAGGGCTGCTCCAACAAAGACGCATATTGCAATGCCACTTCTAATTATGTACTCATGGATCCACTTGCCTTTTTCAAGAGCTCCTAAATGAGCACACGATGAGAGCACACTCACCACAGTGAATGGGTCAGGTTTCATATCTTCAAGTTCCATTTGATGAAAAAGTGCCAGGACATCATTATGATATCCATTTTGTGCATACCCAGCAATCATTGCATTCCATGAGACCACATCTCTTCTAGACATTTTATGAAACAATCTGCGTGCAACTTCTATACTTCTGCACTTGGCATACATAGACACAAGAGAATTCCCCACAGATTCATTTGTCTGAAATATGTGTCTAATTACATAACTATGGACGCACCTCCCATGTTGTAGATTTCCTAGATTTGCACAAGCCATGACAACACTCAAGAGGGTGACCAAATCGGGTTTCACGTCTGCCAACTGCATGTCCTTGAAGAATGCCAATGCTTCATTTGCATACCCATTTTGGGCACAAGCACCAATGACTGAAGTCCAGGAAACCACATCTCTTGTGGAGATTTTGTCAAACACTTGGCATGCATCAAGAATTGAATTACAACTTGCATACATATCTACTAGTGTGGAGCCGATAAAAAAATCTAAATCAAATCCACTTCTAATTACATAAGCATGGATCCACTTACCTTGATGTAGAGCTCCTAACTGGGTGCATGCCGAGAGCACATTCACCACAGTAAAAGCATTGGGTATTGCTTCTCCCAGCTGCATCTGATTGAATGTCTTCAAAGCTTCTTCACCCTGCCCATTCTGCACATACCCTCTAATCAAGGCAGTCCATGACACTACGTTTCTTTCAGGCATGTTGTCAAACACTTGACGTGCATTCTCTATACTTCCACATTTAACATACATGTCTACAAGCCCGGTCGCAACAAATACTCCAGGCTCTAATCCCATTCTTCTTACTATATGACTCTGAATCTTCTTTCCTTCTTGCAAAGCTGATAGACTGGCACATGCTTTGAGCACTATAGAAAACGTAAACTCATCTGGCTGTATGCCTTCGATTTGCATTTGGTAATAGAGTGTCATTGTTTCTTCTGATAGTCCATACGAGGTATAGCCTGCAAGCATCACATTCCATAGAAGAATATTCTGTTCACACATTTTGTCGAACACTTGGCCTGCATTGTTTCGTTGAGACATTTTGTCAAACACTTGGCGTGCATTCTCTAGATTGCGGCATTGAACATACTTGCCAACGAGTTTGGTAGCCAAAGAAATTGTCTGGTGAAGGCCGAATATGTGCACTTGAGCATGGGTTTGCAGGAGCTGTTTGATGTTTCCACAACTCTGCAACACAGAATAATAATAATCTTCCACATTGGTGTGGATATTGGTAGATATACAGTCTTGTGGATTAAAACAAATTAGGGTTGGTGGTGGCTCAGAACTATGAGATAAGCTGCGATTTATGTGAATGGCTCTGTATTTGAATATAGCAGATAATGGAATTTTCCAACGAAGATGGATTGTTGGCATTGTAATATGATCATTTTAAGGGCCAGATCCTATGGACAGGAGTGCAAGCCAAAAATAATTTTAAAAAAGAAGAGCAATGTAGACACTCCAGAACAAAAATGAAAATTTACAGTGCAAAAATAATGTTTTTTTAATGACAGTCTACATTAAGTTAAATTTCAAAATAGTTTCCCACCAAACTTAATGGAAAATTTGGCGTACAACCATTTGAAATGCTTTGGCAAAGCTAAAATCTACAATAAACAATGTCTCATTAATTACTTAATCAAGCATGTAATGAAATAGAGGGGGATAAAAGGTTCTTCCTTATGTAGACATTGCCAGCGCTCTCTCAACATGAAAATTTGAATCTATCATAACAACCTCAAATTTTGGGACTGAACAAAGTAGATTACTAAAACTGTTCGTACGATATTGGTAAAATTATATTCCCTTACAAGTTTGCACAATGCAACAAAAAATTGCAACTTTGTTCACCTTTATGTCACCTTTCGCCCTATATACACACCTTGACTCATGTCCTCCTACAATGAGATTAATCTACAATCTAAAATGTCAAGAGTTTTGGTTTGGAGGTATTTGTTATAAAAATCCACTAATTTATCACGGCCCTTAAAGATAACAAAGATGTCAATAAATATAAATTGTATAAAAATAAATAACTTTAATAAGTGTTTCACAATAGAATGTTAGTTTAAAAATGATATTTGCTCGAACATTTTTGGTGATTAAACGAACCTAATCACTTGTCTATTTATAGATGGCTTGAATTCAAACTTTGGCGAGTTTCACTCACATACCAACTTCAATAGCTAGAAATGGAAAAGAAGAAAAGAAGTGGATGGACACATCCAATAAAAGGGGAAGCACAAAAAGTAGGACCATCATTATACAAGTTGCCCCAACAGTTAACCAAGAAAACACAAAATGGTCATAGAGGTTATGTTTTAGGTTTTGAAATTTGTGATAACAATTGAATAACATCTAAATTGAACCAATCACACATAAATAGAAAAATGTACTAAATATCTAAAAAATAACACTGAATAAGTTATACTGTGTAATGTCCCTTTCCTAAATAGCATAGCGATGGGTTAGTCTACTATTTGGCTTCTCGTAGGCTAACGAGGATAGTTAGAGAACCCATGTCGGGGGATCACGACAGTGCTTCGAAATTCCGGTTCGGAGTATGTTCGGGCATTTACTTTAATGTCATGATAATTGGCTTAAGTTAAATTAAATATTTAACTTAAAGGATTTAGTGATAAAGTGACTCTATTAATATATGAGGAATGGAGATATATTAATATTTAATAAAGGCATGTTTTCCTTCGTATGGGTGCCCAAGTCATGAGAGTGAAATTAATATTAAATTATTTAATTCCCAAATGAGGCGTTGGGGGAAAAGTGAAGGAAAATAAAAGAGGAAAGTTGCACGCTCCTTAGAGTGGGCATATATTGTGAAAAAAAATTATTGTGGGAGCAAACCAGGGTTTTGTGAAGAAATCCAGTTATTGTGAAGATGAAAACCTTCGCATTTGGAGAGTGCTTGCAGGAGTGAAAGATCTCCCAAGGGCATTATAAAGCATTCTCATTTGGAGGGTGCAGTTTGTGCTTCATTTTCAAATTGTGAGCTTGTTGCAGAGGATCTTCTATTGAAAAACTTCAGATTTTTGGCATGATGTTTTCAGTGATATATCTAAGAGTCTATTGCAGAGATTTATTTTTGATTTTAAAGGCATTTTGTTGGGATTCCATCAACCCAATATGGTCGTACCATCTTGAGAAGGGGACATGGGTTCCATATTACCATTATCTGAGCCCTTTGGTGGCTCTATGATCATCATACAAGGTGTCAAGACTATCATTTGTATTATTGTTCATGATGTTTGATGTAACAATCCAAGGTTTAATAAGTATGGAATCGATTTATGGATTCTAAGTTGTTGCTAGAAACCTGTACTCACCATATTAGCAACATGGGTATGTCCATTATTTGATGTAATTGCTTATTTCACACATGGGTATTATTCATTGATGATGTATAATGCATTTCCATCTCTTTTAAGCATCTAGGTATTGTTAGTTTGTGTTATGTTATGAATTTATACATGCATGCAAACTCCATGTTATGTTAAAAAAACACAAAATCCATCAAGTTCGACTAAACCACATAAAATCAGAAAAATTGGGTTTCAGAAAAGGGGTGGGACACTACAATGGTATCAGAGCCGATTTTTCCTGCCAGCCTATTGAATTGAACCAGTACGGAGTTGCATGTCAATTTCATGGGCTGAGCAAGTGTTGCATGTGAATTTTAATGAGAGGAAGTGAAAGAGAGATGAGATATCTTGAAATATTGAGAAAGAAAGAAGCTGAACAGGAACAATGGGAAGAGTGGCCTTCAGGGTTTGAGGAACAACAGTTAGTAATTACAGTGAAGAAGAAATTATGGAAAAACTATGGGTGATCAAGAAGGTAGGTCTAGTAGAGATCATCACGATGAGGGAAGAGTTGATATGGCGAGTATGTTGCATGCACTAAATGATTTGGCTAGAGGGCAGTGTGACATGTTTGATAGAATGGACCAATCACAAACAAAACTAACCTAAATTTTTACCCATTTAGTGCCAAATAATAATGGGAACAATGACAATAATAATTCTAGAGTTAATCAGAATGACAGAGGGAACAATGGAAATAATAATAATGCAAACAATGGCAATCATGGAAATTGCTTCGTTAACAACCAAGTTATTCATCATCGTACCTTTATGGGATCAACTAGCATGAGGCCTCTAATGCCTCAATTTATTAAGGAAAACAATCCACTAAAAAAATTTAATGAACCTACTAAACAGGTTCGACATGCTTAGTATTGGAGAGATTGGAGAGTTATGGATGTAGGTTTTTGTGCAGATATGCCTTTTTAGACCTACTTGACTTTTAGGGAAAGGAGTAGACCTTAAGGAGAAGGATGAGTGAGACATCATAACCAAGACCTGCAAAAGAAAAAGGGGAAGATGACCATTCCTTATTACAACGGTTCAGGCAAAACTTCAGCCAGAGCATGGGTTCAAAAAGTGGATAATTACTTACGGCTCAATCCGATGACTGAGAGGGATGTCATTGAGTATGCTACTTTACACTTCAATGGGAGTGTGCATGAATGGTAGTACCATGGACTAGTTACATTAGGCCATGATCAGATTGTGTCCTATGCTAAGTTTACAAAGAGACTGATCGATAGGTTTGACAAAGGGGACCCCAAATTGCATTTTAAGGAGTTAGCATAGTTCAAGCAGTTTGGAGCAGTTGATGCTTATATAGCTTATTTTTAGAGGTTGTCAATTATGGTCACTGACATTTTAGAAAGGAGACTTATTATGTTGTTCATAGATGGTCCATTTGAACCATTAAGAGGATGGTTTAAGGGATTCAATCCACTTACACTTCAGGAGGTGATTAAAAAGGCAAAGGATATGGAGTTCTCATCTTATAGCAGCAAATTTTAGTCAAAGGGTTTCTTACACAAGAAAGATAAGGAAAAGAAGAGTTTTCATCGAGATATAGATCAACAGAAGAAACCAACTATTAGATTTGATGATGACGCTCTTAATGAGTATAGGAGGAAAAAATTGTGCTTCATGTAAGGGCCCATGGGACCCTAACCATAAGTGCCCTATGAAGGGGCAAGTGAAGTAGATTGAATACTTTTCAGTAGAAGAAACTGTTTCATAAAAATCAGACCAACACACTGATCTGGAGGATAATGAGGCAGATAGTGCAATAGAAGAATTACAGGGTGAGTAGGATGATGATAGACCCACAACCCACCTTTATATTATTCAAAGAGAAGGTTCTTTCAGGATTTGAGGAGTCTTGGAAAGGTAGAGAGTGACTACACTTCTTGACACAAGGGCTACATATAATTTCATAGATGAGGGTCTAGTGGCAAGGAGAGGACTTAAGATAGAGGAGTTTGAGGGATTCAAGGTTAGGGTAGCTGATGGATTTGTTATAACATGCAAAAGGTGAATCCCCAACTTAACTATTAAGTTAAGTGATTATGAGTTCTAAGCTGAGTACATGTGGTGAGCATGGGATACATGGATGTAGTCCTTGGCATGAGTGGCTACATGCAATCAAAGAATTCTACCTCAACTTACAAACCATAGAGATGAAGTTTGAGGTAGATGGGAGGAAACATGCACTTAGGGGAATGTCAGATGGTAGACTTTGAGTAGTATCTCTTAAGATAATTAAGAGGTTACTTAGACATGATCAGGCTGAGTGGGTAGCCAAGTGTGTCAATATGCCTACAACGACTAAGCAACAAAAATAGAACTACCACCCAGAAATTCAAAAATTGATAACCAAACACAGTAAGGTTTTTAGTAGTATACCACCAGGGAGGCCACTTGATAGAGGCATAGAGCACACAATTGAATTGGAAGAGGGAGCCAAACTGGTTATCATCACTCCCTATAGACACCTAAAGAGGCTAAAAGATGAAATAGAGAAGACAATCAAGGAACTTATAAAGATGGAGCATATTAGACCCAATAAGAGCCCCTTTGCCTCTGCAATTGTGTTAGTTAAGAATAAGGATGGAATGTTGAGAATGTGTATCGACTATAAGGCTTTAAATAAGAAAACCATCAAGAACAGGTACCCCATCCCACACATTGATGAGCTCATCAATGAGCTACATTGAGCATGTTACTTCTCCAAAATTGATTTGAGATTGGGATATCATCAGATTTGGGTCAGAGAGGAGGATGTGGAGAAGAATGCTTTTCATTTCCATTATAGGCACTTCAAGTTTTTGGTTATGCCTTTCAATTTAACCAATGCTCTAGCTACTTTTCAATCCTATATGAACAAGGTTTTCAGAAAGTAGTTGAGGAAGTTTGTCCTCATATTTTTTGATGATATCTTGATATTTAATAGGACTTGGGAGAAACACCTCCAACATGTTGAGGAGGTATTGAGTATTTTTTAGAGGGAGTCACTATATGCCAAAGAGTCAAAATGTGAATTTTTCATGACATAATTGCTTTATTTGAGCCACATCATCAATGCAGAGGGAGTCAGAGTGGATCTAGATAAGATTTAAGCTATTATTGATTGGCCCCCACCCACGAATATCTCACATCTTAAGGGATTATTTGGTCTTTCTGGGTTATACTACCACTTCATCAAAGGCTTTT
This sequence comes from Torreya grandis, assembly GCA_037957365.1. Taxonomy (NCBI): domain Eukaryota; kingdom Viridiplantae; phylum Streptophyta; class Pinopsida; order Cupressales; family Taxaceae; genus Torreya; species Torreya grandis. The sequence goes on from JARHVA010002304.1 coordinate 1,373,997, forward strand.
CACAAAATGTAGCTCCACTGATAGATTTGATGAAGAAGGGAGCGTTTATTTGGACTGATGAGGCACATGAGTGTTTTGACAAGTTCAAACAGGTAATGAGTTCTTACCCAGTGTTGGCTATACCAAATTTCACCAAACCCTTCGAGCTTGAGTACGATGCCTCAGGGGAAGGCATAGGAGTAGTGCTAATGCAGGATAAGCACCTGATTGATTTTTAGATCAGAAAACTAAGGGTTGCAGAGAGAGGTTACAACATTTATGACAAGGATATGCTAGCTATAATGCATGCCTTAGAAAAATTTAGGCAGTACTTGGTGGGAAGAAAATTTTTGGTGAAAATAGATCATAACAGCCTCAAGCATTTCCTTAGTCAGTATGACCTTAATGATAGGCAGTAGAAGTGGGTTAGCAAGTTACAAGCCTAAAACTTTGACATAGTTTATGTCAAAGGGAATAAAAATATTGTCGCTGATGCACTTTCACAAATACCTCATTTGTGTTCTTTGGGAGAGATTACAGCTAATTGGAGAGAATGGATTTCAGTTGAGTATGCAAAGGATAAGTGGGCTACAAGCATTATTGATGGTACCATACAAGATGACAGGTACATAGTGGTGAATGATCTTATCATGTACAAAGGGAGGATACTATTGGTACCAGGATCAGTGATGAAGAGGAGAGTTCTGAGGGCCTTTCATGATGTCCCTATGGCTAATCATCCTAGATATTTTAATACATACCGGCAGATTCAAGAAAGGTTTACATGGAAGGGTCTCAAGACTGAGGTATAGAAGTATGTGAGAGAGTGTCCTACTTGACAACAAAACAAACATGACCACTCATTTCAGTTGGTTTGTTGTAGCCCCTACCCATTCTTAATCGGGAATGGGAATGCATCTCCATGGATTTTATCACGAGCTTGCCTAAGGCCCAAGGCAGGGACTATATTTACATTGTGGTTGATAGATTGACAAATTTTGCACACTTTTTTGTGATTTAAGCCACATATATAGCAACATAGGTTATTGATTTATTCTTTAGAGAGGTATTCAAGTTTCATGTATTGCCACAAAGCATAGTTAGTGACCGGGACAACAAGTTCCTAAGTCATTTTTGGTAGAAAATTTTCAAATTGAGTGGGACTGAACTCACTTCAAGCACTAGCTATCACCTACAAACAAATGGGCAAAGGGAGATTGTTAACAATGGGTGGAAGGATACCTGGAACTACATCACAGGGTAGCAAAAGACATGGTTTAAGTGGTTACATTTGGGGGATTATTGTTACAATACCATATTCCACATGTCTATTCAGATGTCATCATTCATGGAATTGTATGGTTATGAGGCACCAAAAATTATTGATTTGTTATTTGGGGATAGCAAAGTGCCTAAGGCCAAGGACTCACTTTAAGAAAGTTAGGATATTAAGAATTCCTTGAAGTAAAACATCCAGAAGGTGTAGAACCAATAGAAGTAATATGCATATCAACACAAGGTTGAGCATTCTTTTGAGGTCAGTGACATGATATATTTGATGTTGAATCCATATAGACAGTCCACTCTTTAAGAAGAGTGGTACAAAGAAGCTGAAGCCACGATATTATGGACCATTCAAAGACTCCAAGAGAATTGGAGAAGTGGCTTATGAGATGGAGTTGCTAGTAGAGAGTAGAGTGCATAACATTTTCCACATGTCTTGCCTCACGAAGGCATTGGGACAAAATATGAAACCTTCGAGGGAGCTTCCCCCTCTTGATGAAGAGGGCAAGTTGATTCTTTTATCTCAAGCCATCATTGACATTAGGAATCATACTTTGTGGAAGAGGGTCATTAGGGAGTATTTGGTGAAGTGGAAAAATTTGTCGATAGAGGATGTTACATGGGAAAATGAGCGGATCTTACAACATCTAGAATTGAAATTACTTAAGGGAAAGAAATTTTGGGGAGGGTAGATTGTAATATCCCTTTCTCAAGCAACAAAACTATGGGTTAGTCTACTATTTGGGTTCTTGTATACTAATGAGGATGGTTAGAAAAACCATGTCGGGTGATCACGGTGGTGCTTTAAAATTTTAGTTCAGAATATGTTCAGACATTTATTTTAATGTTATGATAATTGGCTTAAGTTAAATTGAATATTTAACTTAAAGTATTTAGTGATTAAGTGACTTTATTAATATATGATGAATGAAGATATATTAATATTTAATAAAGTCATATTTTCCTTGGTATAGGCACCCAAGTCATGAGAGTGAAATTAATATTAAATTATTTAATTCCAAAATGAGGCACTGGGGGAAAAGTGAAGGAAAATAAAAGAGGGAAGTTGCACACTCATTAGATTGGGCATATAATGTGAAAAAAAATTGATGTAGGAGCAAACCAAGGTTTTGTGAAGAAATCCAAATATTATGAAGAAATCCAATTATTGTGAAGATGAAAACCTTCACATTTGGAGAGTGCTTGCAAGAGTGAAATATCTCCCAAGGGCATTGTAAGAGCAATCTCATTTGGAGGGTGCAGTTTGTGCTTCATTTTTAGATTGTGAGCTTGTTGTAGAGGATCTTCTATTGAAAACCTTCAGATTTTTGGCATGGTATTTACAGTGACACATCTAAGAGTCTATTGCAGAGATTTATTTTGATTTTGAAGGCATTTTATTGGGATTCCGTCACCCCAATCTGGTCATACCAGCTTGAGAAGGGGGCGTGGGTTCTATATTAACATTATATGATCCCTTTGGTGGCTCTATGATCCTCATACAAGGCATCAAGACTATCATTTATATTGTTATTCATGTTATTTGATGTAACAATCTAGGGTTTCATAAGTATGGAATGGATTTATGGATTCTGAGCTACTACTATAGACATTTATTCACCATATTAACAACATGGGTATGTCCATTATTTGATGTAATTGCTTATTTCACACATGGGTATTAATTCATTGATGATATATAATGCATTTCCATCTCTTTTAAGCATATGGGTATCACTAGTTTGTGTTATGTTGTGAATTTGTACATGCATGCAAACTCCATGTTATGTTCAAAAAACAAAAAAGACATCAGGTTCAACTAAACCATAGAAAATCAGAAAAAATGGGTCTCAGAAAAGGGGTGGGACACTACATACTGAGCCATATTTAAGTATTTACATTAGGTAAATGTTTGGCCACAATGAAGGTCGTGTGACCTTCCAACCAGGTATTGCCTAAGAGACTTCAATGTTCAAAAAATTAGGTGAGACACCCCTTTAACCTCCAAGTTATTTTGATTCTTATGCAAGGTCAGTTTAATTTAATTGACTAAGGTTGATGACTTGGCCTCATTGTATGTTACTTGAGTGTAACATCCCCACTGAGATCTACCTAGAAATACATGATTTAAAAAAAAAAATTAAAACAACATATTCTTTCATTAGATTACACCATGAGAATATAAGTAGTGATCTAGATAAAATACTCTAAGTATGATAACTGTAAAACAAGCATATGACATCTATCCATCACTGATCACTATCATCATATGAAACATAACACAACTGAATATAGAAAGTAACTACAGACTCTCAACCATGGCTAGTACAAACATGCGACCATTATTGTCATTGTACAATAGGTATATAATTATATTTCAACAAGTATAATGTTTCAATAATAATGCATACAATACAATGTACAAGATACAAGGCTCCATGGAGCATGAGTTCCCTGAACTCTAGTTTCTATGGAAATCTCAAGTGTCATCTCCAAATAAGTACTATTGTGGGGAGGGAGAGCATCATCTGAGCACTTTTTCACATCAACCACAGACCATCGATCCCCCACACAATCCCCCATTAGGAAATGACCCTCCCTTCATGGATGAGTAGATAGTGATGGTGCAAGAATCTAGAGAGACAAGCTAGTACCTATGTGTTATATGATTTCTATGAACATGCAATATACCATAAAGAAATCCATTCTAACATGATATCACATAAAAATTTAAATCATACATATGAAATGACAATGTCTAGCTAACATTACTTTGGCCAAAGTTTTTAATAGTCATTGATCTCTAGGATCAGTCAAATTTATAGACACTGCTTGATTAGATTACTTTCATCTGGCATTGGTGTTACTAGTAAGCTAGTGAAGTCCATCTCACTACTTACTCAGTACCAACAATACAAGATTTGGTTAATATAATTATAACCGATAGATTCATACAGATTACTTCCTATTAACAGTCATAAAATATACTAAACATTGAAATATTCAAAATGCATACATTTAGTCCATCAAACGTATGAATAAATCTTCACATTATCATTTATCCATCAATAATGATAGGCATAACAATTATAGTTTGTACCACCTATATATACTATAATTTACAAATATAATGCACTCTATGACAACCCATAATATCATAGTCCATTATCTTTTAACACAACTACTTAAATACAAACAACCAGTCATAACAATTTTAAGAATCAAATGTCACATAATCCTAATTATATTTTGTATGAACATGATATTTCATTTATACGTCTTATTATGTTTTAGGAGGTTGTGTATATATGTAGCTAGTGTCCTACCCTTCCGGAACCTATGACTTAGTTTATATCAATTAATAGAACTATAGGCAAGCCCACAAATACCAATACATACCATATATCTTTATACACTTGTACATATTAATATTCTTGTAGTATGTACCGTACATAGGTTATCAAATAATAAATAAATACTACATGTACATGCCTACTATCATTTATAATTTGAATCAAAGATTTCATAAGGTTCCAATAATCATTTGACATAATATAGTGATGACCAATTATGAGACATACTATTTACAGAATATTAATTAACAAGTTATCATAATCGATAGGTTATTTGTATCCTTGTTAGGATTTATATATACTCAGTATTTATGGTTTAATAAATACCATAGTTTTATCATCATAAGTATCATTATTTTGTCATTGTAAATTTAAGCTGAATATATATATTGATTACTTTATATTTTTAGATACTAGCCATTCCTTGATAACCATTACATGTTTGATTGATGACTTCTCACAATTATATAATATATCCACTTATTATATATGTAATTAATTTACTTGAATATTTTTAGTATTTATTCATATATGCATATCAGAACTAAGTATATATGTTCGCTAAAACTATAAACATATTCACCACTATCAGCGATATGTGAGAACTAGCTATATATTTGACATGGCTTATTATATAACCACATATTTACATATATTAATATATCCTATTGAATCAGGATATATATATATATATATATATAATGAATTAAATCACACATATATATAACCCTATTTAATAATATATATAATCAATATTGTTAGTGAGTGATCAACATGGGGTTGTATATATGTGTGATTTAATATATATATTATGAATTAAATCACACACATATATAACCCTATTTAATAATATATATAATCAATATTGTTAGTGAGTGATCAACATGGTTTGGCAAATTTGCAAAATCAATATCCTTTATAGATACTGAATTAATCATTGTTATATGATTGAATTAAAACTTCACACTTAAAGGATTTTACTCTAAATACATACATGTTGATTAGTTGCTTGTCTATAAATCACCATGCACTCAAGTCACCATGCTATTACTTGTAAATCATCATGTGTATTAGTTGTAAATCACCATGCTTATTAAATGTAAATCACCATGATTGTTACAGGTCACTCTTCATATAAGTAAATAGATTAGTTTGATCAGGATAATATTCAAACTTATCTAAAATGGTAGTCAGATCATTGATACCCATATCAATTTAGAATTATATATATATATATATATATATATATATATATATATATATATATATATATATATATATATATATATATATATATATATATATATATATATATATATATATTTGAAACTACATCTATATTATATCATCATATATATTCAATTAGCTCATTGTATATAATTTATTTAGTTCGTTGAACATAACCTGGTATGAATTTTGACCTATATATACAGGTTGCCATATATATTCAATTTAATATGTATACAAAAAATTTGTTATATATATGAATATATAGTTTGCTATATCTAAATAAATGTTACCACATATATAAATAATTTGATATAGTATAAGCTTAATTGAGCTTTGACCAAAGTTTAGATGCCAAGTACACATCATCTCTATTAATAGAAATAAACAACAAAACAATTGTATGTAAGCACTTCATTACACATATTTATTTTCATAACTATAAATATCAAACTCTTAGGCCATTTGCATGGCTTTCAAAGTCCGTACAAATATAAAAGTACACATAAATTTAGAGATTTCACAAGAACAATATCATCTACCTGGTAATGCTCCCACTTGGAAATCATTCACCTCTATGCTTTTCCTTCTCCTCTATGATGAATGTAGACCTCCAACACATAGGCTAAACTACACTTTTTTAGCAAACTTTTAAACTATGAGCAGAAAATCTCTAATGGCAGGGATAAAATATATGACTACATCCAACAGACTTAAACCATATGTCTGAATCAAACATTCTCAATGATGAAATTGTCCTCCTGAATGATATTCAAAATACAAAATTATATAAACAATGACCCTGCAGAGTTCGTAGCTTTTCCTTTTCTTTCTTCACAGTCCGTAGATTCAAGCAATCTGGACAGTATTCTTCTAAAATTTTTTTCACAAATGTCTTTTCCAAAAAAAAACCAAAAGACTCTTCACACTCTCCTCAGCGCACAATTACACAGTCAGCGCAGGGCAGTGTTGACAGCACAAAACTCAACATATACGTTGAAATAAACTGTGTGTGAGTTGTGGAAGAAGGAGAAGTATTACACAGTCAAGAGAGTAGATACTCTACTTGTGTGTATCCAGCTGCACGCATTCATAAGCATAAATGGAATGCAAAAGCTATTTAAAGGAAGACTTACCAAAACTAAGCAAATGTCTTATGCCACATCGCTTTGAGAACAAATTAAGGGAGGGGACTCAAGCTACACCCAGTAGTCATACGTTGCAAAGACCAACGACCCAATTGGTGGTATTTCCTTGGACACGACCCAGCAATAGCAACCCCAACGTATCTTGGCGCACTAACAGTCAACAACACGCCCCTTTTCCAAAGTTAGGTTTTAAGGAAAACAAAAATAAACAGCCAACATCATACCATTCTTCTCAAAGAGATACATAATTTATTCATAGAGCAAGAAGGTTTACATATTGTTTTCTGTGAATTACAAATACTTCTTCCACTGCGCCCTCTCCTCTCGAATGCCAACACACCTCCCCTATTTTTACACACCAATTCCCTATACAAAACCGTTTTTCTCAAATTAGAGATTCAATCCTATTCTAAGCTTCTCAAAACAACCTCCATAATGAACAAAACGGCTCTCCTATCATAAGAAAATACAAACCAACTGAACAATTCGCCCAACAGATTTGATTTACTACCTAAAGATATTTTAGCCAAATTTAAAAAAATTTAAAACTAAACAGAAATGGAGGGAAATGATAAATGCTCCTGCATCATTCTTCCAAGGAGTGGAAGAAGTATTCTTCATTTGTTGTTTTTCTGCATTACTTCTTCTATACTTGTGCCCAGCTTAAGGATGTCATCTACAGTCATCCATGTTGCATCTTCAGCTGGTAGATTCTTCCAATTAGTTAGATACTGGAAATATTCTTTGTTCCTTTTCTTTTTAACTACTTTTTTGTCTAAGATACTCTCAATCTCCTTTGGCACTTCCTTTGGTAGTTGCTGCTCCCATTGGATAACTTCATCTACCCCTATTTCAGTTTCTTTGTTTGGTTGTCCTTCATCTTTGTATGGATATAGATCTGCAACATTAAAAATTGGAGAAATTCCAATTCCTTTTGGCAATTCTATTTCATATGCATTATTTGAAAACTTTCTTATTACCTTGCATGGTCCTATTTTCTTTACCTTCAGCTTATTGTATTCCCTTTTTGGGAACCTTTCTTTTCTGAGATGAGCAAGAACAAAGTCTCCAATACTGAAACTGACCTCTCTTTTCTTTTGGTCTACCCTTAGCTTGTATTTGATGGTGTTTTCTTCAAGTTTCTTCTTTACCTGTTCATGCAAATTTTGCATGGCAATGGCAAATTCTTCTGCATCAACACTCCTTGTCTCCATGCTACTTAGATTTCTTAACTCATACACACCTCTTGGATGCATTCCATACATGATTTGAAATGGACTCAATCCTGTATTTCTGTTAGGAGAATCATTATAGGCAAATTCAGCTTGTGCAAGTGCAAGATCCCATTGTTTCGGATGCATACTTACCAAGCTTCTCAAGATGTTGCACAAGCTCCTATTGATAACCTCTATTTGGCCATCCATTTGGGGATGATAGGCTGAATTGAAACTCAATTGTGTTCCCAATTTCTTCCATAAGGTTCTCCAAAAATGTCCAACAAATTTGGTGTCCCTGTCAGAAACAATGCTTCTAGGCAATCCATGCAATCTAACAACATCTTGAAAGAATAGATTAGCTATGTGAGTAGCATCACTTGTTTTGGAACACAGAATAAAATGAGCCATATTTGAAAACTTATCTACCACAACAAATATGGAATCATGGCCTTTTTGAGTTCTTGGCAAACCAAGTACAAATTCCATGCTTATTGAATCCCAAGGCCTATTTGGAATGGGTAGTGGCTGGTACAAACCTATATTTTGACTGCTTCCCTTGGCATATTGGCATATTTTACACCTTTCAACAAATTTCTTAACATCAGTACTCATACCTGGCCAATAGTAGTGAGCACTCAATTGTGCTAATGTCTTGTTCTGCCCAAAATGTCCTGATAAGCTGCCACTATGCTTTTCCTTCAACAAATTCTCTCTCATGGAACTCTTGGGAATGCAGAGCTGGCTGCCTCTAAACAACAGACCCTCTTGGACCATGAAATCTATCCAAGTACTTCTATCAACCCCCACTTGATTCATGCAAGCTTCATATGGTTCCTTGAAGTCTGGATCTTCCTTATATAGCTCCTTCAAATCTTCAAATCCCACAATGCTTACTTGAGACTCCTGTATGATCAGATTTCTCCTGCTTAAGGCATCTTCAACCTTGTTAGATTGTCCCTTATTATGCTTAATAGTGAATGTGAAACTTTGTAAAAATTCAATCCATTTGACATGCTTTTGATTCAACTTATTTTGATTGCTAATGAACTGTAAAGCATAATTGTCAGTGAATAAAACAAATTCTTTAGGCAAAAGATAATGCCTCCACTTCTTCAAAGCTTGTACAAGAGCATAAAATTCTTGATCATAAGCTAAGTACTTCTTCTTAGCATCACTTAACTTCTCACTAAAGTATGCTATAGGTTTCCCATCTTGACTTAAAACAACGCCTATTGCAGTTCCACTAGCATCACATTCTACTTGAAAAAGCTTATTAAAATCAGGCAAGGTCAAGATTGGTTCTTTAGTTACCCTCTTTTTCAATAATCTAAAAATCTTATCAGCAGCCTCAATCCAACAAAAACTTCTTTTATCACCCTTGATTGTCTCTATCATTGGAGCAACAATCCCACTAAAATTTCTTATGAATTTCCTATAGAAGCTAGCCAAACCGTGAAAGCTTCTTACCTCATATGTGCTCCTGGGTGTAGGCCACTCAAGTATAGCCTTAATCTTTTCCTTATCCATCTTCAATCCTTCTTTTGAAATCACAAATCCCAAATATATCAACTCTATTTTCAGAAAACTACACTTTTTGACATTGATTAGCAATTTCTCCTCATGTAGCTTACTCAATACCATCCTCAAATGTTTCAAATGATCTTCCTTATTTTGACTAAACACCAAAATATCATCCAAATACACTATCAAAAACTTACCAGTGAACTCCTTTAGCACTTCATTCATCAGCCTCATGAAGGTGCTTGGTGCATTGGTTAGTCCAAATGGCATAACTAACCACTCATAAAGTCCATCATTAGTCTTGAAGGCTGTTTTCCATTCATCCCCTTCTCTTATCCTAATCTGATGGTAACCACTTTTCAATTCTATCTTAGATAAATATGTAGCTCCACTTAAACAATCAAGTAAATCATCAATTCTTGGTAATGGAAATCTATACTTGATAGTAATCTTGTTGATTGCTCTAGAGTCTGTACACATTCTCCAACTCCCATCTTTTTTAGGACTCAACACTGTAAGGATAGCACAAGGACATAAATTCTCTCTTACTAATCCTTTATCTAACAATTCTTGAACTTGGTGCTTGATCTCTTCATTTTCCTTTGGTGTCAACCTGTAGGCAGCCTTGTTTGGAAGATTTGCTCCTAGAATCAAGTCTATGTGATGGCTAATACTTATCAATGGTGGTAACTCATTAGGTAAATCATCTACCATAATGTCAATGTACTCATTCAACATATCTTGAATCTCTAATGGAAAATCAATCAACTTAGTACTAGTGACTACACTCCTTGGCTTACCAATTACAACAAAGTTTACCTCTTCTTTCTTCATTTGATGTAGAAACTCTTTGCCACTTATTATCAATACTTTAGAATTCTATCCAACAACAACAGTAGCCTCTTCTTTCAATGGTGTGAGTGTATGCTTGATTCCATCCTTTTCAAACATATATGTATTCTGCCTTCCATCATGCATGGCCTTCCTGTCAAATTGCCAAGGCCTTCCAAGCAAGATATGACATACATCCATGGGCATGACATCACATAAAATCTGATCCTTATATGTTCCTATCTGAATATCTACTTTGCATTGTTCACTTACCAGAAGTTTGTGTCCTTTTTGTAGCCAAGATACTTGATAAGGTGTAGGATGTACCTCTTTCTTTAAGCCTAGTTTCTCCACCATCTCAGTTGACACAAGATTGTCAGTACTTTCAATGTCAATAATGACCTTACATCATTTCCCCTTACTCTTACATGTGGTTCTAAATAAAGTTTTCCTTTGAGGTGGTTCTACAACTTCTTTATTTGGCTTTAACAAAATGCTTTTCATCAAAAGAGACTCACCTTCTTTTGGGGTATCTTCATAAGCTGCTGCAACTTCTGCATTTTGTTCTTCACCTTGGGTCACATGTACACCCCTCTCATGGCTGGTAGAAGGGTTCTCTGGACACTCATATGCCCTGTGTCCTGCATACTTGTTGCACTTAAAGAATTTGCCCATGAATCTTCCTCTTCCTCTTTGATATCCTTGGTATGGCCTTCGTCCTCTTGGTGTATAGCTGCCTCTTGAACTTTGTGAGCTGCTGGCCTCTCATGAGATGTTTGCAACTGTCTTCTACCTCCTTGAAATCATCTACCTCTGATGGATCTGCCCCTTCCTCTTGAGAAGGATGTTTGTTTCCTCGTAATCTTCTCCTCAGCTTTCAAGGCAAATTGATATGCCTCCTCAACTATCTTAGGAATGAGAAGACTAATTTCATCTTGAATGGAAAATTTCAAACCATTGGTGTATCTGGCTACCTTCTCTGTATCATCCTCAATATGACCTGATCTTATAGTCAACCTGTAAAACTCTTCAGTGTATTCTTTCACAGACATTTCTTTTTGCTTCAAATTTTTTAATTGCTTAAAAAGATTTGCTTGATAATCTTTAGGCATAAACTTACCTTTCATTTTTGCTACCATTCTGTCTCAGCTTTTGATCTTTGGCTTCCTCCAGCTCTACCTCTGTTCCTGATTCTCATGGCCATCTTGCTTCTTCTTCTCTTGGATCTTTAGATTGTGCACAATCCCTTGTGCTCTGATACCAAATTGATAAATGTAGACCTCCAGCACACAGGCTAAACTACACTTTTTTAGCAAACTTTTAAACTATGAGTAGAAAATCTCTAATGGCAAGGATAAAATATATGACTACATCCAATAAAATTAAACCATATGTCTAAATTAAACATTCTCAATGATGAAATTGTCCTCCTGAATGATATTCAAAATATAAAATCATATAAACAATGACCCTGCAGAGTCCATAGCTTTTCCTTTTCTTTCTTCATAGTCCATAGATTCAAGCAATCTGGACAGTATTCTTCTAAATTTTTTTCACAAATGTCTTTTCCAAAAAAAAACCAAAATACTCTTCACACTCTCCTCAGCACACAATTACACAGTTAGCGCAGGGCAGTGCTGACAGCACAAAACTCAACATATACATTGAAATAAATTGTGTGTGAGTTGTGGAAGAAGGAGAAGTATTACACAGTCAAGAGAGTAGATACTCTACTTGTGTGTATCCGGCTGCACGCATTCATAAGCATAACTGGAACGCAAAAGTTATTCAAAGGAAGACTTACCAAAACCAAGCAAATGTCTTATGCCACGTCGCTTTGAGAACAAATTAAGGGAGGGGACTCAAGCTACGCCCAACAGTCATACGTTGCAAAGACCAACGACCCAATTGGTGGTATTTCCTTGGACACGACCCAGCAACAACAACCCCAACGTATCTTGGCGCACTAACAGTCAACAACATGCCCCTTTTCCAAAGTTTGGTTTCAAGGAAAACAAAAATAAACAACCAACAGCATACCATTCTTCTCAAAGAGATACATAATTTGTTCATAGAGCAAGAAGGTTTACATATTGTTTTTTGTGAATTACAAATACTTCTTCCACTGCGCCCTCTCCTCTCGAATGCCAACACACCTCCCCTATTTTTACACACCAATTCCCTATACAAAACCATATTTTTCAAATTAGAGATTCAATCCTATTCTAAGCTTCTCAAAACAACCTCTAGAATGAACAAAACGGCTCTCCTATCATAAGAAAATACAAACCAACTAAACAATTCACCCAACAGATTCGATTTACTACCTAAAGATATTTTAGCCAAATTTAAAACTAAACAGAAATGGAGGGAAATGATAAATGCTCCTACATCATTCTATGCTCCATTGTTCTCCCTTTTCTCCTATGTCGTGCCTCTCTTTTTCCTTTCTCTTACTCTTTTCTCCCCTTGATGCACCTCTCTCTCATTCTTCTTATTCTTTGAATGAGTATATGCTTTTCTTTCTTTTTTCCTCTTAAAGCCACTTTTTTTCCCTTCTATTTATTTTATCCCATGATTTTCTTTTATTTCTTCTTTTTTTTTTCATCTCACCATAACCGCTAAGTATCTTCTTCTCTCTAACTTGCCTTAAAGCAAGACTAAAAATATATTATTCTATTTTATTGTAACTTACCTTTTTTATTCTATTTATGACACCATACCCTTATTTTATTATTATTATTATTATTTTCTAATTCATTTTATTCTATGTCATTTAATGGTCTCAAAGATAATAATATAATTTTGTTACTAATTTAATACAAGTGACCAACACCATGACTTTACAACGATACGCCTAAATTAAGGTTGATGATATTTTAAAAAAATAAATCCAAAATGATAAATCAAACAATGTTATATCAAATATCATGACATAACCACATAAAAGTATTCTACACTAGATCCATGTTTAATATCCACAATGCAATCACACGAGGTTAATTCCATATAAGCAATAAACTAAACTAACACACAACTAACCATGCGTAAGTAATTATCTAAATGTGAACAACATCAAAAATGCAGTAACACTAACCATTCAATTATGCATATAACATGTACTAAATAATTTGGTGTGTGTAGGGTTTTAGCCATTCCTCTATCATCCCCCAATACCTCCATCTGCATCACTCTCTCTGATGATGCTCTCCTTCCATCATGCTCTGAGGGATGAATGTCTCATGCATCCAACTCATAATAAGTACATAGTCAGTCCATAACATCATGACATGTATATCGTAAAATACTACTAAAATAACAAGTCAACATGATTCACACTGTAAAGAATATATACTACAATGAAGGCATAGCAATGCATTCATGTAATCAAATCAATATTCAACTACCTCATAACAACATATAACTCATAGCTTAGTTAAAAATGACCAAATCCAATTGTCAACTATAAATATCCATGAATAGTGAGTTTGCTTAGTGGGGAATCGGGATGTAACATTGAGGTAATCTAATTACAAAAAGCTATTAAATATTTAATTGTTTATCTTCCTGGACCAGTTAAAACCACACTTACCTTCTTTGCACAAACATGGGTAAGTAGAAATAACAAATTTAAAATGTGAAATTAATTGCCAACAAGAAACCTCCTTTATCCCCGATATGTAGTGGAAGTTCCATCAATATATCATAGCATCGAAGGAGATAGAAATATGGAGTGGAGTTGGAATCACGAGCATCTTCAAGTGAAAAGCCTCCACATGTAAAAGAAAATATGAGCAAATGCATTTCTAAGGTTTGAGAATTAAATTTTGAACCCTATATTCGACAGGGGATAATCCCTCAATCCCATATCATTATGAATAATTTGTGTTCACTTAGAGATGATAAAAATCAAAATATTGATAGCGATAAATTTATAATTTTGGTTTCCCCCTCGAGAAGAGAAGATTTTGTTATGGGGAATAAGTAACATCATCATGTATTATAAGTATCACCATCAATCATGTGGCACTAGTCATAAAATAACATCACGGAATAAGTATGAATAAATCGTAGTAAGGAATATAACATTGAATGCATCATAAATCGCATCATTATGTATGAATTGAGATCACATATCAAATATAACCCTATGGCATCATGTAGAAATGTGTAATAATAAGTGTATATGCATTAATTGAACATGTAAGATGAATTGAATGAAAAAATACTAATAAGGTTTTTTGCCACCATATAAAATTGAAAGTAAAAAATAAACATTACTTTATTCTTATCTTTTACTTTTGCAATTAGAGTTGGAAAGTCTTTTACCATGGGAATCTAATAAACATTTCTTAAAATACAACTAGACCATGTGAGGGTTGATGCTACAACATATAATGAGTCGAGGTCAATAAGTTATGAAACCCCTAAATTTTGTTATTTACTATGTTTTTCAAATTTTGCACCTATGTCGATCTAATAGGGGGAGTATTTTACACCAATTTTAAGACATTATAGTCATGATAGTTATTATATGGTCTTGACAAGCATTGTACAATCCTAACATGATTTTGTATGGTCCTGGTATGAGACTTTACAATCTTGTTAAAAATTGTATAATTATGGTCATAAATTGTACAATTTTGTACCGACAATAGAATTTGACATTTTGATACCTAAAATTGCTTAAATTGATACTTAAAACATATTTTGTCAAAAAAAACACTAATTTTATCTTGGTTTAATATGATGAATTCCATCATGTACATGTGAAGGAGCTACACCATGGTGTCATTCTAAATCCAATAAGTCAATTGGGCTTGAGGAGCTTGACTACACACACCTTGATGTGATTTAGGGTGGGTGGTGGATTAAAATTATAAGATAAGTTGGGATTTATGTGAATTACTCTGTATTTGAATATAACAAATAATGGAATATTTCAACGAAGATGGAATGTTGGCATTATAATATTATCATTTTAAGGGCCAAATCTTATGGAGAGGAGTGCAAGCCAAAAAGTGTTTAAAACGAAGAGCATTGTAGACACTTCAGAAGAAGAAAAATGAAAATTTATAGTGCAAAAATAATGTTTTTTTAATGACAATCTACATTAATTTAAATTTCAAAATAGTTTCCCTCTAAACTTAATGGAAAAATTGGTGTAAAACCATTTGAAATGCTTTGGCAAAGCTAAAATTTAATTTCATTTAGGGATCCCTAACATTGATAGCTTAGCCGAAGGAGATACTTCTAACCAAAGTGATCAAAACATTTTTATTGGGTAATGACAAGAAGTCTATATGGGCCAAGTTTGGTTGTATAACACCATATTTTGAAACTATGGAGGACAATCATTATTTTTAGGTGCATGTATATAAATATCCCTATCTCAAATTGAGCATTGTAAAACATGTAAAATACAAAAAAAAATGTATCATTAATTACCCAATCAAACATTTAATGAAATAAATGGGGTAAAAGGTTTTTAGCTTATGTAGACATTGTCAATGCTCTCTGAACATGAAAAATTTAATTTACCATTGTTTGACTTATCATCTCAAAATCTAAGACTGAACAAAGTAGATTACTAGGATTATTTGTACGATATTGGTAAAATTGTATTTCCTGACAAGTTTGCACAATGCAACAAAAATATCCAAATTAATTCATCCTTTTGTCACCTTTCACCCTAGATGCATGTTAGGAATAAAACACTTATAAATCTAGATCTATTATTACCATAAACTAGATCTAAAGCTATGCAATAAAATGCATCATGAAAACATTCCTTAATTCACCGCTAATATGAAAGCATAAATGAGAGCGAGATAAAAATAACACAGATCTAACGTGGTTCACCCAATGTGGGCTACATCCACCAATGAAAGTTCTCAAATAAATCAAAAATCTAAAACAAGATTACAATGAACTCTCATACAGATAGAAAAAATATCTTATAAAAAGTGTTGCACAAAAACTACACTTTCACCTGCACTTGCACAATGTTGTATCTCACAATTTGCTAAACCACACCCTTTAATGAACACCTGCACTTTGACTCTAATCCTCAAATCCTCACCCTATAAATAAACCATCAACCTCTAAAGGCCACACCACATCCTGTATATATAATAGAATGAAGAAAATCCATAAAAGGAGGAGCAAATATGCAATGCTTATCCAAGATAAACATTATACAACATGTGACAGCCCTCCTCCACCTCATCAAGCCTATCTAAAAGCTCTCCCAAGGATAAATTCACCATATTCATCTTCTCCACCTTCTAAGGTCACATTTTCCCATGAACATGTGATCACAACCAACTCCACTCAACAAGGAGTTCCCTTTTCCAAAAAATAATTAGCTTCCTCAAAACAAGGAAGTAAACATGGGAAAAGGCATCTAACAACTAACTCCATGAAATATGTAATACATAAAAATTAGGAATACAAGGAATATTCCACTCACATGTGGAGAACATGAAAATTATGCCCCCCACATCTATGGAGCTCCTTAAGCTCCCAAAATTTATTCCTATGGTCATGTGATAGCCCCAAAGGGCTCCACACTTAACAATGCACACCTCGACTCTTATCCTCCTAAAATGAGATTAATCTACAATCTAAAATGTCAAGGGTTT
Source organism: Torreya grandis (assembly GCA_037957365.1). NCBI lineage: Eukaryota > Viridiplantae > Streptophyta > Pinopsida > Cupressales > Taxaceae > Torreya > Torreya grandis. The sequence continues at coordinate 1,391,201 of JARHVA010002304.1, forward strand.
TGGTTTGGGGGTATTTCTTAGAAAAATCTACTAATTTATCAGGGCCCTCAAAGATAACAAAGATGTCAATAAACATAAATTGTATAAAAATAAATAACTTCAATAAGTGTTCCATGATATAATTCTAGCTTTAAAATGATATTTGGTCAAACATTCTTGGTCATTAAATGAACATAATCACTTGTCTATTTATAGATGGATTGAATTCAAACTTTGACGAGATTCATTCACATGCAAACTTCAATGGCTAGAAATGGAAAAGGAGAAAAGAAGTGGCTGGGTCCATCCAATAAAATGGGAGGCACAAAAAGTAGGACCATCATTATATGATTTGTCCCAACAGTTGATCGAGAAAACACAAAATGGTCACAAAGGTTAGCATGAGGATGTGCAAAAGAGTGTTTTAGGATTTGAAGTTTGCCATAACAATTGAATAATATCTAAAATGAACCAATCACCCATAAATAGAAAAATGTATTAAATATATGAAAAATAACACTGAATAAATTATATTGGGCCATATTTAGGTATTTACATTAGGTGTATGCTTGGCCACAATGAAGGTGGTGTGATCCTCCAACCAGGTATTACGTAAGAGGCTTCAATGTTCAAAAAATCAGGCGAGACACCCCTTTAACCTCCAAGTTATTTTAATTATTATGCAAGGCCAATTTCATTTAATTGACGAAGGTTGTTGACTTGGCCTCATTATATGTTGCTTCAATGTAACATCCCCACTAGGATCTACCTAAAAATATGTGATTTTTAAAATATAAAACAACATATTCTTTCATTAGATTACACCACAAAAATATAAGTAGTGATCCAGATAAAATACTCTAAGTATGATAATTATTAAATAAACATGTGACATCTATCCATCACTATCATCATATGAAACACAACACAACTGAATATAGAAAGTAACTATAGACTCCCAACCATGGTTGGTACAAACATGCAACCATTTTTGTCATGTTATAATAGATAAATAATTACATTTTATCAAGTATAATGTTTCAATAATAATAAATACAATACAATGTATAAGATACAAGGCTTCACAAAGCATGAGTTCCCTGAACTCCAGTATCTATGACAATCTCAAGTGTCGTATCCAAATAAGTATTAATGTGGGGACAGAGAGCATCATCTGAGCACTTTTCCATACCAACCACAGACCATCGATCCCCCTCATAATCCCCCATCAAGGAATGTTCCTCCCTTCGTAAATTAGTATATTGTGATGGTATGAGAATCCATAGAGATAAATTAGTACCTATGTGTTGTATGATTTATAAGAACATACATTGTATTATAAATAAATCCGTTCTAACATGATATCACTCAAATATGTAAATCATACATATGAAATGACAATGTCTATCTAACATTATTTTGGCCAAAATTTTCAATAGTCATTGATCTCTAGGATCAATCAAATTCATACACACCACTTGATCGGATTACCTTCATCTGACATTGGTGATACTAGTAAGCTAGTAAAGTCCATCTCACTACTTACTTAGTACCAATAATACAATATTTGATTAACATAATTATAACCAACATATTCATATAGATTACTTCCTACTAGCATTCATAAAATATGTTAAACATAGAAATAACTAAAAATGCATGTATTTAGTCTATCAAACATATGAATGAATCTTTATATTATCATTTATCTAACAACAATAATAGGCATAACAATGACAATTTGTACCACCTAGGTATACTATACATTTAGACTGTAATTTTTTAATTTCTATAATTAATTTACAAATATAATGCACTCTGTGATAACCCATAATATCATAGTCCATTATTTTTTAGCACAACTACTCAGATACAAACAACTAGTCATAACAATTTCAAGAATCAAATGTCTCATAATCCTAATTGTATTTTGTATGAAGATGATATTTCATTTATACATCTTGTTATATTTTAAGAGGTTGTGTATATATGTAGTTGGTTCCCTACCCGTACAAAACCTATGAATTAGTTTATATCAATTAATAGAACTATGGGCACACCCACAAAACACCAATACATTCTACATATGTTTATACACTTGTACATATTAATATTCTCATAGTATGTGTTATACACAGGTTATCAAACAATAAATAAATACTACATGTACATGACAACCATCATTTATAATTCCAATCAAGGATTTCATAAGGTTCCAATAATTATTTGACAAATATAGTGACAACCAATTCTGAGACATAATATTTCCAAAATATTAATAAACAAGTTATCATAATCGATAGGTTATTAGTATCCTTGTTAGGATTTATATATACTAAATATTTATGGTTCAAGCAATACAATATTTTTATCATCATATCATTATTATGTCATTGTAGATTTAAGTTAAATATATATATTGGTTACATTATATTTTTAGATATTGGCCATTCCCTAATAACCAGTACATGTTTGATTGATGACTTCTCATAGTTATATAATATATCCACTTATTATATATGTAATTAATTTACTTGAATATGCTTATTATGTATTCATATATGTTAACAATTTAATATATTTAGGTCGCCATATATATTCAATTTAATATGTATACAAACTTATATATATGATTATATAGTTTGCTATATCTAAATAGGCTCTACCATATATATAAACAGTTCAATATAGTCTAAGCTTGACCGAGATTTGACCAAGGTTTAGATGCTAAGTATACATCATCACCAATAATAAAAATAAACAATAAAATAATTGAATGTAGGCACTTCATTACACATACATTTATTTTCATAAATATAAATATCAAACTCTCAGCCCATCGGCATGGTTTACATAGTCCGTACAAATATGAAAGTACACATAAATTTAGATATTTTACAAGAATAGTGGCACCTACTTGGTAAAGCTCCCACTTGGAAATCATTCTCCTCTATGATCTTCTCCTATATGATCCATTGTTCTCCCTCTTCTCCTATGCCACGTCTCTCATTTTCCTTTCCCTTACTCTTTTCTCCCCCTGTTGTGCCTCTCTCTCTCTCATTCTTCTTATTCTTTGAATGAGTATATGCTTTTCTTATTTTCTCTCTTAAATATACTTTTTTTTTCCTTCTATTTATTTTATCCCATGTTTTTATTTTATTTTTTCAATTTTTTTTAGCATCTCACCATAATCACTAAGTATTTTTTTCTCTCTAACTTGCCTTAAAGTAAGACTAAAAATATATTATTCTATTTTATTCTAACTTGCCTTGTTTTATTCTACCTTGCGTTATTTTATTTATGACACCATACCCTTATTTTATTATTATTATTCTTTTATTTATTTTATTTTGTAATTTCATTTTATTCTACGCCATTTAAAGGTCTCAAAGATAACAATATAATTTTGCTACTAATTTAATATAGGTGACCGACACCATGACTTAACAGTAATATGACTAATATAAGGTTGATGATGGATTTTTTTTAATCCAAACTGATAAATCAAAAAATGCCATATCAAATACCATGACATAACCACCTAAAAGTATTATACAATAGATCCATGTTTAATATCCACAACTCAGTCACACGAGGTTAATTCCACATAAGCAATAAACTAAGTTAACACACAACTAACCATGCATAAATAATTATCTAAATGCAAATAGCATAAAAAATGCACTAACAATAACCTTTCAATTATGCATATAACATGTACTAACTAATGTGGTGTGTGTAGGATTATAGACATTCTTCTATTTTCTCCTAATACCTCCATCTACATAACCCTCTCTGATGATGCTCTCTCTTTGTCATGCTCCAAGGGATCAATCTCTCTTACATCTAACTCATGACAAGAAGGTAGTTATTTCATAACATCATGACATGTCTATCATAAAATACTATTGAAATAGCAACTCAACATGATTCACAATGTAAAGAATATATACTACAACTAACTCATAACAATGCAATCATGTAATCAAATCAATATTCAACTATCCCATAACAACATATAACTCATAACTTAGTTAATAATACCCAAATCCAATTGCCAACTATAAATATCCATAGATAATCAAGTAAATTTGCTTAGAGGAATCAGGATGTAACATCCTTCCCCGTAAAGCTAGACATCATCCTGATGACACTTATTCAAACATAAGTTTTGAATTAAAAAAATTATTCAGCACAAAAAGAGCATAGTATGAAGTATCAAATTAAGAAAATAAATGTGGAAATCACATTTATAACTCATCATAGTCCTCCTAAGTAGCACTATCCTCATAGTTTGGTCCCATAAGACCTTACACTATGACATCTCTCTATTACATAAATGAAGTTTGCGAGTGTCAATTACCCTAATTGGTTTTACCATGAACACTCCAAGATCCAAAACTTACAAAACATTCCAATCCCACATGTTTGAAGGATCAACTACATAATTTTTAAGATAATAAATATGGAATACATTATGTATTAGAGCTAGGTCTAGTGGCAATGCAAGACTATACGCTATAAAATTGACCACTTTTAATACCTCAAAGGGTCCCACATATCTTGGTGATAATTTCATTAACTTCCTAAATTTAATCAAGCTCTTCTACAGCTTAACCTGTAAGAACACTTTATCACCTATAGAAAAATACCTATCGGTTCTCTTCAGATCAACATAACACTTTTGCCTATCATTGGCCTCAGCCAATAGCTGCTTGATTAATATGACTTGATATTTCATTTCTAAAATCATCTCAGGTCCAAAGACTACCCTGTCTTCTAACATGTCCCATCTGATTGGTGTCCTGCACCTTCTTCTGTATAATGCTTCAAATGGTGCAATCTTCAAAGTTGATTGATATGAGTTGTTGTAAGTAAATTCAACCAATGAAAGTTAATATTACCACTTGTATTGTTGATCCATGTAATATATACAAATAAGATCCTCTAACACCTGATTAACTCGTAGTACTAAAGTTTAATTACGTACCCAAAGCTAAATTTAGAGTTACCCAAAATCTAGAAATCATCTTTGAATCATGATCTGAAATGATTTTCTCTATAAATCTATGCAACCTATACACTTCCTTTACAAACCTATTTGTAAGAGTAGGTGCATCATCTGTCAAATTTCTTGGTATAAAATGAGCCACCTTGGTTAGTTTGCCAATTATTACCAAGATCATATCGTGCCTATTTCATGACATCGGTAAACCTTGGATAAAGTCCATAATGATCACCTACCACTTCCATTTTGATATATCATGCAGATATAACAAATCAACTAGATGCACATGATCAAATTTCACTTGCTAACATTCTAGACAATGTGACACAAAATACACTACATCTTTCTTGATTCCCTTTCTTAAATACAATGGTCTAAACTCTACCATGAGTTTGGTTACTCCTGGATGTCTTAAATTGGGGGCATTGTGTATTTTATTTACCACTGTGCTACTCAAACTCTATTTGATCTGATACACATATCTTTTTATTGTAACACAAATGAACACCACTCTCTAATCTGAATCCTTTATACCTAAGACTCTAAGCATTCTCAGACAATGTCTTCCTAACTTGATTGTAGAATTCATCTCCTGGTGAGAATTCAATCACTTGATCCCTAAAATTACTCCTAATAGTAGCCATGACTACTATGTACCATACAACTTAAGACATAAGCTACTCTATTTTACTTGACTTTAATATAGTTGATATTGAAATCATAATTAGACAAGAACTCTAGCCAACATCTCTAATGAGAATTTATATTTAGTTGGGTAAAGATGTACTTGAGTCCCAAGTTATTCATATTGAGCTCAAATGATTTTCCCAACAAGTAATGCCACCAAACTTGCAAAGCATGCACAATTTCTACAAGTTCCAGGTCATGAGGGGTATAATTTACCTCAAAAGGTTTCATCTTCCTTGATTCATAAGCTACCACTACACCATCCTTCATAAGTACTCCTCCTAGTCCATCCCTAGATGCATTTGTGATCACTAAAAATTGACCATTGGGGTTAGGAACTCTTAGCACTAGTGCTGAAGTAAGCCTTATTTTCAATTCCTGAAAGGCTAATTCACACTTATCTATCTAGATAAAATTTTAGTTCTTTCATTGCAGAGAGGTAATTAAATTAGCTATCTTAGAAAAATTCAAAATGAATTTCTTGTAATAGCCTGTTAATCCCATGAAATTTTTCACCTCATGCACATTCTTTGGTGTTGGCCACTCCATAATGGCCCTTATCTTTATTGGGTCTACTGAGAGACCATCCACATAGATAATATGTCTGAGATATTGCACTCTCTCCTATAAAAATGCACACTTAAATAATTTTCCATACAACTTGTGCTTCTACAATCTTTGTAGAATTAGTTCCAGATGTTGAAGATGCTCCTCTTCATTCTTAGAGTATATAAAAATGTCATTAAGAAAGACCAAAATAAAGTGATCTAGATAATCTCTGAACACATTGTTCATGAGATTCATGAATGATGCTAGAGCATTTGTCGACCCAAATGGTAGTACTGTGAACTCATAGTGCCCATAATAGGTTCTAAATGTTGTTTTTGGAATATACTCATCCTTTATCCTTAGTTGATGGTATCCTAATCTAAGATCAATCTTGAAAAATATTGTTGTTCCCCGTATTTGATCAAAAATATCATCTCTATGAGGTAACAGATACCTATTTTTGATAGCTACCTTATTCAACATTCTATAGTCTATGCAAAGTCAAAGAGTACCATCCTTATTCTTAACAAAAACAATTAGTGCACCCCATGGTGACACACTTTCCTTGATCAACCCATTTGACAACAATTCTTGGATTTGAGCCTTTAATTCAACCAATTTAGTGGTTGTCACCCTGTATGGTGTCTTGGACTATGGTTTCGATCCAGGTATGATATCAATTGAGAAATCAAACTCTCATTTAGGTAGAAATCCTAGCATGTGATGTCAGAGATATGATCTAGTCTATGTAGAAACTATATTTTGTCCCACTCCAAAGAGTTCAATAGAACATTAAAATAAACAATGTGATTAAATTATCCAATGTTGGAAATTACTAGTCTAATGTTAAGATAACCAAAATATTTGAACTTTTACATGAGTACAAGGATGTTTTCCCTTGAAACTACATGGAAATGAAATGAGTGCATTCATTATTGGGAAGAATTTACATCAAGCTGGTTGAATGTGCTTGACCGGTGATGAAACAACCATATCAGATGAACCTAAATCTATGCACTTCGATTAAATAGGAAATCAATAACATGTTTTATGTTGGAGCTATTACTCCCACTAATGAATATGAATGGGTTAGTCCAATGGTTATCAACATCAAAAAGGATGGTCATATTTGAATTTATGTGGGCTACAAGCTACTTAATGTGGTATGTGTAATGGATCCTTTCCTAACACCTTTCACTGAGTAAATTTAGGAAGGTGTTGCTAGGTGTGAAATATACACATTCAGTTACCAAGTCCAAATTATTGAAGAAGACAAGGCAAAGACAACCTTTGCAACTGAATGGGGTTATTTTGTGTATAATGTTATGCCTTTTGGCCTCAAGAATATGTCGACTATGTTCTCATGGATTATGGTGAAAGATTTCAATGATTTCATCCACAAGTTCCTTCAAGTGTACTTAGATCAATGGATTGTGTATGATTTAGTGCACTACCACTATGATAATTTATGCCTCATGCTCGAACATTGTTGACATATCTAGATTTCCTTAAATATGAGGAAGTGCATCTTTGCCACCCCATTTAGGATTTTGTTGGGATATATTTTTTATCAAGATGGACTATTGGTAGATTTAGTTAAAATTATGATCATTATCCAACTCCTAGTGTCATCCACTCGGTGTGAGGTCCATGCATTCTTAGGTCACACATGGTACTATTAGAATTTTATTTTGGGTTATGATAACATAGAATCCCCAAAGGAATAACTACTCAAACACAAAGGCCTATTCCTATATATGACTCAACATCAACAAGTATTTGAGGCTTCAAATAAAAACTAGTGACTATATCCATTCTCCAATTCCTGAACTGGAACCAACCATTTCATGTACATGTCGATGCTTTAGGCATGGAAATAGGTACTATCCTAACACAACTTGGTGAGGGAAACCTTGATCATCTTATTTATTTTGCTAGATGAAATCTCACACCAATGAAATAGAACTAATCCATGATAGATCATAAGGCCTTGTCTATGGTTTAAGCACTTCAAAAGTTTTACCAATATTTATTGGCAACCCCATTTATCTTCTATATAGATCATGGAGTGCTAAGGTATTTGGTAAATAAGCTATTATTACATGAACGAATATGTTAATGGATTGTTCTTTTTTAGGAATTCCAGTTCTCTATGGTCATAAAATTAGGCAATGTTAATTTTAGACCCAACCATCTCTCACATGTTCAATTTGGTGAACCATGCATGCCATAGAGGATTATTTACATGATGTACATTTTTTTCAACATGTGTGTGTGCCCAAAGAGTTAGAGGAAATTATGGATTTTATTACAACAAGTTCTACACTAAACAACCTTACCACCCAATAAAAAAATCAACTACTTGTGTGCACTATCCCTTTCTAACTTATTAGCAAAGACCTATACAAACTTGGTTAGGATGAAGTACTACAATGGTGTGTAATACAACTTGAGCATGCGTAAGTCCTTAAAGAGGTCCATGAGGGTATCACAGGAGGAAATTATGCTAGTGACGTAATAACATGAAAAGTTATACTAGTTGGATTATGGTGGCCCACCTTATTCAAAGATGACAAAGCTTATATTTGCTAATGTGATATTTGTCAATGCATAGGTAAACCAAACTGAAGGGATGATATGCCTATTCATATAATACTTGATCATGAACCATTTGAGAAATGAGCTATTGATTTTATTGGGCCCATTCAACCAATTGCATGATAGACTAGTGTGTGAGACATCATTACTACCATAGACCATCTCACATGTTGGACTGAAGCAACACCCACACACAATTATATTATTGTGACCACCGCCATATTTATCTAGGAAAATATCATCACAATTTATGGATGCCTTATAATTTTAATAAGTGATCATGGCACTTACTTTCTCAATGAAACAATGCACATTATTTTGGCTAAGTTCATGATTGTGCACCATAAAACCATGCCATACCACCCTCAAGCTAATGGCACAACTACAACATTCAACAAGATTCTGGGTAACAAACTAACCAAGATTTTTAACATTGATCACACTGATTGGGATGATTGATTTTTCATAGTCTTTTGGGCATATCAGATAATACACAAAAGGTTGAACAAGAGTACTCCTTTTAATCTTATCTTTGGCATTGAATTAGTTTTACTAATATAGTTCCTTATTCCCTCTTTACATATTACATGCATAGGTAGGTTAGATGACTAGGAGTACCTAAAAGCACACCTAGATGCTCTACTTTAAATGGATGAAACTTGCTTTCTCACACATTGGAGGTAAGGAGTTAAGAAGCAAGGACAAAAGGCATAGCATGATTGACATATCGAAACCAAAGTTTTTCATCTTAGTATGCATGTCCTGGTCTATGATTCAAATTTTACATTCCATTTAGGGAAACTATAGATCCAGTGGGATGGTTTGTTTAATGTTCATGATATCTGCTTGATAAGCACTTACAAATTGAAAATATTAGATGGCCAATTTCTATTAGGCCATTTCAATGGTATTCAACTTTGACCCTACCATTCTATGTAATTATTCACTTCAGTAAATAAGGTGTATACAACTAGGTTAGCCTAGGATATTGTTTCATTTTTAAATAAGAAACATATCAGCTGTATGCCTTTTTGTAATTTGTTTGAACCCTTTTGATACTCTTTTGGTATTTCACGCTCTCTTTTTCTTTCTTGACATGAATTGCACTTTAATATGACATGGAGGACAATGCATAGATTTTAATATGGGGTGGGTTTTAAAATAAATTCATAAGAGGATTTTTAATAGGAGGTGTGTAAAGGAAACACACAAAATGAAGAACATAGAGGAGGTGTATGAAGGAAATAATGAAAAAATTGAATTAGATAGAAGAACTCAAAAGACAATAGGGCACGTAAGGGATGCTCACAAGAGGTAACATGACATTCAAAAGAGGTAGCGTGAGGCATGAAAGAAGTGGTGCATAACCTAGGTAAGCAAAATGAAAATAGAAAAGGAAATACTATTCTAAAATTGGGTTGAAGTGAAAAGGGCAGTTTCCCATGAACAAACTTATAAATTTGAATTTTTACAACTGGGATGCACTTTGGGAAAGATGCAACAACTCGTAAAGGATGGGATGCATTTATTAATGATTGAGTGGTATGAATGGTAAGCATGCCAAATGAACACCAAGGCATATCATTTAAAACATTAAATGGTTGAAGCGATGGATAGCAGTGTGGAGGAATTAATATGAAAATTTGGGGTAGAATAGAAAAGATAAAGACCTTCCATTTTTAATTTTATTGAAAATTTACAAGTCATTGTAGAGCTCAAACCAAGTGTAAATAAGTGATAAGATAAGGTGTTTATGTAGTGATCCAGTGATAAAATGTGAATTAGATATTGTGGTGAAAACATTCAATAAATGATGTGATAAAGTGACCATAAGAGTGGGTGTGATAAAGTTATAGTTTGCAGGCATCAAATCTATCATTGGAGGAGGTTGAATCAGGAAGCCAAACCATTTTACGTCTAGAGACAAAAGAATCAAAATGTATTCATTTTGGAGAGTTGGTTGGTCGCGTGTTAACCTTCGAGGACCTTAATCGATGATGCACCCAAAGGAAAAGTCTAACAAGAATAAAGAGTCATTACCAGCCATTACTAAAGTAGAAGTATATGAGGGCACATAAGCAAAAAGTCCCATTTATATTCAATAAGAATGATCTAGTGAATGTGGAGCACAAGTCACAAACCCCATAAAGTTGGAGGAAGGGACATCTAGTGGAAATGCATAAGAAATGGTGCATGTAGGGAATAAGTTTACTACCACACCACCACCTTATTCCATTTTTATTTAGGAAATGAAATACCCAAAGACATTTTTGCATGTGGATGATTGGGAGTCAAAGGACTTCACTTGTCAAGTCCTCAACTACAATCATCAATAGCCTAAAAATAAACTTGACTTATAATGAGACTACCAAGTGAAGCACAAGAACATCTGGAATGAGATCACCTGTGATCTAATGGTCTAAAACTTACTAGCGAATGCAGGGGTGCTTCAACTCTTCCAACTTCCTTATTTTGGGAAACCACAAAAGGCAGTTCACTTTCTAATTTCATGTATTCATGAAGACTACCTCTACTTTGTTGGGCATAGGATGAGAATTACCCTTGAGCATATCAGAAAGTAATGAGGTTCCTTTGTTCTAGATTTGATGTAGGCATGGATCTTGAGGATTAGGAGTAAATTGATAAAATGGTAATAGCATTATAATATAAATAAGAAGGTTACACCATGTACATTATGATCTTGATGCATCCTTTAATTAAAATGGTTGCATGCTTGGCCACAACCAAGATGATAGGAATGGATCAATTGAAGGAGGTGGATATGGCCCACCTCTATGTCACCAACCAAATAACCAAGGGAACAAAGCATAATTCTCCCTATACTTTGTTGAGAAAATTATGCAAGATGCTTAGAAGGCATATTGCCTGCCTAACCATAAGTTCCCTTGGGGCACAATTTTACTACTACTATTTTTTGATGAAATTGGTGTCCCATAGTATTCTATCAAGGAACTAAAGTGGGTGTACCCACCAAAGCATAGTTATCCTATCGAAAGGTTCAAATAATTAACCTACCCTAACACCATCTCACCTTCCTACAAAGTTAATATGAAGGGTTCATTTCATGGCACGAGGGAGGAATTTGGGAATGAATAACACATACCTAAGGAGTTTACCACATAGATGGGAACCTATGTTGCATTTTTATAAATAAATACTACTCCCTTGCACAAATATGGATGGAAAACACTAACAACTTGTCATTATGGTTCCAACTACCCTACGTATTCATTGTCAGATATTTCATGGACTTTATGAATCAAATTAAGGATATGTGACCTACAAATATTGATGTGAACAAGATTAACGATGAGATACATACTCTTCATAATATTTACATCTATATAGAAAGGCACATATATGTAAAACATAATGAGACTAATAACATTGATTTTAATCCCTTCAAAATAGTCGTGCAAGGGTAGATCTAGATGTATTTCTATATGTTTAGGTCCTAGAAGAAACATCAAGAAGCTAGGAGGTAGAGAAGGGACCATTCCCCTCTTAGCCATGAACACACACAGAAGAAAGGGTGTGCATAAAGTAGAAGAGGCTAAGACCAAAGGCCACTAGCTCAAGTAGGGTGTAGGAGGAGCAACCCAAGGCTGAGCCTAAATGACAAAGGCAAAACCCATCTCCAATAATAACCTAGGGGCTACCTACAAAACATAAATATGTTGCTTCACAACTAGATACGAAGGTAGAGCCTAAGAAAGAAGCACTTGAGTGTTGATTCTAAACATAGGTGAGGCATCTTTGAATACACAACCTACCAAAGAACCCACTCATAATACCAACAAAGAATAACCTACCAGGCTCGATGAATAATAACCTACTAATGAACAAAATATGGAAATGGAGAGTTCAAAACCTGAAGAAGCAAAAATAGGGGAAGGCCCTAACATATAAGACCTTAGCATTGGTAACAATAAGAAAAGGGAAAAGTGTCCCAAAATTATTGATCTAGAGCATAACCCCCAAAAGGGAAAGGAACCTATGAAGGAGGTAGAACAACAACAATATATAAATCAGGAACCCCCTATTCACATCGTGTTCTAATAAGACACACCAGACAAAGAACTATATTTGTTGGGTTATTTCTGTGAGCATGAGTCCACAGTACAAACTTGATGTGAAATGTATTTTGTAATGAAAGTGTATTAAAATGAAGTATGGTTTGAGCTTTCAAGGGTCAACACCAACATAAGCCTAGAGGTGGATGATGTTACATACACACTATGGGTAAGTCCTATGAATTAATCTTCGACATTAGTAGGTGTAGCCCTCATCAAGTTTATCTTAGAGGTTTCTAGGAAAAACATTCTCAACATTCATGACGTGGGCCAGATTCGATACAAACATTGAGAGGTCATCAGGCTGTATCAAGAAGAGCATGAAATAAGGTGTAAGCTTAAATAAGAAATTGAATAACTCAAGCACCAATTGGATGTAGTCAAAGCAGCTCAACTTAGAATGTTGGGCCTTTTCCAAAAAAATTGAGAAGTAAACCAACACTCATGGATGGAGTTCCTGTTACTAGTGAAGCAATAAATAAGTTGGAGACGCTCATGGACCTTTTTTTTAAGAAATGTAAAAACATGGTGGATCTTAAACAAGAAAAACTATGGGCTATCGCATAATTCACCAAGGCCATGGACATCTACTATAATTTTTTGAATAAACTAAACACCACCATTCCCATTATTGATGGGGTTTTATTAACTTGGCATAACCAAATAAAAGTTTAAAAGCACGACTACTACCCAAGGAATAACAATGCCAATAATTAGTTAAGAATACTCTAAGCATCAAGGACAAGGCACAATATATGAAAGTATTCTAGGGCATTGAAGAACTAGAAAAACAAATAAGCACCCATAAAAAGTAGTTGAATATTAGTTTCTTAGTGCTTTGAGGACAAGTTTTGATAGAGGTTGGGGCACTTGAAGATGCTCATAAAGTTGCAACCACTTAGTTGGATATTTTGACAACTCAAGAAGATACTTTTTTGAAGCAGACCGAGGACATGAAATGATTGAAAGGTGAAGTGGAAGTTAATACTTCCAATCTTTAGAGAAACCTAAACTAGTGGGAGGAGCTCAAGTGTAAAGTTTAAGACACAGATCCCACATTTTTGTCAACTGGGGAAACTATAACATAATACAGGATGGACTATCAGTTTAGTTTGGGGTAATGTTAGACCCAAAATTTATAATATATTATAAGTATTTTTTATCCCTAAGTGAGGAGATTCAAGGGCATGAGATGAGTGCAGAATACCATGGTGTGGGAGAGAATGACATAGAAGAGGTAAATAGGGGAGAACAATGCAAAAGACCTTGGAATGGATGAATGCTATGAAAAATTAGGAGATAGATAATAAGGAGCACAAGATGTAAAACTTGGATAAGTGCAAGAATAGGACAAGGGTGTAAGAAGCAGAGATGGTTACAAAGTAGTTTTCAAAAGTATCGAATATTAATGGGAGTGTGAATCTACAACTAGATCATGGAAGAGGAGGAACATGAATGGTAATATCTAGCATAGAGAGAGTATATAGGGGATATTGGGCCTAATTTAAAGGGAACTTAATTGCAACAACTCTCCATGGCTTTTTTCTTTGAAACAGTTGTCAGTTTTTCATCTTTAGTGTATTAATGATGCAACCTAAAAAGGGGTTCCATTATGTATAAATACCCCTTTGGTTTTGTTTAAAAAGTGTTGTTGAATATATATGTGTTGTTGTTGTTGTCAAAAAAGAGCATTAGAAAGTGTGTATTGAATGAATTACCTTTGTAATATTATCAAATTGATCAATAGAAATAATATTATGTGAATCCTGATATGATGAATCTATTTGATGTTAATTTTGCTTTATACTACTAGAGTACTTGCACTATGTGAATGCATTAGATGGATAACTCTAGAATTATGGTTGTAATAACAATGATTAACTATGTTAACTCAATCACCTAAAATTCATTCATCCACCATCACGTGGTAGAACCAATAGGAACCATCTAAGCTACATGCCTTGGGTGAGCACATGAGGTCACTCATGTTATATGCTAGCACACTAGTGTGCTGGAGTCTCACTTCCTTTAGGCACATGACTAGTACTTAGTCATGCAACACTAATGATAGAAATAAGCCCAACATTCTCCCTTTACATATGAAAAATTCCATACTATTAAATCTATTCACAGAAAAGGTCGGGATTTTGTGAGAAATGACTCTAAAGTCGATGGTACTCAATCTAATTTTGTGAGAACTTGCATTTATTTGGATTTCTCAAATAAAAATTCTCAATGTGTCCACATTTCTTCTAAGCAAGGTTCTTTGCTGGATTTTCACTAGAATAAAATTGGTCATAAGATTGAAGATTGTTATTCTTATAAAGTTTCTGAATAAGAAATTGTTCATCTTTAGAAATGGATTCCAAAAGTTTAGAAATTGGATATGGATGCAAGGTTTAGGAACCAAGCGTTTCTGTAGTTTACCAATAGAATAGATTGGAGCATTTAGTAACTTAAAAAGACATGAATACATTTATGCATTCAACCCATGGCACATCTGCTAGTAGGGTGAGCGTAGGTTGTAGGATTGAGATTGAATAAGGGGTGGCCTTGGTGTTAGATGTTAGATTAAAAGTGGGTATGATTTTGGAGCCACAAGGAACATATGGATTAAATAAGATGGGCTTAAACAAGACATTGGAGGAAAAAAACTTTGAATTTATTTAAGATTTAAAATAAGTTTATTTTCAAAAGGAAGAAGATGAGCTATTGGCATCCATAAAAAATTGTGCCATCTCATAGACAAAGTCAAAGATATTTAAATCAAACTGTGGTCCTCCAAAGTGTAGAGGTTGAAAAATAGAAGCAAAAAGATTACATCTAGATGCAATAAAATCCATTAATGAGGGCACTCAATAGACTATGGGGGCCTTTTTTTCTCACAGGGGAAGGAGGGCGCTCGATAATCAAGTTTATATAAGTTGTTGGAGATGCAATTTTTTGTTTCTTTTGCAACTTTTTTGTTTTTGGTTAAAAGAATCTTATGTGTTATGAAAATCTTCTTTGTTTTCTTAGGTTTCTTTGATTGTACGCCATTTTATATGTTTTTTGGGTGATGGCCCTTATAGATTCCTTCATTTTGGTTTATAGTTCTAGTTATAAGCATTTACCTATTAAAAAAAATATAGTAGAGTGTTGGTTTTTGTAGTGAGAATTCCATTTAGCTCTTAATTTTGATCATCAAACCACCAAATTATTTTCTTTTTCATTCAAAAAGATTTTGTTGGATAGAATGTGGATCATTATGACCCTCTAATTATAGGGTTGGTCTTTATTAACAAATCACAATAGTTTTGTAATTATAGGGATTGAATATATCTCTAGATTTTTTGACGTGTATGATTGAGGTTTTTCCTAGCTATTTTTAAAGTTGTTATTTTGAATTTAGTTTTTGGAATAAAGATTGCACTTATAGTATTAAGAATTTGAGCTTGATAATTTGTAATGTCTTTTACCTTTCCTTTTATAAGTTTCTTTATCTCATTTTTTATTTCATCAATTGAGAAATATTTTTCTCAAGTGTGTAGTATATGTATCAATACAAAACACATATAATTCTTTAAGGTAATAACTCTAATCATTGAGGTCAATCCAAATAATTTTTTTGCTTACTTTAGAAAGATGTTTCCAAAACTACTTTGAATTATATTTGAGGAGATTTTAAGATTTAAGTTATTTTATATTAAATGTAGTACTTAATAATAAAGTAATTTCTTAAACAACCCATTTATCATGAGCATCCATTTCTTTTATGATTGATCTATCATGAACACGAATGGTATCTATTATGCACTCATTGCATAACATTTGTAAATATAAATCCTAGTGAGGTGCAATTTTTTATTTTTACTAAGACACACATTTTACACCCCACATCAAGTAGGACCTTTGTTGTGTATAGGTGGATGATTGTGTTAGAGGTGAAAATTGATACCATTTTGTTAATATACGGTCTCAATAAGTCAACCTTGTAAAACCAACTTTTTTTTCCTCAAAATTTATCGTGCAACATTGTATTTATTATATCATAAAAATGTTTCACATATTTACTACATTGGCCCTAAATTTAATATAATTTGAAACTACCAAGGCCCATGTCTTGCATTAAATAATTTCTCCAAGGTGTTTAGTTTACTAGATATTTGACTAGGTTATAAATACTTGAGTGTTCAAATAATTTAATAATTTGGAAGGTTGGTTGTATTTCCACTTTGGTAATCAAGGCTAAAAGCTATCATTTTATGAAGGGTTGGAGCCCATCCTTGAGAGTTCCCTTTAAATAGGCTTGAATTATCTTTGTATGAAATAATGACTATGATGATGAGAACACTATTGAGTTTCATACTTATGGTGTTTTCAAACTAATGAGGATATGTTCATCTCTTTTCTTTGCAACTCTCTAAGTATTTTCTCATATCAATCCCATAACCTTGAACCCTACAACAATAGAACCCCAGATCACAAAACCCTAGAACCATAAACATATAACCCTATAATTCTGACCTTTAAAACTTGAAACTCCCACCCTTGGAACCCTAAACCCTAGAACCTTGAATAAGGTATAAATTCTCAACTATTCAAATTTAATAATTTGTGAGGTCAGTTGTTTTTCCACCTTGGGATTCAATGCTAAAACTTATCTTCTCTTCAAGGGCTTGAGCCCCTCCTTGAGAGTTACCTTTAAATAGGCTTGAATTGTCTTTGTATGAAACAATGAATACGATGTCGAGAACACCATTAAGAATGCAAATTCCCAAATGTTTTTGTAGTTTTTTACTCATGGTTTTTTCACGCTAAGAAGGAGATTTTTACATATTTTCTTTGCAATTATTAGAAATATGATGTTTTAGTATTTTCCCATTTAAGTCCCATAACTTTGAACCCTAAAATCCTAGATCCTAGGATCATGAAACCCTCTAACCCAAAACATAGAACTTTAAATCTCTGACCTCTAAAACTTAAGACTCCCACCCTTGGAGCCCTAAACTCTAGAATCTTGACCAAGTTATATAATTGAGTGTTTATATTTAATAGTTTGGGAGGTTGGTTATTTTCCACACCTTAGGATTCGAGCTTAAATGTTTATCTTCTCGCCCAAGGGTTGAAACCCCTCCTTAGGAGTTATATTTATATTTGCTTGATGTATCATTGTATGAACTCATTTTGACTATGATGATGAGATCACCACTAAGAACACTATTAAGAATGCAAAATCCCAAATGCTTTTGAGGTTTCGTACTTATGGTATTTTTAAGCTAATGAGGATATTTTAAGATATTTTAATTACAACTCACATGTATGATGTTTTGATTATTTTGTAATGTAAGTCCCAAACCCTAAACTGTAAAACTCTAGAATCCATAAGCCAGATCTCTAACCTTTAAAACTTAAATTCCCACCACTAAAACATCAAACCTTGGAACCTTGAACATTTAAGTGATTTTGCCCTTGGAAATCTAATCATTAAATTAAGAATCCTAAACATCAAAATTGAAACCCTAAATACTAAAATTGAAACCCTAAATGATCAAATCAAAATCATGAATGTTGAGTGTGAAACTTAAAAGCTTTGTATGTAGCAATTATTGTTATTATGTTTGTTGGATTAACATAACTAACATAGATCAATCTTAAAAAAGATCTAATATATGCTAGGAGGTACTTAAAAACTTGAGGTGTTAATCCTACCACAACATAAATACAAAGCATAGGGATTGATAACTCAAGTCTATTGAATAACTCTCGACACATATCAAATCCATGTTAAGATGTGTTGATAGTTAAATATCTCAAAAAGCAACTAAGATAACTAGGGAAATTAACTATTGCATATAATAAATGACCCCTCATAAAGTGGTGGTTCTTTGGAGGGGGCAATTCTTGTTATTTTTATTGTGTAAAGAACCCCAAGAAATATAAAAATCTTGCTTGTGTAAAATTTAGACTCTACTTTTATAAGATAGGAGTGACTATAAATTAGGAAGAAGAATTGCCACTGGTTTTTCCTATGCGGGGCAAGGAATTTGCAAGAAATGCTACTAATTTTTAGGGAAGCATCTTTATAAATCTCAGTTTATAAATGGTGTAATTTTATTGATAATATTTTTTAAAATAATTTTAATAGAATAATCATAAAATTTTGTAGTAAAATCTAACATTTAATTTTTCATGGAACTTTATAACTATAAAAGAACTCCAAAAAAATCTTTGTCATACCTACTACTAAAACTATGGATTGACACTTCTATGAGACCACCTTCTACCCTTGTACATCCCAGTACTACCATTCTGGGTTCAAGCATACTTATCCATACCATTATTTTATTTGAAAGAATATTTCATCTCCTCCTTTATATAGAAGGGTTCACATCAAAACAAATTAAAATCAAACACACAATTATTCCCAAAAACTTTTTATTTCAATTAAACATATGTGCCCTAGCTTAGATAGGGCAAACTTTTGCCCTTGGTAGTTTACACTACCCCACCTCAACCTTGCACCCTATCCCACTCGTTGACCACATTACCTTTGCTTTTTCCTTGATTTTTATTTAAAATAAATAATAGATAAATAATTTTCCTTGCATGAATAAACTACAATAATCAACTTATTTCTTTCAATTCTTCATAAAATTTTGAAGATAAACCTATTATACTAAGGACATCAGGAGCTGACTTCTTACTATATATATCTTCATATCTGGTAGCATGACCTAAAAATAATAATTAGCCAAAACATTCTCCAATATACACAATACACAATGTTCTTTCTACCCTTTTTCATAGGCTATTTGCAGATTGATACACTTTCATTGATGTGAGTAAATACCAAACTAGGGATTTTCTTGGAATAGAATCATTGAAAAATAACTAGGTAAGCTAGGTATATTTTTCCTTTTTCATTTTTTCTTTTTCTTTTATAAGTTTTTTTATTTCATCGATTGAGAAATATTTTGCTCAAGTGTGTAGTATATGTATCAATACAAAACACATATAATTGTTTAAGGTAATAACTCCAATCATTGAGGTCAATACGAATAATTTAGTTGCTTACTTTAGAAAGATGTTTCCAAAATGACTTTGAATTATATTTGAGGAGATTTTAAGATTTAAGTTATTTTATATTAAATGTAGTACTTAATAATAAAGTAATTTCTTAAACAATCCATTTCTCATGAGCATCCATTTCTTTTATGATTGATCTATCATGAACATGAATGGTACCTATTATGCACTCATTGCATAACACTTGTAAATTTAAATCCTAGTGAGGTGCAATTTTTTATTTGTATTAAGATACACATTTTACACCCCACATCAAGTAGGACCTTTGTTGTGGATAGGTGGATGAATGTATTAGAGGTGAAAATTGATACCATTTTATTAATATACGGTCTCAATAAGTCAACCTTATAAAACTAACTTTTTTTTCCTCAAAATTGATCATGCAACATTGTATTTATTATATCATAAAAATGTTTCACATATTTACTACATTGGCCCTAAATTCAATATAATTTGAAAGTTCCAAGGCCCATGACTTGCATTAACTAATTTCTCTAAGGTGTTTAGTTTACTAGATATTTGACTAGGTTATAAATACTTGAGTGTTCAAATAATTTAATAATTTGGAAGGTTGATTGTATTTCCAGTTTGGTAATCAAGGCTAAAAGCTATCATCTTATGAAGGGTTAGAGCCCATCCTTGAGAGTTCCCTTTAAATAGGCTTGAATGATATTTGTATGAAATAATGACTCTGATGATAAGAACACTATTGAGTTTCATACTTATGGTGTTTTCAAACTAACGAGGATATGTTACCCTCTTTTCTTTGCAACTCTCTAAGTATTTTCTCATATAAATCCCATAACCTTGAACCCTAAAATAATAGAACCCAAGATCACAAAACTCTAGAACCCTAAACATATAACCCTATAATTTTGACCTTTAAAACTTGAAACTCCCACCCTTGGAACCCTAAATCCTAGAACCTTGAATAAGGTATAAATTCTCAACTATTCAGATTTAATAATTTGGGAGGTCGGTTGTTTTTCCACCTTGGGATTCAATGCTAAAACTTATCTTCTCTTCAAGGGTTTGAGCCCCTCCTTGAGAGTTACCTTTAAATAGGCTTGAATTATCTTTATATGAAATAATGAATACGATGCTAAGAACACCATTAAGAATGCAAATTCCCAAATGTTTTTGTAGTTTCTTACTCATGGTTTTTTCATGATAACAAGGAGATTTTTACATCTTTTCTTTATAATTATTATAAATATGATGTTTTAGTATTTTTACATTTAATTCCTATAACCTTGAACCCTAAAATCCCATAACCTAGGATCATGAAAACATGTAACCCAAAACATAGAACTTTAAAACGATGACCTATAAAACTTAAAACTCCCACCCTTGGAGCCCTAAACCCTAGAATCTTGACTAAGTTATATAATTGAGTGTTTAGATTTAATAGTTTGGGGGGTTGGTTATTTTCCACACCTTAGGATTCGAGCTTAAATGTTTATCTTCTCACCCAAGGGTTGGAACCCCTCCTTAGGAGTTATATTTATATTTGCTTGATGTATCATTGTATGAACTCATTTTGACTATGATGATCAGAGCACCACTGAGAACACTATTAAGAATGCAAAATCCCAAATGCTTTTAGGGTTTCGTACTTATGGTATTTTCAAGCTAATGAGGATATTTTAAGATATTTTAATTACAACTCACACGTATGATGTTTTGAGTATTTTCTCATGTAAGTCCCAAACCCTAAACTCTAAAACTCTAGAACCCATAACCCAAATCTCTGACCATTAAAACTTAAAATCCCACCACTAAAAAATCAAACCTTAAAACCTCAAACACTGAAGTTATTTTACCCTTGGAAATCTAAGCATTGATTAAGAATCTTGAACGTTGAAATCGAAACCCTAAACACTAAAATTGAAACCCTAAACGATCAAATCAAAATCATGAATGTTGAGTGTGAAACTTAAAAGCTTTGTATGTAGTAATTATTGTCTTTATTTTTGTTGGATTAATATAACTAGAATAAATCCATCTTAACAAATATCTAATGTATGCCAAGAGGTACTTAAAAACTTGAGGTGTTAATCCTACCACAACATAAATACAAAGCATAGGGATTGATATCTCAAGTCTATTGAATAACTCTCAAAACATATCAAATCCATGTTAAGAAGTGTTGATATTTCAATATCTCAAACATCAACTAAGCTAACTAGGGAAATGAACTATTGCATATCATCAATAACCCCTCATAAAGGTGTGGTTCTTTGGAGGGGGAAATTGTTTTTATTTTTATTGTGAAAGGAACTCCAAGAAATTAAAAAATCATGCTTGTGTAAAGTTTAAAATCTATTTTTATAAGATAGGAGTGATTATAACTTAGGAAGGAGAATTGCCACTAGTGTTTGCTATGGGGAGCAAGAAGTTCGCAGGAGATGCTACTAATTTTTAGGGAAGCATCTTTATAAATATTAGTTTATAAATGGTGCAATTTTGTTGATAATATTTTAAAAAATAATTATAATAGAATAATCCATAAAATTTTGTAGTAAAGTCTAACATTTAATTTTTCATGGAACTTTATAGCTATAAAAGAACTCCAAAAAAATATTTGTCATACCTACTACTAAAACTATGGAATGCCACTTCTATGAGACCACCTTCTAAGCTTTTACATCCCAATACTACCACTCTGGTTTCAAGTATACTTATCCATACCATTATTTTGTTTGTAAGAATATTTCATCTCCTCCTTTATATAAAAAGGCACACATCAAAACAAATTACAATCAAACACACAATTGTTCCCAAAAACTTTTTATTTCAATTAAATAGATGTGCCCTAGCTCAGATAGGGCAAACTTTTGCCCTTGGTAGTTTACACTACCCCACCTCAACCCTTCACCCTATCCCACTCGTTGACCACATTACCTTTGATTTTTATTTAAAATAAATAATAGATAAATAATTTTCCTTGCATGAATAAACTACAATATTCAACTTATTTCTTTCAATTCTTCATAAAATTTTGAAGACAAACCTATTATAATAAGGACACGAGAAGCTGACTTCTTACTATATATATCTTTATATCTGGTAGCCTGACTTAAAAATAATAATAAGCTAAATTTTTTTGCAATATACACAATGCACAATTTTGTTTCTACCCTTTTTCATAGGCTATTTACAATTGGCACACTTTCAATGATGTGAGTAAATACCAAACTAGGGATTTTATTGGAATAGATTCATTGTAAAATAACTAGGTAAGCTAGGTATATTTTTCCTTTTTCCTTTTTTCTTTTTCTTTTATAAGTTTTTTTATTTCATCGATTGAGAAATATTTCTCTCAAGTGTGTAGTATATGTATCAATACAAAACACATATAATTGTTTTAGGTAATAACTCCAATCATTGAGGTCAATCAAAATAATTTTGTTGCTTACTTTAGAAAGATGTTTCCAAAACTACTTTGAATTATATTTGAGGAGATTTTTAGATTTAAGTTATTTTATATTAAATGTAGTACTTACTAATAAATTAATTTCTTAAATAACCCATTTCTCATGAGCACCCATTTCTTTTATGATTGATATATCATGAACATGAATGGTATCTATTATGCACTCATTGCATAACACTTGTAAATATAAATCCTATTGAGGTGCAATTTTTTATTTGTACTAAGACACACATTTTACACCCCACATCAAGTAGGACCTTTGTTGTGTATAGGTGGATGACTGTGTTAGAGGTGAAAATTGATACCATTTTGTTAATATATGGTCTCAATAAGTTAACCTTATAAAACCAACTTTTTTTTCCTCAAAATTTATCATGCAACATTGTATTTATTATATCATAAAAATGTTTCACATATTTACTACATTGGCCCTAAATTTAATATAATTTAAAACTACCAAGGCCCATGTCTTGCATTAACTAATTTCTCCAAGGTGTTTAGTTTACTAGATATTTGACTAGGTTATAAATACTTGAGTGTTCAAATAATTTAATAATTTGGAAGGTTGGTTGTGTTTCCAATTTGTTAATCAAGGCTAAAAGCTATCATTTTATGAAGGGTTGAAGCCCATCCTTGAGAGTTCCCTTTAAATAGGTTTGAATTATCTTTGTATGAAATAATGACTATGATGATGAGAAAACTATTGAGTTTCATACTTATGGTATTTTCAAAATAATGAGGATATTTTAAGATATTTTAATTACAACTCACATGTATGATGTTTTGAGTATTTTCTCATATAAGTCCCAAACCCTAAACTCAAACTCTTGAACCCATAACCCAGATCTCTAACCTTTAAAACCTGAATTCCCACCACTAAAACATCAAAACTTGGAACCTTGAACACTAAAGTTATTTTACCCTTGGAAATCTAAGCATTGAATTAAGAATCATGAACATCAAAATTGAAACCCTAAATACTAAAATTGAAACCCTAAACGATCAAATCAAAATCATTAATGTTAAGTGTGAAACTTAAAAGCTGTGTATGCAGTAATTATTATCATTATGTTTGTTGGATTAACATAACTAGCATAAATCCATCTTATCAAAGAGGTACTTAAAAACTTGAGGTGTTAATCCTACCACAACATAAATACAAAGCATAGGGATTGATAACTCAAGTCTATTGAATAACCCTCGACACATATCAAATCCATGTTAAGATGTGTTGATAGTTCAATATCTCAAACATCAACTAATCTAACTAGGGAAGTGATCTATTGCATATCATCAATAACCCCTCATAAAGGGGTGGTTCTTTGGAGGGGACAATTGTTGTTATTTTTATTGTGTAAGGAACCCCAAGAAATATAAAAATCCTGCTTGTGTAAAATTTAGAATCTATTTTTATAAGATAGGAGTGAATATAACTTAGGAAGGAGAATTGCCACTTGTGTTTGTTATGGGGGGCAAGAAGTTTGCAGGAGATGCTACTAATTTTTAGGGAAGCATCTTTATAAATATTAGTTTATAAATGGTGCAATTTTATTGATAATATTTTTTAAAATAATTTTAATAGAATAATCTGTAAAATTTTATAGTAAAATCTAACATTTAATTTTTTTATGGAACTTTATAACTATAAAAGAACTCCAAAAAAATCATTGTCATACCTACTACTAAAACTATGGAATGCCACTTCTATGAGACCAACTTCTAAGCCTGTACATCCTAATACTACCATTCTGGGTTCAAGCATACTTATCCATACCATTATTTTATTTGTACAAATCTTTCATCTCCTCCTTTATATAGAAGGGCACACATCAAAACAAATTAAAATCAAGCACACAATTATTCCCTAAAACTTTTTATTTCAATTAAACAGATGTACCCTAGTTCAGATAGGGCAAACTTTTGCCCTTGGTAGTTTACACTACCCCACCTCAACTGATGAGGCTAGGATATGCCCAATAAATGTATAATAAATGACCTCATCTTACTCTCTCTTTCTATTAAGTTTGATTGCATTTTGTAACTTTTATTTTGATCTGAGATGAGTTAGGATGTGATTATCCATCTTTTTTTGATTGTGATTCTAACGTTTTAAAAGACCTATAATTCTTAACAAGTGTGTTGAAATTCTAGTTTTGCAATAAAACAGGTCATCATCAGGCTAAATAACAAATATGAAGTGGATTGCATGTTTTTGAAAGCATTGGACTCAATTTAGATTAGTTCTAGAACCTACAGAATCTATTCTAGAATCATCACAATTAGTTCTGAAACCTACAGAATCTATTTTGAAACCATCACAATTAGCTCCAGTACTCCTATAGATAAGCTCCAAATTTTTTTGCGGCTAGATATGGAACTGATGAGGATCTATTCCAAATGGCTGGCAATCTGTCGGATTAATGATCCTATTAAATCAGGAATAGATTCCTAATTTTTTGAACTTGTAGAATCAAGACATTTATCACACAGCTGGACATCTTGATTCAGCATCTATTCTGGGCATGATTCAGTTTAATCGTATCTATGAAATAGTTACAGCCATCAAAGCATCTATATATACAGACCTGGGAATTTAGTAAAAGAGATATAGATATAGAAGATAGAAGATAGAGAAAATAATTGAAGAATAGAGAGATAAATGATAGATTAGTACATTTGTAATACAGAACATTTTATTAATGAAATAGCCATTTTTGTTCTGAAAGCAAATTAAATTGTTTAAATCATGTTCTAGGCGGAGCAAGGGCCCACTCCTCCAAAGAACCAAGATCTTCATTTTTGTTGGTATTTATATTTCTATTTGCAAAAGTAAATAGGTAACTCTGTTAAATTTATAAATGCTTCCAACTCTTTAAAGTTAAGATTTGTTGTAAATTTGTTCCTGCAGGCCTTTTAGATTAAATTTTCATTTCTGCAATGTGTGTTTGTTTCTAGCAATCAATTTCATTTCCGTAACGTGTGTTTGTTTCTAGCAATCTATTTCATTTACGCAACATGTGTTTGTTTCCAGTAATATGTTTCATTTCTACAATGTGTGTTTATTTCTAGCAATATATTTCATTTCTGCAACGTGTGTTTATTTCTGGCAGATTTACATAGTTTGATTCCAATAAATTTTTAACCAAGAAATCCTTAAGACATTAAAAACTAAAAAAAAAATAAACAAATACCTCCATTCAATTACTAAATCTATATGATTCCTCTTGTTGCATATAGCTTGAGACACAACCCTGGTTAAATATGACATCAACAAAAAGTTGATTAAATGAAGGGGATGACGACACCCATCATTTTTGGCGTCATTTTCAGGGAAGACTAGTTGGAATTTTCTAATTAGGTGTCAACAAGAGCAATAATAATTCATTTAGTAATTAAATAAATTTTCCCTAATTTATGAGTAGACCACGAGATTCCAAGGGTAGATTTCTCCCCAAAATATTTGAACAAGAAATTCCATCATCCTCTAGTTTAAGAAAGGACGTTGAGCAAGAATTGGAGGCACCATTATCTCCTACAAGACAAGAAGCAGTTGTTAATTTCCTTTGGCACATAATTATGGTAAAGTTTGGAGCACCAAGAAGCTTAGTTTCAGACCAGGGACCATAATTTATATCCAATATGATCCAGGCCATCACAATGTATTATCAGATCAATCATAGGAAGTCATCTCCCTATCACCCGCAAACAAATTGACAAGTTGAAGTAACAAATAGAGAATTAGAAAATATACTCACTAAAATAGTTGAAGCTGAAAGAAGAGATGGGTAAAAAGATTACCTGAAGCTGTCTAGGCTTACAATACAACTTGGAAAACCACAACAGGGTTTTCACCATATGAGTTAGTCTATGGGAAAAATCCCTTGTTGCCTATTGAGTTTGAACTACAAATATTGAGGACAACAGCTAAGGTGGGAATTGAATTGGATGTAGCTCAAAAGGAGCGAATCCTTTAACTCAATGAATTAGATGAATTCAGAATGGAAGCACTTCACCAGACAGAGATAATCCAAGGTCAAAGGAAGCGATGGCATGATTCACATATCAAGGAAAGAAAATTCAAAGTAGGAGAGTGAGCATTGTTGTTTGATTCTAAGTAACAATAATTCAAAGGTAAATTAAGAACCAGATGGTTGGGACCTTATCAAATCAAACAGATATTTGACAATGGTTCTATCCAGTTACTTCCCATTGATGGCAACAGAAGAATACTCTTGGTCAATGGACATAGGTTAAAACTTTATAGGAAGCCTCCTACTAAGGATGAATTCTTGAAGCATATTGAAGCAAACAAAGAATTTGATCATATGGAAGATCACAGTTCTTCCAAAATGATAAAATAATCAGATGAAAAGATCCAGAATAAAGGGAAGAGAATGAAAACTAGTAAATGGCATTCTCTTCCAAAAAATAAAAAATAAAAAAATCAGAGATCAATTGAAAATCGGTGATGGCAGTTGATCTTCTTAAATAAATGGCTAATTCAAATAAAACTTTTTTGAATTCTAACTATTTTCTAACCATTTTTCAGGGATGATGTGTCAGCATGACGGAGGGATTACATCATCAAGGATGGTAATTATGTTTTTAACTTGTTAAAGGTTAAATGGAAAGTTTGCATGTGTGATTAAACTTGATTTAGAAAGATTAGTATGATGATTCATCTATTATACATCATGGTTAAATGTGCAAAATCATGATAAGGATATTGATGATGGAATGAGTTGGTGGATGATAACCATAAATAATCATTCTTATGATTGAAGCAACTGAATCCGCTAGTTCTGTAGCTAAGTACAGTAGTTCCGCAACTAAAATTGATAAGTTTCACAGCTGAGTACATTAATTTTACAACTGAATTTGCCAAATCAGTAACCGAATCTACTAGTTCTGTAGCTAAAATCGTTAGTTTCACTGATATGAGAATCAATTTTTAGCTAACATGTGAAAGATTCAAAGAAGAACGAATCATGGGAATAAAAAAGAAGTCAGAACTAGACAATGATACCCAACTCCTTGCAAATGAAGAAGTAGCAAATATCTTTCAACAGACAGGATGGCTAGAGTTTTTAAGGAAATTTCCAAAATACAATGATGAACTGGTAAGATAATTTATTATCAATTTAGAGAAAACAAGGACAAATATTAGGAAAGTTTTCATGCCTTTTTCTGTGAATATCATAAGTGAGATGTCTGGAATACTGATAATGCATGTCCCAAACCCTGTCAAAGGGACATTGAAAGACCTGGTTGAAACCCTATTGAAAGAAGGGGAAGTTGAACCCCAATATGTTTATAATACAAAGAAAATCATCAAAGGAGTTAAGAGGGCCAGCTTGCCCAAACCCTTTGACAGAGTAGCATTCTGGATAGTTAAATATTTAACCTATGATGGACAATTTGGGACAGTAGGAAAAGAAGTCCTAAAAATCCTTATACACCTTAGATATGGAGCCAAAAAACTAGAATATATAGTAAACCTTCCAGGGTTTCTTTTTGACTCCATCCATAGCATGGCCCAGAGGTATTCTTGGGGTGTAGGAACAATTAGACATCATGGGTTAGTGCATTTAGTATGCCAACACCATTTCCTTTTCAAGAAAAATGGGGAAGAAATGTGGGATCAATTTCTTGGAAAATTTGGACAAAAACCTGGTATTCCCAAAAGAACAATAGCAACTCCTCCTGCTCCTTCAGTTCATTTGAAAATTGCTACCATTGTTGAGGAAAAGAAAAGATTAGGGGAAGAGGAAATACCAAAAAGAAGAAAATATGGAAGAAAAGTTAAAATTTTAGACCCTACTGTACCTTCTCAAGCCATTTCTTCTTTTGCTGAGGCTATAGAAGAATTGATACATGTCTCTAACAATGACAGTTCACCTAGGCTTGAGCAAAAGGCGAACATCAGAAGAAGTTCTAAGAGGAGACATATGTCTGCACATTTTGAGGCTCCTCAAGCAAAAAAATGTCATAAAAAGTCTAAAGAAAGTTTAGAGGAGCTGGAAGAACAAGAAAGGCTAGAAATTGAAGCTACTGCTATTTTGGGCAGCATGGCCATGACTCCTCCTAGACCAAGCCAAGTAGAAAAGGAAAAAGAAGATGAAAGATTTGAGGAGCCAGTTTTCCAAGAAATGGATGAGACTGTAGCACCATCACATGCAGAAGATGAACAGGCATCTTAGAGAAGGAAAGGGAAATCCCCTATGGTGGAAGAGGAATGTTTAACTCCCCAAGAACTTTCAGAAAAAGAACAAAACCAACAGATTAAACAGGATCTATTTTTGTCTAGAGTAGAACTCATTATCAAGGAAAAGGATGAGGAATTAAACTTCCTCAAACTCAAGTTATAACAGAAGGAAATGCTCTTTGCAGACTTAACAATCCAATTCATAGCCAAGAATGAGGAATTAGCAGAAATTAAAAGGCAACTAATGGAGAATGAGAAAAAATGTACAATACAGACCTCTGTGTCAATAGTCTCTGCACAGATTGAATTGATTTATCTACCACTCAAGCAGTTATGGGATGACACATGCAGACAACTCAATGAAATCAAAGCATCCAATACAGACTTGAAAGGCAAACTGGTGGAAGAAAAAGCAAGGAAGGAATGGGAAGACAAATTTTACAAGGACGAAAATGATAAGTATAAATGTCTTGTGAAAATACAAATAGTTTGTATGATGAGTGAGAAGTTGCTTGCGTGCAGAAGACCTTCTCCTATTTATAGCATGTTTTTAGAGGAACAATTCATTTGCTGGTAGTTGGCAAGGATAGCATGTGGCCTTCCACATGAAATAAAAGATGAAGCTAATTTCTCAGCCGCCTACTCCTTAGCTAATATAGAACAAAAAAACCTTCTTTGTGAATTTTACCTCTGTAATTTTATGCTAGAAAGAAATACAAGTTTTATGATCAATTTGTATGTAGAAGAAAGCCAGCTTAACGCATTTGTCTCTATTCTTCAAAATCAGATTGCATGGAAAGAAAGGGATTCATAGCATTGGTCAAAGACTAATTCATCCGGTCTCTGTAATCCACTTGCCTTAGCTACATATTTCCAATCCCATGCATTTAATGATAAATTCAAGGGACCTTATCTTTTCAATTTACAACAAAACATGGATGTCTTCACCTCTTATGAAAGGGCAAATTTTGATAATATCTATGATGCATGTTTAAAAAGATGGGAATTTCTCCAAGTGGCATTGAAACGAAGGGAAGTAATATCCCCTTCAAATTTGATCTGGAGTTTAGAAAGGGCAAAAGCTTTATGCACAATAATTCCTCAGATCAATGAAAATCCCCTAAGAATATGGATAGGAATGTGGACAAGGCCACCTCTACTTCTCACCCCCATATCTCCTTGGCAAAACAGAGAACCTCAACATCCCACTTAATTTAAGGAATGGAAAAGAAAAGTAGAAGCAGGAGCAGGGTATAGTACTTTTGAATCAAAGCATTGGGATATTCAGTTCAAGCCATTTGATCTAAGCAATAAAATGGAATGCAGGATATACAATCTTGAATTTGAAGAGTGAAGTTTGTAAAGGGACTTACAAATAAGTAAGTATGGGGGAAGTGATGAGGCCAATATATGCCCAATAAATGTATAATAAATGACCTCATCTTACTCTCTCTTTCTATTGAGTTTGATTGCATTTTGTAACTTACATTTTGATCTGAGATGAGTTAGGATGTGATTATCCATCTTTTGTTGATTGTGATTCTAACGTTTTAAAAGACCTATAATTCCTAACAAGTGTGTTAGAAAATTCTAGTTTTCAATAAAATAGGTCATCATCGAGATAAAGAACAAATATGAAGTGGATTGCATGTTTTTGGAAGCATTGGACTCAATCAGATTAGTTCTGGAACCTGCAGAATCTATTGTGGAATCATCACAGTTAGTTCTGAAACTTGAAGAATCTATTTCAGAACCATCACAGTTAGCTCCAGTACTCCTATAGATAAGCTCTGGAATTTTTGCAGCTAGATATGGAACTGATGATGATCTATTCCAAATGGTCGGCGATATGTCAGATCAATGATCCCATTAAATCAGGAACAAATTCTCAATTTTTTGAACTTGCAGAATCAAGACATTTATCACACAACTGGACATCCAACCACATCTTGATTCAGCATCTATTCTGGGCACGATTCAGTTCCATCGTATCTATGAAATAGTTATAGTCATCAAAGCATCTATATATACAAACCTGGGAATTTAGTAAAATAGATATAGATATAGAATATAGAAGATAGAGAAAATCATTGAAGAATAGAGAGATAAAGGATATATTAGTACATTTGTAATACAGAACATTTTATCAATGAAATAGCCATTTCTGTTCTGAAAGCAAATTAAATTGTTCAAATCATGTTCTAGGTGGAGCAAGGGCCCACTCCTCCAAAGAACTAGGATCTTCATTTTTGTCGGTATTTATATTTATATTCGCAAAAGTAAATAGGTAACTCTGTTAAATTTATAAATGCTTCCAACTCTTTAAAGTTAAGATTTGTTGTAAATTTGTTCCTGCAGGCGTTTTAGATTAAATTTTCATTTCTGCAATGTGTGTTTGTTTCCAGCAATCAATTTCATTTTTGCAACGTGTGTTTGTTTCCAGCAATCTATTTCATTTCTGCAACGTGTGTTTGTTTCCAGCAATCTATTTCATTTCTACAACGTGTGTTTATTTCCAACAATCTATTTCATTTCTGCAATGTGTGTTTATTTCTGGCAGATTTACATAGTTTGATTCCAATAAGGTTTTAAACAAGAAATCCTTAAGACATAAAAAGCCCCCCACCCAAAAAAAAAAAAAAAATACAAATACCTCCATTCAATTACTAAATCGCTACGATTCCTCTTGTTGCATATAGCTTTAGACACAACCCTAGTTAAATATGACATCAACAGAAAGTTGATTAAATGAAGGGGAAGATGACACCCATCATCAACCCTGCACCCTATCCCACTCGTTGACAACATTACCTTTACTTTTTACTTGATTTTTATTTAAAATAAATAATAGATAAATAATTTTCCTTGCATGAATAAACTATAATAATCAACTTATTTGTTTCAATTCTTCATAAAATTTTGAAGACAAACTTATTATATTAAGGACATCAGGAGCTGACTTCTTACTATATATATCTTCATATCTAGTACCCTGACTTAAAAATAATAATTAGCCAAAACTTTCTCCAATATACACAATGCACAATGTTCTTTCTACCCTTTTTCATAGGCTATTAGCAAATTGGTACACTTTCATTGATGTGAGTAAAAACCAAACTAGGGATTTTCTTGGAATAGATTCATTGCAAAATAACTAGGTAAGCTAGGTATATTTTTCTTTTTTCCTTTTTTCTTTTTCTTTTATAAGTTTTTTTTTATTTCATCGATTGAGAAATATTTTACTCAAGTGTGTAGTATATGTATCAATACAAAACACATATAATTGTTTAAGGTAATAACTCCAATCATTGAGGTCAATCCAAATAATTTTGTTGTTTACTTTAGAAAGATGTTTCCAAAACTACTTTGAATTATATTTGATGAGATTTTAAGATTTAAGTTATTTTATATTAAATGTAGTACTTAATAATAAAGTAATTTTTTAAATAACCCATTTCTCATGAGCATCCATTTCTTTTATGATTGATCTATCATGAACATGAAGGGTATCTATTATGCACTCATTGCATAACACTTGTAAATATAAATCCTAGTGAGGTGCAATTTTTTTATTTGTACTAAGACACACATTTTACACCCCACATCAAGTAGGACCTTTGTTGTGTATAGGTGGATGATTGTGTTAGAGGTGAAAATTGATACCATTTTGTTAAGATATGGTCTCAACAAGTCAACCTTGTAAAGCAAAAAAAACTTAAAAACTTGAGGTGTTAATCTACCACAACATAAATACAAAGCATAGGGATTGATAACTCAAGTCTATTGAATAACCCTTGACACATATCAAATCCATGTTAAGATGTGTTGATAGTTCAATATCTCAAACATCAACTAATCTAACTAGGGAAATGAACTATTGCATATCATCAATAACCCCTCATAAAGGGGTGGTTCTTTGGAAGGGGCAACTGTTGTTATTTTTATTGTGGAAGGAACCCCAAGAAATATAAAAATCCTGCTTGTGTAAAATTTAGAATCTATTTTTATAAGATAGGAGTGACTATAACTTAGGAAAGATAATTGCCACTAGTGTTTGCTATGGGGGGGAAAGAAGTTTGCAAGAGATGCTACTAATTTTTAGGGAAGCATCTTTATAAATCTTAGTTTATAAATGGTGCAATTTTGTTGATAATAATCCGTAAAATTTTGTAGTAAAATCTAACATTTAATTTTTCATGGAACTTTATAACTATAAAAGAACTCCAAAAAAATCTTTGTCATACCTACTACTAAAACTATGGAATGCCACTTCTATGAGACCACCTTCTAAGCTTGTACATCCCAATACTACCATTCTGGGTTCAAGCATACTTATCTATACCATTATTTTGTTTGTAAGAATCTTTCATCTCCTCCTTTATATAGAAGGGCACACATCAAAACAAATTAAAATCAAACACATAATCGTTCCCAAAAACTTTTTATTTCAATTAAATAGATGTGCCCTAGCTCAGATAGGGCAAATTTTTGCTCTTGGTAGTTTACACTACCCCACCTCAACCGTGCACCCTATCCCACTTGTTGACCACATTAACTTTACTTTTTACTTGATTTTTCTTTAAAATAAATAATAGATAAATAATTTTCCTTGCATGAATAAACTACAATAATCAACTTATTTCTTTCAATTCTTCATAAAATTTTGAAGACAAACCTATTATACGAAGGACATCAGGAGCTGACTTCTTACTATATATATCTTCATATCTGGTAGCCTAACTTAAAAATAATAATTAGCCTAAACTTTCTCCAATATACACAATGCATAATGTTATTTCTACCCTTTTTCATAGGCTATTTGCAAATTGGCACACTTTCATTGATGTGAGTAAATACCAAACTAGGGATTTTCTTGCAATAGATTCATTGCAAAATAACTAGGTAAGCTAGGTATATTTTTCCTTTTTCCTTTTTTCTTTTTCTTGTATAAGTTTTTTTATTTCATCGATTGAGAAATATTTTGCTCAAGTGTGTAGAAAGTATTGTACTTATTTGTGTTATATGTATCAATACAAAACACATATAATTGTTTAAGGTAATAACTCAATCATTGAGGCCAATCCAAATAATATTGTTACTTACCTTAGAAAGATGTTTCAAAAACTAATTTGAATTATACTTGAGGAGATTTAAAGTTTCTTCTTCTTATTGCTCTTAAATAGTTATTTTATTTTAAATGTAAGTACTTATTAATGAAGTATTTTTTTACATGACCCTTTTCTCATGAGCATCCATTTCTTTTATGATTGATCTATCATGAACTTGAATGGTGTCTATTGTGCACTCATTGCATAACACTTGTAAATATAAATCCTAGTGAGGTGCATTTTTTTATTTGTACTAAGAGACACATTTTACACCCCACATCAAGTAGGACCTTTGGTGTGTATAGGTGGACGATTATATCTGAGGTGAAAATTGATACCATTTTGTTAAGATATGGTCTCAACAAGTCAACCTTGTAAAGCAAAAAAAATTTCCTCAAAATTTATCATGCGACATTGTATTTATTATACCCTAAACATGTTTCACATATTTTCTATGTTGGCCCTAAATTTAATAGAATTTGAAACTACCAAAGGCCCATGTATTGCATTAACTAATTTCTCCTATGTGTTTAGTTGACTAGATATTTGACTAGGTTATAAATACTTGAGTGTTCAAATAATTTAATAATTTGGGAGATTGGTTGTATTTCCACTTTAGGATTCAGCATAAAGGTTGTCTTCTCGTGAAGGGTTGGAGCCCCTCCTTGAGAATTACATTTAAATAGGCTTGAATTATCTTTGAATGAAATAATGACTATGATGATGAGAACACCATTGAGTTTCATACTTATGGTGTTTTCAAACTAACGAGGATATGTTCATCTCTTTTCTTTGCAACTCTCATGTATTTGATGTTTTGAGTATTTTCTCATATAAGTTCCATAAACTTGAACCCTAAAATCGTAGGACCCTAGATCATGAAACCCTAGAACCCTAAACATATAACCCTATAACTCTGGCCTTTAAAACTTGAAACTCCAATCCTTGGAAGCCTAAACCCTAAAACCTTGAATAAGGTATAATTTCTCTAGTGTTTAGATTTAATAATTTGGGAGGTCAGTTGTTTTTCCACCTTGGGATTCATCGTTAAAGCTTATATTCTCTTCAAGGGTTTGAGCCCCTCTTTGATAGTTACCTTTAAATAGGCTTGAATTATCTTTGTATGAAAGAATGACTATGATGTTGAGAGCACCATTAAGCATGCAAAATCCCAAATGTCTTTGTCGTTTCTTACTCAAGGTTTTTTCAAGCTAATAAGGAGATTTTTAACTCTTTTCTTTGCAACTCTTAAGAATACAATGTTTTATTATTTTCCCATGTAAGTCCCAAAACCTTGAACCCTAAAATCAGATAACCCTGGATCGTGAAACCCTATAACCCAAAACATAGAACTCTAGAACTGTGACCTCTAAAACTTGAAACCCCTACCCTTGGAGCCCTAAACCCTAGAACCTTGACTAAGTTATAAAAACTTGAGTGGTTATATTTAATAGTTTGGGAGGTTGGTTGTTTTCCACACCTTAATATTTGAGCTTAAATGTTTATCTTCTTACCCAAGGGTTAGACCCCTCCTTAAGGGTTATCTTTAAATAGGCTTGATGTATCATTGTATGAACTCATTTTGACTATGACGATGAGAACACGATTGAGAACACTACTAAGAATGCAAAGTCCCAAATGCTTTTGGGGTTTTGTACTTATAGTATTTTCAATCTAACGAGGACATTTTAAAATCTTTTCATTGCAACTCACATGTATGATGTTTTGAGTATTTTATCATGTAAGTCCCAAACCTTGACCTCTAAAACTCTAAAACCCATAACCCAGATTTCTAACCTTTAACACTTAAATTTCTAGCACTAAAACCTCAAACCTTGGAACCTTGAATAGTGAAACTTTTACCCTTGGAAATCTAAGCCTTGAATTTAGAACCCTAAATG
Organism: Torreya grandis; assembly: GCA_037957365.1. Classification (NCBI taxonomy): domain Eukaryota; kingdom Viridiplantae; phylum Streptophyta; class Pinopsida; order Cupressales; family Taxaceae; genus Torreya; species Torreya grandis. The sequence goes on from JARHVA010002304.1 coordinate 1,427,834, forward strand.
TTAAAATCGAAACCCTAAATACTAAAATTGAAATCCTAAACGATCAAATCAAAACCTTGAATGTTGAGTATGAAACTTAAAAGCTTTGTATGTAGATGTTTTGAGTATTTTATCATGTAAGTCCCAGACCTTGACATCTAAAACTCTAAAACCCATAACCCATATTTCTAACCTTTAAAATTTAAATTCCCAACACTAAAACCTCAAATTTTGGAACTTTGAATAGTGAAACTTTTACCCTTGGAAATCTAAGCCTTGAATTTAGAATCCTGAATGTTGAAATTGAAACCCTAAATACTAAAATTGAAACCCTAAACAATCAAATCAAAACCTTGAATGTTGAATGTGAAACTTAAAAACTTTATATGTAATAATTACTGTCATTATATTTGTTGGATTAACATAACTAATACAAATTCATCTTAACAAAGATCTAATATATATAAGAGGTACTTGAAATTTAAGTTACTAATCCCACTACAACATAAATACAAAAGCATAGAGATTGATACCTCAAATCTATTGGATAACTCTAAATGCATATCAAATCTATAGTAAGATGTGTTAATAGTTCATTATCTCAAATATCAACTAGGGAAATGAATTATTGCATAGCATCAATAACCCCTCATTAAAAGGGTGGATCTATGGAAGGGGGAACCACTGTGATTTTATAATGTAGAGAACCCCAAGAAATATAAAAAATTTATTTGTGCAAAATTTAAAATCTATTTTTAAAATATAAAAGTGACTATAATTTAGGAAGGAGAATTTCTGATGGGGGTTGCTCTGGAGGGCAAGAAGTTTGGAGGGACAGCTACTAATTTTTTTGGGGAAGCATCTTATAAATCTCAGTTTATAAATGGGGCAATTTTATTGATAATATTTTTTAAAATAATTTTAATAACATTATTAGTAAAAATCTGTAGCAATATCTAACATTTAATTTCATGGAACTTTATAACTACAAAATACACAGTGCATAGTCTTCTTTCTACCCTTTTTCAGAGGCTATTTGCAGATTGGCACACTTCCATTGATGTCAGTAAATAACAAACTCGGGATTTTGAATAGATTTATAGCAAAACAACTACGTAATCTAGGTATACTTTTCCTGTTTCCCTTTTCTATGCAATCAATGCAGTTTTGCTTGAATGGAACATGCAATGACATTGACAAACAATCAAACACTCATTTGCTAACATGTTTATTGTAAACTAAATAAAGAAATTCATGAAAACCCAACAAAATTATTTATTTACATCCCAAAACCAAGTCATGCCTTGACCAAAAAAATTCAAATGTTAACTCTGCAATTTCCTTTCATCTCTAGTTTACTCAAATTCAAATTCAATCATATCAAAATTAATAGAATGGACACTCTTTTTCACATTCACATTCAACTCCAATCCTATTCAAATGACAATGCTCAATCCAATACAGACACAAACGACTTTGGTCATTTGTTACACCTCTGTACCAGCTCTCAAATGCTGAAACAAGTCCATGCACAGATGCTCATAACAGGCCTTGAACAAGACATATTTCTAGGTGCCAAACTCCTCACCATGTATGCCAAATATAACAATCTTGAAAATGCAAACCTGGTTTTTGATAAAATACAATACCCAGATGTTTATATATGCAATTTGATGATTAAGGCCTACACCCAAAGTGGCCTGTGGAAGGAAAGTTTAGGCCTCTATAAAGACATGCAATGTGCAGACATAAAACCAGACAATTTTACCTTTCCCTTTGTACTAAAGGCATGTGCAAGCTTATCAGCTCTGCAAGAGGGCAGAGAGATTCATGATGACATAGTTGAAGCTGGTTTTGAGTCCCATGTTGTTGTGGGTACTGCATTGATAAATATGTATGCAAAATGTGGGAGTGTAGAGGATTCACGCCAAGTGTTTGACAAAATGTTTGAGAGAGATGTGTTCTCATGGAGCGCAGTGATTGCAGGGTATGCACAGAATGGATATGCCAAGGAAGCATTGGTGCTCTTTGAGGAAATGCAGGTGAAAAAAGGCATGTTGCCGGATTCTGTTGTTATGGTGAGCGTTTTGCAGGCGTGCGGCGATGTGGGGGATCTGCAACAGGGGATGTTAGTTCATGATTATGTCGTTAGATGTGGGTTTGAGTTAGATATTGAGGTGGGGAATTCGCTGGTTGCAATGTATGCCAAGTGTGGGAGCACGAAGTCTTCACGACAAGTGTTTGAGAAAATAGCTCAGAAAAATGTGGTTTCATGGACTGCAATGATTGTTGGCTATGCCCAGAATGGACAGGGAATTGAGGCCTTGGAACTTCTTTGTCAAATGAGACTTGTAGGTGTGGAGCCCAATTCAGTAACCATAACCGCTGTGCTATTGGCGTGTGCTGATTTGGTTTCTCTGCAACAAGGCAAGTTGATTCATGATTATGTCGTAGGACATGGATTTGCATCAAACGAGTTTGTGGCCAATTCCCTCATTGATGTGTATGCGAAATGTGGTAGTCTAAAGGATGCACGCCTTGTGTTTGACAGAATGCCTCAGAGAAGCATTGTGTCATGGAATACCATGATTGCAGGATATGCCCAAAATGGATATCCCGATGAGGTTTTGGCAATGTTTAATCAGATGCAGCTAGCAGGCATAATGCCAGACTCGTTCACTATTGTGAGTGTGCTGTCTGCATGCGCACATGTGGCAGATTTGCGACAAGGTAAGTGCATCCATGACTACATAATAAGAACTAGTCTGAAGTCAAATATATTTGTAGCTAATGCCCTGATAGACATGTATTCCAAGTGCAAAAGTCTAGACATTGCACACCAAATGTTTGACAGAATGTGTATTAGAGATGTGATTTCATGGAATGTGATGATTTCTGGATATGCCCAGAACGGCTATGCTAATGAGGCATTGGAACGCTTTGCTGAAATGCAACTAGTGGATGTGAAACCCGATGCAGAAACAATGGTAAGTTTGCTCTTGGCATTTGCCAATTTGGGAGCTTTGCATCAGGGCATGTGGATTCACAGTTACGTGATTAGAAGAGGTTTAGAGTTTGATGTTTTTGTCGAAACGGCTCTTATAGACATGTATGCCAAATGTGGGAATGTAGATATTGCAAGGCAGTTGTTTGACACTGTGTCTAAAAAGACTGTAGTTGCATATAGTGCAATGATTGCAGGGTATGGAATGCATGGGTATGGCGAGGATGCCCTTGCACTTTTTTCCCAGATGCAACAGACAAGCTTGAAGCCAAATGCGATCACCTTCATTTCTGTTTTGTCAGCATGTAGTCATTCAGGGCTAGTGGATGAGGGTTGGCGGCACTTTAATTGCATGAGTAGAGAATATCGCATCTCGCCAATGCTGCAGCATTATGCATGCATGGTTGATCTTCTGGGACGTGCTGGACGCCTATACGAGGCACACGACTTCATTGAAAAGATGCCAATACGTCCTAATGCTGATGTGTGGGGAACATTGCTTGGTGCGTGCAAAATTCACTGCAATACCGAGGTAGGAGAGCGTGTAGCAGAGATCCTCTTTGACTTGGAACCTGGAAATGCTGGATATTATATACTGTTGTCGAATCTATATGCCGCAGCAGGCAGGTGGGATGAAGTAGCAAAGGTGAGAACAAAGATGAAAGAAAGGGGACTGAAAAAGGCCTCAGGGTGGAGTTCTATTCAGATCAATAATCAGTTTCATTCATTCCATTCGGGAGATAGTTCACATCCTGAATCTATTAAAATATATGCAATATTGGAAACTTTGACTAGGCATATGAAAGATGCAGGGTATATGCCCAACACAAACTTTGTCCTGCATGATATGGACTAATCGACGAGGGACACTAACTTTGTGCTGCGTGATATGGACTAATTGACGAGGAAAAATATAGCCAATATTTATACTAGAGTGGATTAATATCCTATTTCTTAAGTGTCCAGATCAACCATAATGTCATAACTGCAGGACAACCTATGTCAGCTCAAGAGTTTGAGAGATGTTTCGAAGAGTTAATGATTTTCACAGGCCGATCATGCTGAATGCAAAGAGGGAAAAATCGGATGTTTGTGTGTAAATGCACACTCTCTTTCTCCAATATTAGATTTCCCATTACCTGTGCCTCATCAGCGAAAAGTCTTATCGCAATTTATGTTAAGCTGGTGCACATAAGCATGAAAATGCCTATGAAGTTGATATTTGCCACCAAGAGTCAACAATTTTCCACATATGCATATAATTATCTACATTGCCTTGCAAAGCCGCTCAAAATGGCCACTTTGGCCATATCAATGGCCTTGCATATGTAATCCATAATGATTTTTTTCCTAATCCAGCATCATAAAGACTTTCACCAATGTTTCTAGTAGCATGATTAGTGAAACCCCCAGCCGCCCGTCTAAGGAGGGCAATGTAGTGGAGGATGGGTTTAAGGCACTAGGAGAAGGAAGAGCAGAGTAGCAGTTATCTATTATTGTCATGCTAACAACTCTTCTATGAGGTGCTTTTAGGGAAAGGCATAGCACTAGTGTCACCACCCTTGAGACTCTCAAGATAATGGAGATAGTCATTATGAATCTACATTTTTATTGGTGGATATACATCCACTAATTGTAATTTTCCCTACATGATGTTTAAGAGGAAATTGTCTGAGGCCAATTTTGTCAATTGATGATCTTTTACTTCATACTTAAAATTTCGAAGAGGATTTTTTTTCATCACATTCTCAATCTTCTGGTTGGAAATTATCAGCCTTAATCTGTTCTCTGCCTTGTTTATATGGTTAAAATCTTCTGGTAGATTTGCTTTTTTTGGGCCTGAGTAGATCTTGATATCTTATGTTATCTTTTATCTATAACGTATATGGATCAATAAAATTTAGCATATTTTAGGCTCTTAAATTTTTTCTTCGAGTTATTTTATGAGTCTTTCCTTATATGAATGAGCAAATAAAAACAGGATTGAACTAGAATATCTAACCAGCTAATGTTATACATTTTATCTAGTACGTGAGTATAAGTTATTTTTAATTGGTTTACATTTGATTTTTTTAATCTGTTTTGAGCATTTGCTTGTGATAATATGAAGGTAAAACCATAGTCACCACATTCGAATTCGTCGAGAAAAAAATCGGAACTAAAAAATTTAAGATAAAATTCGTGATTAAATTCTGTTAATAAAAATATACTTAAATTTGAGATAAAATTCTTGATTAAAGTTGACAGTAGACATGATAATATAACTTACGTAATTATTTTATATATATCTCATTATTTAATATAACTTATAAATCGAAATATATTCGCATTGAAACTGTTAAAATTGAAATATATAAAAAGATATATTAATATATTTTTTTACATATTAAAATATATATTATTATTATTATTATTTTACATATTAAAAGATACATTAATTTTTTTTTTGACATATTAAATAGGCATGTTAGGAATATATTAATAAATCTCAAAATATTAATGCCACATAATAACGAGGCAGGTCGACATTATCGAACAGGTTGAAACTTGAAACCACAATTTAACGTCCAAGACTCATAAAATTTACTGGCAGGGACCGATTCGGGCGGCAAGTGTGACAGGAAAACAAGAGCAGTTTCGCGACATAGCTTCACTCACCCTAACACAACCTCCTTTGATCTAATGCAGTTTTTGTGGTGTCGTCGATCTACAAGTAGCGTGATTCCTAGGTTACAGAGCAAATGGAGATTGCAGATGAAATAAAGCTTTCGCGATCAGAATAAACTTGCAAAACCCTAAAATGACTAGCTAACATATTTACATGAATTATTAAATGATTTTTTTATGATACTCGTTTGCTTTGAATCGCCATTCGATCCATACGAATAAAATCGCAAATTTTGACGAATTTGTTTCATTTTTTTTGAGATTCAACGTTTTTTGAATTTTATCCTTGAAATTCGGCGAATATGGTTACACTAAGTAAAACTATGAATATGGCCATTAAGGTGGGCGTTATTCTTTTAGTAATAATGCAGAATAAGTTATAGTAATCTGCTTTATTTCTTATAGTGATGTACTCTAACAATAAAAAATAACTATTGTGCATGTCTTGGGGAGTCTAAATTATTTTGTCCACTTGTATGAACTAGTCACTAGCAATTGCACCCAAAGTTGCAAGGGGACGCTCATAGGGATGGGAACATAAGAGTCATTAAAAGCTAGGCTTGTTGCTTAGTTTGGAACACAAATGTAAGCAAAGGAGGTTACATCTTGTAAAATTACATAATTGTTAGGACCACACAAAGTAGAAAGCAATAAAGTAGAAATGGAAGGAAAGTTTAGGACTACACAACGTAAAAGTATACGAATCATACTACAACCTCATACCCACTAGAGACATTTGCAAAAAAAACATCAAAACTTCCTCAATATAAAGGTTACCTTTAAGAACTCTTCAAATCCTAATTTAACAAATTTGGACAAATATGCAAGGAAGTAATCAAATATCAAACCTCATTACACAAATTGATGCATCTAGTTATGCCATTAATGCTTTAGCTACACGAGTCCATTGGTAAAAATTAGGTTTTTCTAGTTTTCTTGCTACAATATTTAAGACTACCAATAAAAATATAGTTATCACATCGTTCATTCCCTTAAAACAATCCAACAAAAATTGAAAAGCAAAACAACATAATTATCTTGCAACAAATGTGCTCGAGAATAAAGCAAGTTCATAAGCTAATCGTGGTGTATACACAATATAAGAAATGATACCCAACAAGATTTGAAAAATAAACTAACCTCCATTGAATAAATATGGTCTCAAACTCATTAAAATAAATGGGCTCTGATAACAAACACATTGTCTAAACTATAGGGAAATGTTGCCCAAATTCGTTACACCAAATTGCCTTGAAAGTACATCGAATAAATTGATTCCATTCTAACAAAATCAAAGAACATGAAATTTGCATAGCAAGCAAAACAATATTGTGAATTCAACCTCACTACATAATTTGCAAAATCTAGCTGAAAAACTAAACCCTATATCAAATTTTATGAATAAAAATTTGAAACCCTAACATCAAATAACCTTGACCTTGAAACCCTAGCCTTGAAGCCTAAATGACATTGACATCCTTAAACATGAAACCCAAATGCTGAAACCAAATCTTGAAACCAAATCCTTTCATTTTGACATTAAGAATTTATTGTCAATGAAGAATACATCAAAGATATGAAACTGAATAAGCATAAGTTGTTTTGATGAAACTAAATAACCTTAAGGTGATGTAGTTGCGATCAGGGGTCTCAATGCAGAATGTCACATCCCACTTTCTCATGTCGGGTTTTAAGGCACATGTATGTGATTAAGCGTTACAAAACATAATTAATAATGTTTGGTTTATGTACAATCAGGGATTGATTTGATTTATATGATTTCAATTCAGTCCAATTATGTTATCACGTTTCTATGTTTATGTGACAAAACTAAGACAAATATATATTATACAATTATGTGGAATAATTGTTAGTTATCGTGCTTTACTAAATATCATGTGATTTTGATATCATAATTTGAATAACTATTATCTATTCACTTGTCTGTGACACATGTATAGTCTCCTTGATGTGAAGGAGAGCATCATCAAATAGGAGGAGCTATAATTGAATTATGGACAGGGGAGAGAGTATCTCATAGAATGAGGGGTAATTATACTATAAGTGTCACATCTCAATTTCACCCTATGTCAAATAAACCTTTACTCATTGATTAGTATAGTCATTATGTGGTGATTACCATTGCTTTGATTTGAGCATTTTAACATATACTAACTAGTATATGATATTGTTGATTAGTTACATTACGTGACAATTATATTTTGACAATTTTGTACATTAAGGATGTATATTTGTTAGTTTAGTATCTTTGATTGATATATATGATGACTTGGACTAACTACCTATTTGTTGCAAAGTGGATACAGGATAGGTCCTACCCTCAGAGCTTGACGAGGTAAAACATCATCATAGAGGGTCGGCTAGATGGAGCGATTAGGAAAAATATCAGTGGGAAATGCTAGTGACCCTACACACACGCACATTAGATTCTAAATGATATTTGCGTAAAAATGCTAGTGTGTATTGCTTGTGATTATATTTGTGCGTGTAAAACTAGTTTTAGTATGCATTTAATTTCTTTAGTCTAATTGACTTGGTTTTTTATTTTAAATCCGAAAAATAAATACTAGTGTTAATAGATATAATTATTGTGAAAATAATTATCTTACAAGTAAAATATAATTAATGACTTATTTTATCTTCCAATTCAATAATTGTTTATCATTATTTAAAAAATAACATGAAAGAGGTGTTAATGCAATTTAAGGTTAAAATTTGAAATATGCATAAAAATTATTTGAAAATTTAGAAAAAAGATTTTATTATTATTCTAGTTAAATTAACATGTTTTATATATAATAAAGATAAAAACTAGATTGTTATAAATTGATATGCATGGATAGATAAAAATAGAAAGTTTCATGCAAGAAGAGGTAGCATAGAATTTAGGAAGAAGTTTGTTTTATAAATAAGGGAGGAACCTAGAGAATTAAAGGAAGACACAGAGGGGAGACACAGAGAAAGCAAGAGAAATTAAAAGGAAAAGATATGTAAAAAAAGAAAGAAAGTGAAAGAGAGAAAAAGCTAAGGGTTGGAAAAAGAGAAAGATAAAGCAATAGTAAGGGCAATTGATAGGTTGTTTTTAAAATTATATTCATGTATTCTAAGTGATATATTTATTATATATATTTGAGGTCTACATACAAATTTATATGCTTGAGTTTTTATGAATAGTGAGGTGTTTGACTTAGAAAATTATGTGTTACTCGTTTACCCAGCATTGAAGCTAAAAACCAGATATTAATTATCACTCCTTGCGTATTAATTGCTATGAACTGTGTTGGATATACTTAGGTCATGTTGAACTTATACATAGTTGCGTAACTAGATAGATATATTGCACGTCTAAATACTAGTATGCTACATTTCAATTTAGGTCAGTGTATCAAATTTTTATGTTGCGATTTGTCCTCTAACCTTAGGTTAGCATTTTGGTTCTTTGAACCAAGTGTAATTTATCCCTTGAGCTTGCATGTAAATTTTAATGCTATGGCTACGTATCAATTATTTTGGTAGAGGTATGCGTTGTAATAGAGTGCAATGTATTGATTTATAAACGTTGTGTTTTGTTTTCTCTAGACCTGAATATACCTTGATATGTTGCACCACATCTTCAAAGACTCATTCTAGTAGTTTGTGTTGCAATTTGGTAAGATTGTATTTTATCTTAGTGGTTGCAATTGCGTTTAGCTTTTCAACCTTGTGCTGTTTACCATATATTTACCCTGCGTTCCACTTAGTGCTGAGTCATTTAATTAAAAAAAGAAGTCATTGAGTTGTTGGCATGTGGTGCTGAGATATAAAGATATAGAGCTAAGTTTAAAATACCCCTGAATTTAATGATTATAAGGCAGAGCAATTAGCTAAGTCACAGAAGTTTATTATTTGAGATCGCCATTGGCTTAAAATGAAATGCCAATATTGAACAACCAAAATCATCTTATGAAATGCCCAACATATATATAAATTTAAGCCGAGTCTAGTTGAAAATGCTGAGTCTATTATAACACCAGTGATTTATTTTAAATGTTGTGTATTTATTAAACGTTAAGTGGTAGAGTCGTTTATATTTTGGGTAATTTGTTAAGTATTTTTATAAATCATAGAAGATATAAATGCCTAGTCTCTTTGTTATGACATAAGTCAATTCTTATTAAATTGCAGAAGGCTATTAATAAACAAGTTGGTATGTATTGCTTTGAGTAGCTGCTTGCATTAGCTTGCGTTTTAGAAAGCATAAATATTTTAAGATGTGATTATATTATGAAGCACCATATAAAGAGCTAAATTAATATATATTAAGCGTTGAGTCAATATACTATGTTTAAAGCCAAATATCGTGTCGCTATTTTTTTAAAAGCAGTGTATAAAACTGAAACACCATGCAAATATTGAAACGCTTAGTTATAAATATAAAAGCGTTGAGTTAAATAATTTAAATTGATTGAGTTAGTAAATTAAGCATGTTCGGTGGAACTTTACTTTACTTTGGATTTCCGTATTGTAACTTGAACTAGTTGCATTCTTTTCATGATTATCTTGGAATCCGTTTGATAATTTAAGAATAATGTTTAAGCTCACTTTGGGGTAGAGTATAAAAGCGATTTGTTATATTTTACTTGGAATAGGTGTTAATAAATGTTAAATATTAATTTATAGTTACCCTACATTGTTAAAATATTTATAATGTTAAAACATATTTTATTACAAAGTAATAAAATCACCATATAAAATATAATATTTATATTATAGCCATAATTGTAAATATGATCAGTACTTGATCATATCCATATTAAAGCTATTATATAGAGATTTTAATAAAGTATTGGTTAGGTATATATGTTTAAGAAGTTCAAAAAGATAATATATCCGAATGGATTATGTTCTAAGTCATGCCAAGATATTCATGAGAGTATAACATGACAATAGTTGTATATAATTTATCATGAACAATTAAACTTTACCTAGACAAATTTATTGTAAGAATGCTCAGATTATTGAGTAAAGTTAGCTATATATATATATAATCTAGGATTTGCAATGAATTATTGTGAAAACTTCTAAAACTTTGTTTTGCATCATAAATAAAAGTTAGTATGTTTATGTAACTTGTAATGAAAGTTTCTGTGTAGATCATTTGTGAGAATATTAATAGGTGAAAGCAACTAGACATTTTTGAATAAAATAGCACATTGAGTTGTGTGCTTAGAAGATATGATTGGTTATTTAACAGAAAAATTTAAGATATATCTGGGTGGTATAATCTTGTACTTGCTTCTTTATATTAATTAAGTGTAAGATTGTGTGTTCATGTTTGAGTAGGGAATCCATGCACGATGATTTGACAGTAGGAGATGTCATAGAGTTCTACAATATGAAAAGTACATGGATAGTACATACTGTATTTGGTCCACACCTAAATAACTATATACATATTAGTTATTACTTGAATAATATGTGTTATAGCTTTTGGTAGGATATCATTTATACGTACATACAAATTTGATAGTGTAAATGAATGTTAAGATAGAATTATATGTATTGTATGACTTGCTTGTTATAGTTATAATTTCTTGAATATGAGTGTATGCTTCCATGTTTCTATGACTACTTTATACAACTATGAAAAAAATAGTAGTCATGCTTAAGAACACCAGATTAAGATATTATGGGTTGTTTTGAGGTGTAGTTACTTTGATCTTATTGTAATAGTAGTAATCTATAGTTTATTGTGTTTTACCTTTGTGGTATAAACAATGGTCATTGTTTCTAGTTTGAAATTGATTTTAAGATAAGACTCATTCATACATAGATGATAATGTGTATACTTTACTTTCTCCTTGTTAGCATGTGATGTGATATTATTATTAAGAGAATGAAATCTGTGTGAATCTTTGCATTATATACTATGTTATATATGAAAACCATATTGATGATACTAATAGGTAGTGAGACGGATTCCACTAGCCTAGGTAGTACCACCAATAGATAATTCGATCAAGTGAAGTTATGAAATTGATCGATCTAAAATAATCATAAGAAAACTTTGATCAAAGTAATGTTATATACATTGTATTTCATATATTTGATTTTTATGCTATAAGATATTATGTTATAACAGACTTCTTTATGGTACACGCATATTTTTAGAAATCTTACATCACATGGGGTACTAGCACATCTCATTGGCTTTTCGCATTGTTCTATCTACCTATCCATGAAGGGAGAACCATTTCTTGATAGGAGATTGTGTGGGGGATAGTTGATCTGTGGTTGGTATGGTAAAGCACTCGGATGATTCTCTCCCTCCTCCACTGCAATACTACTTAGAGATGACACTTGAGATTATCAGTGATACATGAGTTAGTTCGAATCAAGCTTTGAAGAGCTTGATATCTGCTTATTGTATTAGTCTATATGCTTAAATAAATGTAATTATATTATGTACTTGTATATTTGATTAGCAGTATTGTTAGACCAACCGTAATTGTGTCCTATGGTATTTACTTTCCTTGAAATTGTATAAGATTTATATTGTGTAAAATATTTGAAATATAAGTACTATTGTTTTTAATTATGTTGTATTATTTTATTTTGTAGAATGAATATTCATTATTTAATATTAATAAAAAATTATAGCATTTTCTAAGTACAACTTGAAGGGTTGTCACATTTGATATCAGAGTTGTGGCTTGAACTCTAGGACCTAATAAGTCCATTAGCATTTTTATATATTTTCATTTAGCAGAAAGGATAATTGTGAATGTGTGTTTGGTACATTGTGTACCTTAGATCACTGGTACCCCTCTTAGTAAAGTTGTTAAAAGGGTTGTGTATCAAGTGACTCGTTGGTGATGGTTTTATAAGGTGTTGGGTAGGTATGTGCATAGCTTAGTTCATGAGTTGTGAATAAGAGTTTCTTATCATATTTTATTAGATTGAACACCTTGAGTGTGATTATATTCTTTTGAATTACCTTCATCTTTTGTATTTTGTGTTGTGAGTGTTTTAAAAGCATGAAATTATTCTCACTTAAGTAATTATGCTTAGTTATATATTAGATACATAAATATTATGAGTGGAAATTCTATATGATCATTCTAGTTTGGTACTACCTAGTGCGGTGAGAATTTTCTTAACATTGGGTGTAGATGTCATGATTGTGATTTCCTTCGTGTTAGGAATTGATATGTGGTTTAATATCCTTGTATAGACTTGTGAAGAAGAGTCATCTCTCTTAGTTGTCTTAGAGGTAAGTTGTTATGTTTTCACTCTTCTCTTACATCATTTTAAGCTACTGAGAAGATTCATATTTTCAAGATGTTGATATAGAGTTTTCTTTGGTGGAAAATTTGTTTTTAAATTGTTGTTTAATCTAATTCCCTTGAGTTTGTGGGATTGTGCTTTCAAATTCTTGTTGAGAAAAATTGTAGGATTGATCAGATTGATATATCCTTGTGGTTTATATTTTCTTTTCAGTTGTGGAAGTAGGTGATCATACTACACTTACAAGTTTGGTAAGTGAATAGTTTTTGGCAAGGTGGATTGTAATGTTTCTTTTTTTTTAATATGAGGGTATGTAAGAAATTTTGGTTTATGAGATTTTAGTTCTCTACTTTCAATGTGTGACTTTTTAGAGTCACTATTTTATCTAACTTATGAACTTGACCATGAGGAGTGGCTAACTTTGAATTTATAGTAGCACTAGTTAATTATAACTATACCTTTATTTAGACTAACAGTATTCTCTTTTTGAAACATGTTTGTCAGGAGCAAGTAAGATATAAGTTGTGCATAACATCTTCTTAGTTTAAAGGGGTTAAAATAAAACTTTTTAACTATTGTGTGCTAGTCGTGCAAGCAAGGAGACATTGTCTCGCTTATAAGGTTGTAAGGATGAAGTAACCCTTAGCCTTTATATGTTATAAAAGTTATGATATTATTTATTTTTGCTATGAATATAACACTATCAATTAAGTTGCAGGATATGATAGTAGTTTTGATTGATTAGTAGCAACTTAATTCAATCTCGGGATGATTGTATGATTCCTCTTGTGTGTATGTTAGTACACAAAATATTTTAGCATATAGTATTGCTTTCTATGATCTATTATAATATATTTTTAAACCTTGTACACTTTTTGAAGATCATCCGGTCATGGCAACCTGAGGGATGATTGGTGAAAAAAAAACGTGAGTTCTAAGCAATAGAATGGTATCCTACTTAGCCTCACATTGACTCAGTTGTCATTAAGTTGGATCTAACAGATGAACTTATCAAATCTGAGTTTTGATAGATGAAACTTGTCAAAATTTAGTCATATGATCATTTATTTTGACTTTTGTGATGATCTCATGTGTTGTTGAGTTAGCAATGAAACTTTTATTGAGTTATTTATTAGACTCTTCTTACGGTTCTTGACCATGGGGTGGTCATGATAGAACTAATCAACATAAAGTGATTTTCATGAAACTTATTTGTAGAATAAGGAATGTCACAGAGTAGGGTCTTGTGATACCAATTCTCTAAGAATAGTGCTAGTTAGGAGAACTAATATAAGTTCTTCAAGTAAACTTTGCATTGGTTAGCATGTTTTGATCACTGATAATATGTTTTTATGTTGTTAGACTTTGTTTGTTAATTAGAACTTTTTATTGAATAAGAGTCATTGAGGCGATGACCAGTTTTAGGGGGGAGGATGTCACATCTCAATTTCACCCTATGTCAAATAAGCCTTTAATCGTGGATTAGTATGGTCATTATTTGATTACCATTGCTTTGATTTGAGTATTTTAACATATACTGGTATTGATAGTGATATTGTTGATTAGTTTACATTACGTAGCAATTATATTTTGACAATTCTGCACATTAAAGATTTATATTTGATAGTTTAGCATTATTGGTTGATAAATATGATGACTCAAACTAACTACATATTTATTACGAGATAGATGCAATATAGGTTCTACCTTTAGAGCTTGATGAGGGAGAGCATCATTAGAGAGGCTCGATTAAATGGATCGATTGAGAGAAATATCAGTAGAAAATGCTAGTGACCCTACACACACACACAATAGATTCTAAATGATATTTGTGTAAAAAGCCTAGTACGTATTGCTTGTGATTATATTTTTGTATGTAGAACTAGTTTTAGTATGCATTTCATTTCTTTAGTCTAATTGACTTGGTTTTTAATTTTAAATCCAAAAAAATAAATATTAGTGTTAATAGATATAATTATTGTGGAAATAATTATCTTATAAGTAAAATGTAATTAATGACTTATTTTATCTTTCAATTAAGTAATTGTTTATCATTATTTAAAAAATTGCATGGAATAGGTTTTAATACAATTTAAGGTTAAAATTTGAATTATGCATGAAAATTATTTAAAAATTAAAAAATATATATTTTATTAATATTTTAGTTAAATTAGCATGTTTTATATATAATAAAGACAAAAATTAGATTGTTATAAATGGGCATGCATGGATAGATAAAAATAGAAAGTTTCATGCAAGAAGGGGTAGCATAGAATTTAAGAAAAAAATTGTTTTACAAATAAGGGAGGAACTTAGAGAATTAAAGGATACAAAGGAGAGACACAAAGGGAAAGCAAGAGAAATTGAAAGGAAAAGATACAAAAAAAAGAAAGAAAGCGGAAGAGAAAAAAAGCTAAGGGTTGAAAAAAGAGAAAGGTAAAGCAACAATATGGGCAATTGACAGGTTGGTTTTTGTAATTATATTCATGGATTCTAAATGATGTATTTATTATATATATTTGAGGTCTGCATACAAATTCATATGCTTGAGTTTTTATGAATAGTGAGGTGTTTGACTTAGAAAACTGCATGTTACTCTTTTACCTCGCATTGAAGCTAAAAACTAGATATTAATTATCATTCCTTGTGTATTAATTGTTATGAACTACATTGGATATACTTAGGCCTTGTTAAACTTATACATAAGTAACTACATACCTAGATAGATATATTGCTCATCTAAATACTAGTATACTGCATTTCAATTTAGGTCAGCATAACAAATATTTATGCTATTATTTGTCTTCGAACTTTAGGTTAGTGTTTCAGTTCTTTGAACCAAGTGAAATTTATCCTTTGAGCCTGCATATAAATTTTAATGCTGTGGTTGCATATCAATTATTATGGTAGAGGTCTGTGTTATAATAGAGTACAATGTATTAATTTACAAAGTTTGCATGTTGTTTTCTCCAAACCTAAATATAACTTGATCTGTTGCACCACATTTCCAAAGACTCATTCTTGTAGTTTACGTTACAATTTGGGAATAATGTATGTTATTTTAGTGGCTAAAACTATGTTTAAATTTTCAAACCTGCGTTATTTACCATATATTTTCTCTACGTTCCACTTAGTACTGAGTCATTTAATTATAAAAAGAAGTCATTGAGTTGTTGGCATATGGAGTTGAGTTATTAGGATATAGCACTCAGTTTAATGATTATAAGTCTGAGCAGTTAGCTAAGTCGTTGAAGTTTATAATTTGAGATTGCCATTGGCTTAAAATGAAATGCCAAGATTGAACTACCAAAATCATATTATAAAATGCCCAACATATATATAAATTTAAGTTGAGTCTAGTTGAAAAGGTTGAGTCTATTATAACGCCATGTATTTATTTTAAATGGTGTGTATTTATTAAACACTGAGTTAAGTGGTGGAGTCGTTGTTTATATTTTGAGTAATTTGTTAAGAATTTTTATAAATCATAGAAGCTATAAATGCTTGGGTTCTTTGTTATGATAGAAGTCAATTCTTATTAAATTGTAGAAGGCTATTAATAACCAAGTTGGTATGTTTTGGCATGAGTAGTTTCTTGCATTAGCCTAGGTTTTAAAAGGCAAAAATATTTTAAGATGTTGTGATTTTATTCTGAAACGCCATATAAAAAGCTAAGTTAATATATATTAAGCACTGAGTCAATATACTGTGTTTAAATCCAAATGTTGTGTCACTATTTTTTTAAAAGTGGTGTATAAAATGAAACGCCATGCAAATATTAAAATGTCTAGTTATAAATATAAAAAGTGTTGAGTTAAATAATTTAAATTAGTTGAGTTGGTAAATTAAGCATGTTCGGTGGAACTTTAATTTGCTTCAGATTTTTGTATTGTAAATTGAGTGAGTTGCATTCTTTTCATGATTATCTCGAAATTCATACAAGAATTAAGAATAGTGTTTAAGCTTACTTTGGGGTAGAGTATAAAAGTGATTTGTTATAATTTATTTAGAATATGTGTTAATAAATGTTAAATATTAATTTATAGTTAAACTATATTGTTAAAACATTTATAATGTTTAAACATATTTTATTACAAAGTAATAAAATCACCATATAAAATATAATGTTTATATTATAGCCAAAATTGTAACTATGACCAATACTTGATCATATCCATATTAAAGATATTATATAGAGACTTTTTATAAAGTATTGGTTAGGTATATATGTTTAAGAAGTTCAAAAAGATAATATCCTTGAATGGGTTATGTTCTAAGTCAGGCCAAGATATTCATGTGAGTATAACATGATAATAATTGTATATAATTTGTCATGAGCAATTGAACTTCACTTAGATATATTTATTGTAGGAATGTTTAGATTATTGAGTAAAGGTAGCAAGATATATACATATGTGTGTGTGTGTGTGTGTGTGTGTGTGTGTGTGTGTGTGCGTGCGCGCGCGCGCGCGCATGCGTGTGTGCTTATAATGTAAGATTTGTAATGAATTATTGTGAAAACTTCTAAAATTTTGTTTTGCATCATAAATGCAAGTTAGTATGCTTATGCAGCTTGTAATGAAAGCTTGTGTGTAGATTATTTGTGAAAATATTAATAGGTGCAAGTGATTGGACATTTCTAAATAAAATAATGTATCAATTTGTGTGCCTAGAAGATATGATTGCTTATTTAACAAAAAAATCTAGGGTATATTTGGATAGTATAATCATGTGCTTGCTTGTTTATATTAATTAAGTATAAGATTGTATGTTCATATTTGAGTAGGGAACTTATGCACGATGATCTATGATAGTAGGGGATGTCATGGAGTTATACAATACGAAAAGTAACTGGATGGTACATATTATATTTGGCTCACACCTAAATAATTATATATGTATTAGTTGTTACTTGAATAATATGTGTTATAACTTTTGGTAAGATATCATTTATGCGTACATACAAACTTGATAGTGTAAATGAATGTTAAGATGAAATTATATGCATTGTATGACTTGCTTGTTATAGTTATGTTTGATTGAATATGAGTGTATGTTTTCATGTTTCTATGACTACTTTATATGACTAACTGTGAAAAAATAGTAGTCACGCCTAAGAACACCAGACTAAGATATTATGGGTTGTCTTGAGGTGTAGTTACTTTAATTTTATTGTAGTAGTAGTCTATAGTTTATTGTGTGTTTTATCTGAGTGGTATAAACAATGGTCATTGTTTCCAGTTTGAGATTGATTTTAAGGTAAAACTCATTCATGCGTAGATGATTATGTGTATATTTTGATTTCTCATTGTTAGCATATGATATGATATTATTGCTAGGAGAATGAAATATGTATGAATATTTGAGTTATATACTATGTTATATATGAACACCATATTGATGATACTAATAGGTAGTGAGATAGATTTCACTAGCCTAGGTAGTACCACCAATAGATAATCAGATCAAGTGATGTGTTATGAAATTGACTAATCTAAAATGATTGTATGAAAACTTTGATTAAAGTAATGTTATATACAATATATTTCATGTTTGATTTTGATGGTGTATGATATCATATTAGAAAATATTTTTTTATGATACACTACATGTGTTTAGAAATCTTACATCACACGGGGTACTAGCATGTCTCACTGGATTATTACACCATTTTATCTACCTATCCATGGAGGGCCATTTATTGATATGGGATTGTGTGAGGGATCGTTTATCTATAATTATTATGGTAAAGTGCTCAGATGATGCTCTCCCTCCTCCACTGCAGTACTACCTAGAGACGACACTTGAGATTATCAACGATACATGAGTTGGTTTGACTCAAACTCCAAAGAGCTTGGTATCTGCTTATTATATTAGGTTGTATGTCTAAAGGAATATAATTTTATTATGTATTTGTATACTTGATTAGCAAATGTTGTATTGTCAGACCAGTCAAAGCTGTGTCTTATGGTATTTACTTTTATTGGAGTTGTATAGGATTCATATTGTGTACAGTATTTGTAAGTATAAGTACTATTATTTTTAGTTATGGTTTAGTTATGTTGTATTGTTTTATTCTATGAATTGAATGTTAATTTTTTAATAGTAAAACAAATTTACATCATTTTCTAAGTATAACTTGAAGGGTTATCACAATAAAAACCTACAATTTTCCTATCTTGGCACAATCACTAACATCTAGTTTGTTGATTATTTGGTGTACTTAGAAGTAGCTTGTCTTCTACATTAGTTGGAATTATAGATGCATTAATTAAGACTTCTAAGAGTCATAATGATATATACGACATCACGTGTACTCATTATTATAGTGTATGATCGAAATACCTTGCATTCCAGTATATTATCTAAGAAAATAGCGAGAAAATGCTTTTGGTCCACAAGTCTTGTCAAGTAGCTTTGTCACATTTTGTGAATATAGAATCCTTACATTATAGATCATTAGGTCTACAACCCAATGGATCTATAAGGGTCATTGTAATTAAATAAAAACCATTTAGCCAGCATGCTATTATCTAATCTGGGTGTAAATCAAAGTTATAAGGTCAAGTTTTTGGGTTGTCTTTATGCAATGATGTCTATTAAGTGGATGTTGATATGTAAAAAATGCTTTCCCACTTGCTAAGATTTGTTTGTGGCCACTTAGCAATTACACTTCGGTTTATATTTTATACCTCGATATTAATAATGAGATAAAAAGAGGTATCATTGAATCATATGGTTTTAATAACATGATAAACAAGTTGGAATTACATGAAGATTGAATAATAATGAAATTATGAGAATATAAACAAGTAGTTGCCCCCAGGGTACAAAGAATGATAAAAGTTATTTATTCTCATTTGTAGAGTATATTACCCATTTAAGTGTTTCCTTTTTGAGTGTATGATGTGGACACCCCATAAACCAATTACCAATCATTCACCTATTATCTCAATTAGTGACTCCTCTACCATGACATTCATATTGTATCAACAATGATGCCCTCTTATGCACCCATGTGGCATGCACTTCGCATAAGATTTGGAACTCACTTCAACCGCAACCTTTTCTCTCTCTCATGGTCACTTTTAGTTTAGTTCCCAACTCATTTTTAGATTTTAAAGTGTTTGGTTTACTTTCTTGGGACCCTTAATGTATATTCAACCTTTTCTTGATACATTTAAGTTGTCAAGGCTTTCCCAACTCAAGTGGAGTCTGACATGACTCAAACATTCACAATTTATTCACCTAAGTTCAACTTAGTATGCACCCAAGCTCAAAAGCAATTGCTGCTTGGTTGATAAACACTTGACCTAACCCTAAGCAAAAATATAAAAGACCTAAGTCTTTGTTAGGATCAAACTCTCCCAGCCTCTACTGGGGTGTTAGAGTGCACAAGGCCTAGGCTTAATGAGAGGAAGGCATGAAACCAAGGAAAGGTGAGCACATAAGCCTTGTTAGTCCTAGTTCCTCCTGAGCTGGTAGGGTAGACAGACCCCAGGGTGAATGATTGAGCTAAGAACTAAGTGGACATAGGCTGATAGGCCTATGAATATTCATGACAAATAAGAGTATGACATTTGTGAAGCTGAACAAGGATTCAAAAGCATGAATGGGTTTGAGAGGAAGTAAATAAGTAGATGTGGAGCCCATAACAAGTAAGATTTATCCATGTGGTGAATGTAGAGTGGGGCTAGGATAACTAACACCTAGGTCTATAACATGATGTGTGATGACCCGCCATTGGTCTTGGGGTGGAAAAACATATAGGGTTTGAGATTAATGAGAGAAAGGTACGTTGAGGGTCGTAATCCCAACTTTCCAATTTTGACAGAGCCCAGGAATGCTTGGAGCTAATGAAAGGTGAGCATGTGGACCTTGCTAGCCCTAGCCCCTTCTTGGGATGACAGGGAAATAAGATCTCAGGGTGAATGAAGGCTTTCCAAGTGGTAGCAACAATTTCAATATGGGAACCAAGTGGATATAGTATGATAGGCCAGTCAGAGATCCTTAGATGGCAACGTGGAGCCCATATAAGGTAAGGTTTTTCCATGTCATGAATGTAGAGTGGGGCTGGGAGATATGACATATGGGTCTTCAATGTGACATGTGGCAACCTCCAAATACATTCATCGTAGCCCACTGATACATATTGTGTGGATCTCATTATTTTTTAAATATTTATAATTGTTTATGTGAGGATATTTTTATCTAGTATCGGTGTGGCAATTTGAGAAAGTGGGAGAATTCTTGTTTTTTTTATAATTTTTAAGGAAGAAATATATATTTAGAATGTTTTTTATTCTCACATAATTGTTTGATTTAAACTATTATTTTGCAGTGGGAAAGAAGAATTTGAGATATTTCAAAAAAGCGGTTACACTAAGGATTTTAAGTAGTATCAAGTGAGTTATCATAATATTTAGTTGAATTTTAAAACACAATTTTTTCTAATTTTTTTTCATGACAAAATGACACAAGCCACACACCTCTCACCCCTATCCTATGCAGCTTCCAAGTGTCCAGCTACGCGATGGGTTGTTGGGAGGATGATGAACAAATCTTTGAACATGGAGTATTTTAAAGCGAGTTAGGTGATAATGGTGAGGGGTAAAGATAGGTAATTTCAAGTGATATTGTACCTTAGAGGGCCCATATTGTACACCAGACTCACACTCCCACCCCCTTCTTGGGATGGTAGAGAAGTTAGACCCCTAGGTGAATGAAGGCTTGCCAAGTGGCAACCACAACCTTAAGCTGGGGAAAAAGTGGATATAGGATGGTAGGTCGGTCAGATCCCATGAAAAATAAGATCCCCACATTTGTCAAGCAATGCGAGGAATTGAGAAACCTAAAAGGGGTCTGATAGGCATTAAAGAAGGCAATGAAAATCATATTCTAAATTTGATGGCCCATCTAAGCATCTCTAAGTTGTCGACCTGAGAACACATGAAAATGATGATAAATGTAGAAAATAGGTTAATGCTAAAATGTCACACCATATACACCTATTGAGTGTTTCCCTCGATGGGTTTTATAGAATAATTATAACCCTGTCTCATAACCTTTTAAAAATATGCTCAATACAAATTTAATAGAAGAAATATTATGATAGATATGCCTCGAACAAGAAAACACAAGCTTCTATTAAGCTATGTATTTCCTCCTTTTCTTCATCCAATTACCCTTTGAACTATGTCCTAGTGAACTATGGCACAAAAAATCACTTGAGCAAAAAAATGCAAACCCTATTTACATATAACTAATTATCGCTGTCATGGAAAATATATGGGAGAGGAGGATAAAATTTCCATAGTTCTTAGAGGGAGCATGTAGAAATTGGTGGAGGTTCAAACCTACATCCAATAAACTACGCAAAACTAGATACACTTGTGGTCATCCTAAATTTTTTACCTTTATTTGTTTCACCAAATAAAGATAAAGAGAGTCGTGGAAACCTACCATAAACAAATCAATGCTCATGATGCCTTCATTCACCCTTGACAATAGAAAACAATCAATCAAAGATGTTAACACCTTGCTTTGATATAACTGACATGTATCATTATGAAATGCTGTTACATTGACATGTCAATTTAAAATGTATTTTCTACACATAAATAACATTATCATGTAGATTCAAGTAACTCATCAGATGTGGAGTCCTATCATAATCAAATGCTCATTCATGACGTCCTTATCCACCCTTAAAAATAGAAAATAGCCAATCAAATATGTTGCAACCTTACAAGCTACATATTCCTCTATAATATGGGTAAGTCATGTAAATCTAAAAACTAGCCTTAATCTAGGTTTGGTGTATCATATCACATGAAATACCTTGTCATTGTTATTTCTTACACAACACACCCCATTTTTAAACTAAAAATGGGCCCCCTCTTTTGACCTTTTACTTTGCTCCTGCATATGCTCATGGTTCATTGGTCTCAACACTATAACTTGCCTTGGTTATTCATCTTGATTTACATGTTAAACTGGGACTTGAAACCACCACTATTGGAAAGACCACATCCATGTGAATCAACTTGGTATTTTACACTTAGCATAAAAATGGAGTTAGGGCCTCTCAATTTGCCTTTGAAGTCTAGCTTTCACAACTCTACTAGCCTATTCCCAGAGTTCTTGCTATGTTGTCAGGTAATGATAGTGTCGTTGAGAGACAACATTATCATCAGTTGATAGTAGTGCAGTCAGTTGAAGATAATGTCATCAGGTGATGATAATGTCATCGACTGATGACATTGCCATCGGGCGATGACATTATTGTCAGTCAATGATAATGTTGTCAGGAAACCACATTATTATCGAGCAATGACGATGCCATCAATTGATAAAGAAGCTATGGGGTGACAACATTATTTTCGATCAACCACATTATCGTCACTCGATAGAGATGTTATGGGGTGATAGAGTTATCATGGGTTGATCACATTTTCCTCAATCAATGAAGATGTTGTGAGATGACGATGATGTCATGGTTTGACCATATTTTCATCAGTCGACTGCATTTATCATCAACCTATTACTAGGTCAATGTGTGACTCCATTATCATGGGCCAACCACATTATTGGAATACAATACAAAGAGACTCTACAATGTGACGTATGATGTGTAAATTTTATTTAAAATTCATTTAAATGGTTGGGCAGATTACTTAGGTTGTATTTATACATGTAGAAATATTTGATTGGGAGTTAAAACATTAGAAAAGCAAGGTTTATCTATAAGCGAATCCCATGGTAGTCACAACTATCAATATGATGTGAAAGATATCAAATGATTCATGGACAAATCTCAGCCTTGTTCCTCTCAATATAAATGCCTCTGGCATAATAAGAATAAATCGTAAATAAGAGTGAAAATGAGATTTTGAGGTGGACATATGGGCTACATTGATTACATCAAGTATTTATATTCAAACATAACTCTTTCAACGATTAATTTTCAACAAGAATATTAATTTTTGACCTGTCAACATCTATTGCACCTTCATTAAAGGACACCATGGAGATTTGGGCTTTTTTAGGTGCATATTTTCTATTTCTAGGACTATATTGTTGCATTATGGTGGCTGTATAACAACATTTGATCATTGTATGACTATATTTGATTATCATATGACTGTATTTTGACACTGTATGAT
Organism: Torreya grandis; assembly: GCA_037957365.1. Taxonomy (NCBI): domain Eukaryota; kingdom Viridiplantae; phylum Streptophyta; class Pinopsida; order Cupressales; family Taxaceae; genus Torreya; species Torreya grandis. The sequence continues at coordinate 1,451,936 of JARHVA010002304.1, forward strand.
GAAATATTGCTTGTGATTGTTCTTTTATGACTACAGTACCAAACAATATAGTCTATGTTAATTGCAATTGTCTCCATACAAGATCATTTTTCCTTTGTGTCATTTTGACTAAAATCTAGGTGCAATGTTTCACCATGGTTCTTTGCCTTGAGGCTCACACTAGAAGCAAGTATAAATCATGGTTGGAGGAAACATTTAAGAAAACATATATATTTACTAGCAAGTGCCCCAAAGGTGCAATATACGTCATAAGGGATGGTGTAATTTTTTTATTTTGGTAAAGTGGGGTTTTTAAAAGTGAAATATAGTAAATGGGTAGTCATACCTCATTTGAAACCTATGGACGCTTACCCCATATCATATTTTGTGAACTCAGTTTCAAACAATAATTCTCTAATATTCCCTATAGAGGTGATGGTGGAAAATGAGGTTGTGTGTTATTTCTTATGGTAATAAGTTGTCTAGGGAGGAGATATTTTATTTTAAATTGAGAAAAACAATGAAAAGTGTTCGAAAAGGGCAAATCCATACAAAAATTGAAAATGGTTAAATATTTCAAGGTGCATTAGGCAACGATGGTAATAGATAATGACAAGGTATATCATGGGATGGACTTGAAGAACTCAATCCATTAGATTATTTTGGAGTGACATGAAACCTTACATTAAAAAACTGAGATTATTTAGATGTGCAACATGGGCACACATTACTAAATCCAAACACAAGGCTATGTAAACTCAGAGCAAGCCTTGAATATTTGTGGGATATCTTGATGATGCCAAAGTCTATCAAATACTACATTCAGATACACATAAGTTGATTGGGGGATGTTATACCCTATAACCCAAGGTAGATACACATACAAACCTATGTAGCATTTCACTATTATAACATATAATGTATTAATATATTATATATTTGTGTATAATATTTAATATAATATATAATAATAAATTAATAATATTATATATATAGGTAATTTATATTATAAATATTATACTATTATATTATATATATAATAAATATATTTATTAATAATAATATATTATATTATATAACATTCACATATATATAAATATTATATTATAATATAAGTAATTCTAGCAGTTGCCCCACAAGTTCAAGTTACATTGGAATGGATGTAATTTGTTGTTTGTTGGTAAAGTGGGATTTTGTATATCGAAATAGTGTAAGTTAGAATCATATTATAAGTAAAAAACATGATGGTGGCAAAGGAGGTGGTATATTACATCATATGACATGGCAATGCAATGTGTGGGGAGGAGATGTCACATGGAAGGGATTCAATTTTCTATTTTGGTAAATTTGGGTTTTGTAAAATAAAAGAGTTTAAATCAAGAGTCATACTTAACTTGAAACACATGATTGTTGACCCTACCCCACCTTATGTGCATAAAATGTTAGATGACAATAATCTGATATTTTTAATTGATGTGATAGTGAAAAATGACTGTGTGTTTCTTAATACGGTATGACAATGAGCTGTGTTGGAACAAGATGGTATGTTTCACAGTGAGATTTAGGAACATCAAAGTGGTGGAGAAGGGAAATACTATAGATAACATGAAAGTGAACAATGTTTTCAAGGTGAGTCAGGGGGTTATGGTGAGGGGCAATGACACTGTAACCTAAAAAACTCTCAAATCTGCAAGAACAATAATAAAGGTATAAAAAAGATAGAGTAGACAGGACAAAATTTATTCCAAATCAACAATGACTAACTCGTAAATAAATTGCAAACTTGACAAAACCCACAAATGTTATCAACATTTATAAAATAAAAACATTGTTAGAGTTCAATAGTCTAAGACTTAGTTGCAATTAAAGGAATCTTCTTGGATAGAGGAATCCTAAGAGAAGTTCTATGGTGGTGATTCCCTCTTGCAATCCTAGATTGCTATGAGATGTGAATATTTTAGACTTCAATTCTTTGGTCGTCTCTCTTGTAACCGATTTGATGGCTTTGTGGCTGCTTAGATTTTTAGTTTTTTACATGTCTCCTATTTTCCTAGAAGCTTCTTTTGTCTTTCTTGGTTTGATCTGTTATCCAAATCCTTTTGTATCACACGGTAAGGGAACATTTGACCTTATTATTATCTATATAAAAAATTATAAGCAGAGAGTGAGCTGAGGGGTATCCTTATCCACAAGAGGCTCTTTCTTTTGTAATGTTAGTCTGAATCTCTTCCATGTTTGGGGTCGTCTTACCTAGCGAGAGCTCCTAATCAAAGGCATGGACTAATTAACCTAAATCATACTCCACCATGGTAATCCCCATATGAAACCTAACACAAATACACCTACATTGATCCAAAACTCGAAAGCTTTGGTTGAAAGATAATTTAGAAATAAGAACACAATTCAAATAATGCTATCTCTAAAAAGAGATGTTTTATTGATCAAAATTGCAAACCCAAACATATGCCTATCTCTGAGAAGAGATGTCTGATTTCCATTTTGGGTTACATCTTCATTTATACATGTTTTTAAGGTGTTATGAGAATGTGGAAGGTCACCAATCTCGAGGGAGATTAAGTGGTTCGACTTCCATGATTTACAACAATATAGAATTTGAAGAATTACTATTTTTAGAAACTTACTATTTTTAGACTGCACTACTAAAATTGAAATTTGGGGCACTTCCATTGGGTTTTCAAGGGCCAAAATTCATTTATCAAACATCCATTCCATCTCATGATGTTCCCCTCATTATTATCTTTCCAACGGTTCAAACGGTGAGTCAATTGGAGCTACGGTGCAAAAGTTATGGCTCCCAGAAGTTTCACCATCAATTGGGGTGGACCCATCACCCGAATTAGCATCTGAATTGTTGCCCGGATCATTCCTACCTCCTTGAGAATCAATGGTCCCCATTTCATCAATATTTGTCATCAAGTGTGGTATTTGTACTTTGATTTGATTTCTGATGCATACTTGAAACAAACTGTGCTTTATGGAACTGTGCAGGGCCCGATTGTTCACCATTTCTGTCTAACCATCAGTCTGTGGATGGAAGGGCATGAACTTATTTAGCGTGGTATCTATTTTATTCTATTGTTGTGTTGTTTGTGTAGTCAGGGCTGTAACATCAACCCTTTTGGATTCTTGTGGCTTGACCACCATGAGAATAAATTTCTTGGCACTAATCAGAGAGACAGATGTAGAAGGTGGTACCTTTGGTACCCTATAGCACCGTGTTCCAAGTGTGAGAGTGATCCTTTGAGTTCTTGATTCATAGATGCCATGTCGATCATACATGAATGACTGACCAAAGAGTACATCACAAACATCTAGATTGACCACATCACATAAGACCTCATCTTGGAAAGGTTTTATTGCATATGAGAGAAGACATTGGTGGGTGACACAGAGGTTTCTCCCTAGAATCAACCATCCATACTGTATGGCTTTGGGTGAGGCTTCATGGACAGATTTAGGGTTTTCACAACATTAGTAGAGATTAAATTCTTTTGACTTCCATTATCAAGAATGAAATGCAGAGGCTTACCTTTCACCCATAACTTAGAGTGAAACAACCTTTCCTTGTCATCTAGCATCTCATCATGGGTCTGTGATGAAGCAATAATGGATTCAGGATCAACATCTACAATTTCTTCTTCAACCTCTTCAACTGCAGGGTCTGTATGAGGTAGAGCAGTAGATGTTGAGGATTGTGACTCAAAAAGCAGTGACTTGATGGCTCGACATTCTTCTTTGGAGTGAGTTCCAGATTTGTGATAATCACACCACTTCCCAGTCTTTCCTTCCTTTTGCTTCCAATTTTGGCCTCGTGTTTGACCTTCTTTGTCACTTTTCCATTTTGAAGACTGATTCTTTATATTCATTCTTCCATGCTTTTGCTCAATCTTCACTGTGAACCTGTATGCCTCACCGATGGTTTCCAAATTAAAGAGTTCCATTTCTCCCCACATGTACCATTGTAGTCTGCCATAATATTTGAGAACCTGATGTTTCTCACTTTCTTGGATGCCTAATCTCGCAGATAGAGAATGAAAAATGTCAGTGTAATCTTGAACAGACTGTTCCTTACCTTGGCAAAGTTGTTGCCACTCTATATATAGATCGTCATATGCTCCAATGGGGTAGTTTTCTTCCTTTATAGCTTCTATGAAATCCTCCCATGTAGGTTCCATCTCAAGGCCAATATCATCTGCACTGAATCTCTTTTTGTACACTTCCCACCAATTTTTGACAGGGAATGATGCTTTCATAAGAGCAAAAGTAATCTTCTCTTTATCGGTGAATTTATTTATAGAAAAATAAAATGACAATTGATCCAACCAATTTTCTACTACATCAGCATTGATTTTTCCTTCAAATGTAGGGATATCAAAATTCACCTGAACCTTGAAGGGTGTTGGGGCATTGAAAGGATGTGCAAGTGTGGATGAGGAGGTAGAATTTCCCATCGAGATTTGTTGGAGAATTTGAGCAAATTATTGTAGCATCTACGCTTGCTGCTGTTGGAGGGATTTATTCACCATTTCCTTGAAAGGATCAGATGTCTCAGTGTTGTCCTCCATTTCAAGTCATTTGGAGCGAATAGGTGGATAGTCTGTTGGTTCTATTTTCCAACCAAGCTTCCTATAATCTGACCTCATCCTTGGGATCATACACTCTAAATACAAACCACATTGATACCACTGATCCAAAACTCAAAAGCTTTGGTTGAAAGATAATTTAGAAATAAGAAGAACACAATTCAAATAATGCTATCTCTGAAAAGAGATGTTTCATTGATCAAAATTGCAGACCCAAACATATGCTTATCTCTGAGAAGAGATGTCTGATTTCCATTTTGGGTTAAATCTTCATTTATACATGTTTTTAAGGTGTGAGGAGGATGTGTAAGGTCACCAATATCGAGGTAGATTAAGTGGTTTGACTTCCACGATTTACAACAATACAGAATTCGAGGAATTACTATTTTTAGAAACTTACTATTTTTAGACTGCACTACTAAAATTGAAATTTGGGGCACTTCCATTGGGTTTTTAAGGGTCAAACTTCATTGAGCAAAGCTCCATGCCATCTCAAGATATTCCCCTCATTATTAGCTTTTCAATGATTCAAACAGTGAGTCAATTGGAGCTACGGTGCAAAAGTTATGGCTCCAAGAAGTTTCGCCATCAATTGGGGTGGACCCATCACCCGAATTGTCATCTGAATTGTTTCCCAGATCATACATGCACTAAAAGGTATGAGTTGGAATTATTTGCCACATGGATCAATATTCAATCCAAAAAACCTATCAAAATTGAATTCATAATGATTTTCCCATATTTTAGGGTCCCTACCAATTCCTTAGATGTTGACCATGAGATGGATACCTTTAAGTACATAGTATCCTCCTATTTCACAAGCATGTGTGCAAAAAATTAGAAGGCTAAGTGGAGTGTCTTGAAAAATTGTTCCTTGCATATGGAAACTAACTAGTAGAGATTTGGAATGTCTAAGTATATGAAGCACCTTTCGTAACAAACTACACTATTCATCTCTGCTTGTGCGTACTTCAAAAGTTTAAGGTTCATGCAAGTTGAGATCCAATGCTTGCAGTGAACAAATCCTTCAAAATCAACAAAAAGTAATTTATTTATCCATGCAGTGAATAAATCCTTCAAAATATTACCTAGATGATTGTTTTATCTAAATTTTTGTATCCATGTAGAAATCACTAGCAAGTCTTGGGGAGAGGTCTAAGTGGTGAGGGGTAAATTGCTTTGGGGTGGAGGCATGAGGGTTGAAGGAGATGGAGGACTCTGATGAGGTGGCATGAGAATGGAAGGAGATAGAGAAGTGGAATGGGGAGGTGTAAGTAATGAAGGTAAATGTGGGATGAACAACCTCTCCTTGAAGATCTTGGTCTGAGGAGGTGTCTAAAGGACATATTTTGTGAGTTCAAGAGACTCTTGGAATGAGACATTTTTTAAGTCTATTTAGAGACCCAATGTAATGGAAACGCCCAATTAGGTAAGGAGATGGTCTTGTAGAGGTTGTGAGGCAAAAATTACTTGGGATATTAAATCCTCAGAATATTGATTGGTGATTGTAGTGCCTAGGTCAGGTGTGGAAATAATTGGATATGTAATGGCAGCTTGGGTTAAACGAATTGAATGTATGTACAACAGTCACAGAGTCATTGGTATTTTTATAAACAATGTTAGTCAAAAGACACAGTTGTATTTTGTGACATACCAATTGAATCCAGACAAGTTGTAGTGATTGGAAGAACTAATACTAAAATAGGAGAAATGGTGACCTATGTCAAGCCCTATGGAGAAGCTATAGAAGTGGCCATATATGGGACAACTGAAGTGGTTGATGTAACTATCATAGTGTTAATTTTGGTGATTTCCGTTTCTGATCCTTCAACTTTTTCATGTTTGATATATTGAGTGTGAGGAGGAGTGGGACTTGAAGTCCCCAAAAGTGCTTTGTAAAGGCACCTTTTGAAAGATATCCAATGATGATTATACCTTTGGGTTCCCACCATAGTTTACCTCTAAATCTCCCTCTTCTTTAGGGTCATTCTAATGGTTCCTCTTAATGTGTGATAACAAGAGTTTAAAGAGAGGCAAGAAGAAACCTTCTCACATAAGTTATTATAGGTTTGGTTGTCACCTATAATGGAGGAGGAGAACAGTACCAACTTGTTATTGGAGCTTGAGGTCGAAGTAGTGTTGTAATATCTGAAGTAAATGCAACTATGATATTTGGAGTTTATCCCATGTTCATAATTTATTGCTTCACTTCTTGTGGCGTTGGAACATTTTAAAGAATTGTTTCACTCAACTGATCATCAATTTCTTCTTTTGTTTCTTCCTTTGTTGGAGGTTTTCTACTTTGTTCAATGTTTATTTCCTTTTGTTTTATTCTAATTGCATCTTATATTGATATAGATGAATCATATTGGATCATTTAAGTGATCCTCATAAACATCTAAGATTTTATCATTCTTGCATAAAACTTTGAATCATCCTTAGGATTAATAAATATTAAGTCATGTTTATACTCTTGGTGTCCATTATCTTGTCTGAATTACCTATAGAATTTATCTATTTGTTGTTTATTACCTTCCTGGGATCCCACCATATCTATTCGGCTAGTCCAAACTTGAATGAAACCCATTGTTTTGAAGTTTTTTCCAGTTTCTCCTAGTTTTGGAACCATTGACTTTCAATGTTGAGGGGTGTCTTATGCTATTTTCCAATCTAGCATTACTTAGATTGTCATCCACTTTTTTAGATAACTGATAAGCTATCTCTTATTCAACCAATTTTTTTGGTACAAGTATTGGTAGTAATAAGGGAGGTACTAATGAGCCCTCAACTCTGATGACAATGTGATTTGAATAGAACCAATAATCACCCATTGTACTTAGTGATATTTTAATATGATCAGACAACCTAGGCATAGATTGCCCATTTATTTCTCTATAAACCATTTTGTAGAAGGTGTTTATTATAGTTTGCATATAATCCCTATATTTACATAGAATAATATGGTCAAAATAATCACAAATAATCTTTGTCCCCTTTGGATCCCACGACAAAATGTTGGCTAGGGTAATTGTTCCACAAATAACATTCACCAAGTATGAAAGCATGTAGAAGTTGGTATATAATTGATCATTCATATAGTATCTCTGGGATTTTAAGTTAAAACTTATGATTTCCCCTAATGGGGGAATACCCTTGCCTTCCAAAATTATAGACAATAATAGAACCTAGACCTCATCTACATGAGTGACAAATGAAGCTCCATGTAGTGTGTTTAACAAAGACATAGAAATCCTAATACCAATCCTGAATTGAGCAATAAGGACCTTATTATTCATGGAACTTGTTAGGGTTATAGGCCCATCTAACAAGGTGTTAATGATGTTATTATCTTTGAACCAATTATTTACTATTTTATAATTATAAGGAATGTTTGGTTGTAATATTTGATAGATTTTTTCAAATGCTAAGCCAAATACATATGCTACAAGCTATGCACTATTTTTATTATGAAAAATATCTCTTGTAAAAGCACATACTATAAAAAAATTAAACACTAAGTCAATGAAAGTAAAAACCTCTAGTTTCATTGTTATTTTGTGGAGTCTAGTAGCTCTGATTTCCAACATGTCATCTATATATTATCTTTTATCCAGAAATAAATCATCTTCATCTTTGAAATGTTGAGCTGTTTCAACCTCTATGTAAATTGTTGAATAATTCTTGAATGCTTAATTAAATTAGTTTTGTCAAATTATTCATATTTAAATTCCTGCTTAGTCCCAAAGTAGAACATTGAAGGACTGGGATCCTACTTCTGTGTTTTCATTGTTGAATAATTTGGGTTCAATGTTATACTTCAAATTTTAGGGATTTTAGTTCACTTTGGATCTCTAGATAGTTGTTCATAGATACAAAATGGAAAATGTAATTTTATTTGACATGGAAGCGTAACATATAATTTATTTTCTTGTCTTGTGAATTCGTTGATTGAATCCTCCATGCATGAGACTTAATTATGGAGTTTTTTTGTTTAACTGCTTAGTCACCTATTTTGGATTTTGGAATACTTTATCTCTTTCATAGTTGTCATTATGTCATTTATTCATGGCCTTTACTATTTCTAATCCATGGATAACTATGTTTTTGTCTACTTAGTCATTTTGTTTTCACTTATCATTGAGTCTTTGGGTCTATCAATATAAGGAGCAGTGCGAGAATGACATGTGGCATATATCCTATTAAAATGATCATGTGGCCCAATCATATTATGACATGTGGTATTTGACTATATAGAGAGTGACACATGGCATTTTATTGTTATATCACTTAACTTGTATCTCATGTTTCATATTTTGGATTTTATGTAATGAGATGTAGACATGTGGTTTGATATTTCTTAGTTAGTTGGTCAGTTGTTCCATTATTTTATCCCTCTATCTCTATGCCTATGATCAAATGAGATTGAGACACGTGGTTTAATCTCGCTTGCTCAACTGGTATTTGGATCTTATGAATAGTAATTTTGGCTTGAGAGGTATGATGCAATGATATGGAGACATGTGGCATGATCTCATTTAGTCGCTTGGTCACTAGATTGTGGTAATTGTAACATTGAGCTATTTTTAGATATAATGAAGTCACAATGTGTGGCACGATATTGCTTAGTTGTGATATACAAAACTTAATAGTTTGAATAGTCATTGATAGTCCATGAAACTTTGGCAAATAAATGACAATTGTTAGTAGTATGATGACCTATAAAGTGCAAAACTGACAAACTTAACAAATAATGATTAACTTAGTTAGTCAAATAAATCATAAATGAAGACCAAAACCAAGTTAATATCTTGATTTTAGCTAAGTTTTTAGAATAAAAGGCAAATAAACATATTTAGGCTTTAGTATGAAACTGTTTTAGGGTCAATTCATGTCTTGATAGGGAGCAAACATAGGATTTTTATTAAAAAATGGGTCCCTATTTAATTTTTTTTAGAAAATGAGGTGTGTCGGTCATAACGAATTAGATCATTCAAATCTTTCCAATTCAATCATCTTCATAGATTTTTAAAAATGGAGACTTGATCACTCTCAATTCACCACATGTACATAACTTTTCCACATGCCTTAACAAGGGGGCATGCACTTCTCCATTACAAAAGTTTGCATTTCCTTTACACTAGTAATTTCATGCATCATTAGAATAAATTGGGGAAAAATACAGACACTAAAATTTAACCAATAAATACTTGAAAATTCATGTCCTTGACATCCTTACCTTACTTAGCCTATTCACCATTCTATTAACTCGCAATCTTTATTAAATCATTTATTGTCTTGTAAATACTAAGAAAATCTTTAAGACTTCCCTACTTAATCCCTATTTAGTGGATGAACCATTGTCATTCCTATTTTATAAGCCTATGTCATTTAATGGCAAGTTTGCACTAGACATATAGGGGTGCACTACATACCTATCCATTAGTGTTCATGCTCCAATGATTACCTTTTCAAATTGACACACTTCCTGATGGATTTGTTGCATGCTTAAATAAGTTGATTAACATAAATATTTGAAATATTTATATATAAATTCACATCAAGGATCTAACTTTAAATGACCTAGACTCTCTTAGAAATCATCAATTTATAGACTTAGGGTCTGTAAAATTATAATTATGTTACAACTTTATAGTCTTAGGCCAAGTATAAAATTGTTTTATTTCAGGTTGATGGAATCCCTTATATATAATTTCAATCAAATTTTCTAGTTACATTCACATAATGTTCCTTAAAGAGAATACTAAATTAGCCTGAGGCCCTTTTGGGATATATAGGTAACACTCAAGACTACATGAGGACCCCATTTTTTCCACCTTTAACATTTGATCTCTTTTGTGTGCTCTTGTAGGACTAAGGTTTTGTATTTTACATGTCTTCCACACATCCATTCAACTCCCACATAGAATAAAAAACCCTCGCAAATGGATGAAAGTGCTCTAATGGAAAACTTATTTGTATAGTCAACATGGACAACATAGTAGTCAATAGATAGATTCACATTGTAGACCTATCATCCTAAGGTGGAATTGTCCTTGTATATCCTAAAATTTTGATTATGGTGGTGACATGATTCAAAGATAGATCTAATCAATGAAGAGTCTGCACAGTCAACCAAAATAATAGTTCAAGCTAAGTATATGTTTATCACTGAAATTTGTTGTATATAGAATAATTCAAACTCTAAATTTTTTCACCTTCCTATATTTTATTTTACTCTATTATATATCAGTTTCCATAGTTTATTTCTATTCAAATTAACTCATTTCAATTCAAAATAGAGTAAACAATACTAATGTATTCAATAATACTCCAAATCTTTCCATTAGTTGAATATTATACATGGATAGTTTGGTTAAGATCCAATGTATTCAATAATGCTCCAAATCTCTCCACTACTAGAAAAAATTATCTATTTGATCTTTCCTTTTCCATAAAAGTGTGTGTGCATTACATTGAGTGGATCGATCTAACTATGTATCAATACATTGTGATACCATAGGTTGATATGAAGCTTTCACAATGGGAAATTTATCCTTTATTCACTATCTTACTCCAAAAATTTCTCTCCTTAATCATACGTCACCCTCCAGAATTATGTCTTATCTAAAATGTTATCTTCTACATATATCTTTCTCCCTTCAACTGATAGTCACTGTCATCCTTTACTACTCAAACTACTTTGAGCTAATCACATTAATTCCTAGATTGTGTTTCATGTTGTTCTCTAAATTCAAGATTTATTTTAGCTGTATTTTATTATTTTTACATTTAGGTTGTAAGGTTAGATGTCATTTATTATTGTAATTCCCATTCTTCTTCTACAATTTGTTTGCACTTTCATCTCTTGCAGCCATTTTCCTTCTTGTATGTATTTAATTTTGTTGTTAAGTAGTTGTGTTCTTGTGGTCATATTGACTCTCTAGATATCACCTTCCTTAGGCTACTTGTAGTCCTATTTCACATTTAAACATTTTATAACCATTATGGATTTAGTCATGGCCTTTATTTAATTATTCATTGTTTCAATATTTTTTGTGGACACCACTAGGATGCTTGTAGAGATTATTTTACATATTATAGTTACATTCCACTCTCATGGCTATGAATCCAGTGGCTTCTCTTCTTATTTTATTTCCTTTCCATGTACACATTATTTACATTAATTATAAACCTTAATGTTCTCTTAGGTCTATGCCACTTAGGCATAAATGAATAAGAACTTAGCTATCTATCGTGCCATATAAATAAACCGCACAAGGGTGACTTCCATCACCAATCCCATGTCAAGATCCATGCTCACTACAAATGTATTTTGATGAAGCTCACACTTGTGCTACATCGACTCAGATAAAAAACTGATAGACTAGATGCAAACCTAACCAACTTATCTCATAATCAGTATATGAATAAGATATCATCACATTCATAAATCTTGTTTATTGCACATGTATCAAACTCATCATGTAACTCTATGGTATGAAGAGATTTAAATTAAAATCACATTAATCAAACGATTATTCACAATAGTAGTAATAAACATATCTTATTATTTGATTTAATATAATATCACTAAAGGATATACAAGATAAAACATGATAACAATCATAAATAGATCGAATATCAATGGGTCCAACTTTGATTAATACTTAATCATTTGCCTATGCCGATATGAGGCTAGACAAGAGGATAAACAATATACTAGAAGTCCCTGAAGTACCTATAACATTCTTTTTTTACATTGAAATAAGCATTAGCAAGATTTCAATAAAGATTTATATGGCATTCCTTCTTCATGTTGAAGAAAACACCAATAATGTTTCCAAAAATTTAAGGCAATAAAATATAAAACCCTCAGCTTAAGATTTATACATTTAATGTTTTTTGAATTAGTAAATTACAAACTTAAATATAATTTTGTCTAATTTTATATTTATTATTTTATCTTATGTTGGCCTTAATAGACATCTTGTATTTTACTAATCCAAAATATGGATTAAAAAATTTATACACAATTCCTTAAGTTTAGAGAACAATGATCACTTAAGCCGATCCTAAGCTAAAATTCATTTTAAATTTTTATTCACTTATTTTAAATGAATAAAATAAACATTAGGTTTAAAGAAAATAAGGTTAACTAAGAGTTTATATTGTAAAACATCAAAATGATATTCTTTTATTGTAGTAATAATTTTGTTTGTTAATAAAAGGTTAACAATATTTTTTTATATTAGATATTTTAATATATGGGTTACATTTCATTACAAAGGTTGTTAGTTATGAAAGGACATTTCTTTCTGCCACAACTACTATGAGACTAACTCTCTAGTGGATTTCTTGGTTAATTTTAGAGCTCTTCACCTTCCTCCTAATCAAAATTGGCACAATGAAGGGCCCCGTCCCTATGACTAATAAAGAGAAGTAATTATAAAATAATTGACCCATGAACAACTTCCCATTTGTTCAAGATTTTATTAAGGGAATAGGTGGTCTAGCTTTTGGAGTGATTATTGTAGTCTCATGGCTTTCTCCTTGTTTTAGCTTCTTGGATCATTTTTGTTCGACATGATTAGAGAAGTCATGATTATGTCCTAGGTTATCTCATCTATGAAATTTTATGAGTATTGTTCTTGGTTTAATGCTTGAAGAATATCCTAGTAATTGACAACCAAGGTTTCTTGTGATGGCATTTTCCTACTTCCTGGGAGAGGTTCCATGGTGGTGTTTTGCTCTTAGACTGCTTTAAGATGTGAAGCTTTTGGACATAAATTCTTTGGTCTTCTCCCTTGTAACCAGCGTCATGGCCTTGTGGCTGCTTAGATTTTTAGTTTTCCACCCATCTCCTTCTATTTTCTTGGAGGCTTCCTTTATCTTTCTTGGTTTGATATGCTACCTAGATTCTTTTGTAGCACATGGTAAGGGCACCTTTTCCCTTATTATTATCTATCAAAAATAGGTGGTGAGTGAGTTGAGGGGTAACCTTAGCCACAAGTGGTTCTTTATTTTGAAATTATAGTTTGGACATCTCGTCCATGTTTAGGGTCATCTTAACTAGCAATAAATCCTAATGAAGGCATGGACCAATTAACCTAAATCATACTCCACCATGGTAATCCCCATCTGATGGATCCCAACACAAATGAGCCTACCTACACCAAAAGGTATGATTTGGATGTCATTGCCACACAAATTGATACTCAATAAAAAAATTGTTAGAATTAAACTCCAAAGGATTGTCCCATATTTTAAGGTCCCTACCAACGCCCAGATGTTGGCCTTGAGATGGATACCCTTAAGTACATAGTATCCTCCTACTTCACAATCATGTGTGGAAACATGTAGAAAGATAAGTGGAGTGGAGGGGTGCTTATGAAATCCTTCCTTACATATGGAAACTGAGTAGAAGATATTTGTTGTCTAAATCTTTGAGGCACTTTTCATAACCAATTACATTACCCATCTCTTCTTGTGCACACTTCAAAAGTTTGGGTTTTGGATCGACTTTTCAAGTATCTGTTTTATGGCATTGTTCAATATGTCAGTTCTTGCAATGAACAAATCCTTAAAATAAAAAATTTATAAGTTATTTTTCTATACCTAAGAGATTATATATAATTTCATGCACTAAATGATGAATACCTATAAGATACATAGTAAATGATAGCATACATTAGTAATTTTAAACCCCTGTAAGTCCATCCATGCAATTGAGGGTATAAAATCCCCCATATTAAAATACCCACTTGTAGTCATAAGATTGACTAACATGTCCTTGAGATGGTTGGTCTCCTCCCCTTTGCTCTTAAAAGATTCGCTTACTCAGGAAAATATGGCAAAAGATGTAGCCTCACTATCTATGGGCAAAAATAAAATTGAACATGTAGCCTATCCCAACTAATTTTACATATCGCTAGTTATTTGGGGCCTTGCCCTTCAATGTGTGGAGATTGCATAGCTGAAAGAAAATGAAATTTTCTTGTAAAGCTCTACAATATTTAATTTAAAATTTCATATATATATATATATATATATATATATATATATATTTAAATAAAGTAAAAAAAATTGAGGCTTCCCTATTATATACTATTAAAAAAAAAATAGGACCCATCAATATAATCTATAATATAAAATAATATAATATAATCTATAATCTATGGAAAAAACAAGTTAGTCTCTTTAAATATTGCTTTTAGCGTTAATCAATGTTGTTGCTTGAAACAAACAAATAGGATTCCTTTATATTTAACATCAGAGTGAATTCCAAGGAGACTAGGTAGTTTAGGTCCTTTATACATTTTTTGAGCTAAATTTAGTTGCATTGCATAGTTAAAGTTAATTTATGATAATTGAAAAATTACAACTAAGTTAGAATACATAGGAGTGAGGGAAACAAGATCAAAATTGCAACTAAGTTAGAATATTTTAGAGTTTTAAATAGTTATAATATGAATGTGAAAGTCTTAGATCTTTCTCAAAACAATTTTATTTTAATAATATTGATTGTGACAAATTTTTATTTTTAACGGAAAATTCTATTTTTATAATATAAATTGTGAAAATATTCACCCTATTTACTTGCCATCTATTACACCATTCCATCCTTGAATGTTATAAAATGAGCAAGAAATCACTTGAGATGGTTTATAACGTTAGAAGAGTGAGTTGAGCATCATTTTTCGAGTTGTACAATCAAGAGAGGTGTAAGATGATCTTTGACAAGTACCTCATGGCCTAGCAGGGCCATCTAAACCTTCATCACCCTTGAACCAACTTGGACATGACATGAAATAACTAGACTAGCATAAAATCAAAATGAGCAATTATCATAACCTTTCTAAAACAACCTTAAACTTTGATAAACACCTTATAAAGGATCAAGTTATGAATATTGGTTAGTAACTTTTAGGACCATGACCTCACAATTTGGCTCTGCCATCCTAGGAGACCTTAATCACTACTAGGAAAATATCACATTTTTATCATGACAAGACAAGTTGTGACCTAGACCAACACCTTCAAGGGCTATCAACAAAGTTAAACACGGTCTAAATAACAAGTTTTTAATATCACTCACCTATGGTAGCCAATCTTGGCTAACATCTTTGCTGACCTCCAGGGATTGCATACTTATTATGCATCTAGACTAGTTTCATGATACCTCCACTAGACTATGGAGTGACCTATCACTCAACCTCATACCTGATTAGACCTTGAAACTGATTTTAAATGCCTTGAAAAAAGGATAGATAACTGACATACCCCCAAAACACACAAGATGAGAACAACACACACACAATAAAACAAAAAAAAACATTGTGCTACACATCACTTAGAGGATAGACAAGACAATAAACAACTGATCTACCTTATACTAACCTACTCTAATAACTTCAGACAACCCTAAACAAAACCATTAATTGGTAGAGCAAAGTAGATACCTTTTTTCACCAAACTCATGTGATTAGTAAACTTGATGGCAGCCATGAGAGAATGGAATAGAGGCAACTGTATGTTGGCCTTGACATCCTCTTCATCTTCAAAATCAACCTTATACACCTCCTCCACCTTGCTTGAAGCATGAGTAATCAAAAGTGTGTGCTTAGGTTGATCTTGAACATGTTTAGGCTAATCTTCGTGTTGTAAAATAACATGTTAGGCAATGTCTCCTCCTTGTTCGCTTTCAACTAAGCTAAGTAGCTAATAAGACATGCTCTTGTAGTGATGTAGACCTAATAAACTTTCACCACATGACAAACCTTCACCTCTTCATAATTTGATTGATAAGACTGAATAGATTGGTATGATTTTTGCAACATGCTTGTAGAATTGGCTTTAAGAGGTGAAGCTTCTTGCTCTTTGAGAGGTTGAGGCCAATAGAGGTTTGTCTTATCTTCCAAGAGTGAACAAATGTATGAAAATGGACCAATAAGTTGATAGCCTTCCTTGAAAACATCAAACAAGTCAAATTCAAATGAGGTAGCTTCTTGGAATGACAAGCTTGGAGAGTTGCCTTCTTTTCGCTTGTTGGTTTGCTTAACAAAATTGCCTTCCTCAGTCTGGATCAAACCATAACCTCCTTGTAGAAGAGTGTAACCTACTCCTAGGATTTCAAATAAGTCCTCCAACTAAACTTCACTTGGTTCAAGATCATTTAAACTTTCTTCTAGCTAGATAGGCACTGATGTAGAGGTGTTCACAAAAGTAGCTAACCCTGAACAAAACCATTAACTGGTAAAACAAAGTAGCTACCTTTTTTCACCAAACTTATGTGACTAGCAAGCTTGATGGCAACCATGAGAAAATGGAATAGAGGCAATTGTATTATGGTCTCGACATCCTCTTCTTCTTCAAAATAAACCTTATACACCTCCTCCACCTAACTTGAAGCATGAGTAATCAGATGTGTGTGCTTAAGTTGAGGCTCATCTTCATGTTTTGAAATAAACATGATAGGCAATGGCTCCTCCTTGTTAACTTCCAACTGAGCTAAGTAGTTGATAGGACATGCTCTTGTAGTGATGTACCCCTGATCAAATTTCACTAGATGACAAACCTTCACCTATTCACAATCTGATTGATCAAACTGAATAGATTGGTATGTTTTTTGCAACATGCTTGTAGAATTGGCTTCAAGAGATGAAGCTTCTTTCTCTTTAATAGGTTGAGGCCAATAGAAGTTTGTCTTATCTTCCAAGAGTGAACAAATGTCTGCAACTAGACCAAGAAGTTGATAATCTTCCTTGAAAACATCAAACAAGTCAAATTCAAATGAGGTAGCTTCTTGGCAAACTTGGAGAGTTGCCTTCTTCTTGCTTGTTGGTTTGCTTAACAGAATTGTTTTCCTCAGTCTAGATCAGACCATAGTCTCCCTGTAGAAGAGTGTAACCTGCTCCTAAGATTTCAAATAAGTCCTCCAACTGAACTTCACTTGGTTCTAGCTCATTTAAATTTTCTTCTAGCTTTATAGGAGCTGATGTAGAGGTATTCCCAACACGAATTGAGAAGGAATTAAGGTTTGTACCTCCTCGATCATGTTCTTGTGACTCAAAGAAATCATTAACCAATTTCAATAAATTTTAGGAGCTTTTTCTATTATAACAATCTGATCATAATCTTGTTCACATTGGGAAAGGTCATCTCTTTCAAGGTCTACTATTACTTGATCTACTTATACTCCATCGAGATCACCTTTTTCTTCATATTCAAACATTGATTTGCTTCTCTTCAACAAGAGGTGTTCCAATGATGACCTCTTCATCATATACACTTAAATCACTCTCCTCATAGCCTTCTTGAGTCTCACCTGCAACTACGACTTGGCTTTACTCATTTGCCTCCCATAGAACATGTTCTTATTCAAGGATGTGTTGCTTAAACTCATGAACAAGCTTTGGGCTTTTGAGATCAATGAGCTTATCATTCTTCTCCTTCCATTCACCAATCAATCTCTCAACTTTTAATATGTTTTTGTCTTCAACCTTATCAACAAGGACTTCTTTCTTCTTTTGGATGCTTTCTTGGATTGACCTCCATGATGGGAAGGTTTGAGGTTCTTAAGTAGGGATGGGTTGGGCTTGAATAGGAAAAGGTTCCTCTTTGGCCTCAATTTCCCAATTTAAACCTTTTACATTTTGCTTATCCCATGACTCCATCACTTGCTTCCAACTTGGAACTTTAAAGGACCTTTTTTGGAACTCATGGGGAAGGGGAAGATAGATTTTTGCCAAGACTTCCTCATTCTTTTCCATCCAAGTAGCAATCAAACACTCTAATTCAGATTTATTTTGGTCTTTATGGACAATTCCAACTTGAGGAATGGGTGAAGAACTTGGGAGATTTTTAAACTCTTTTGATTTGATCTTTTGAGGAAGAATGGGTGGAGCAAAAGATGGTTGATGTCGAGTAGGAGAAGGCACATGAGGCTATAATACTGAACTTGTTGCCTCTCATGGACTACTAACTTATCCTCTATGCACTAAATTAAGCCACTTATATCCAACATGTCATTGGTTAGTCTTTGTGAACTCTCTCTCTCTCTCTCTCTCTCTCAATATGTGCCCACTTACTCTTAACCAGTTATAATGAGTCCCTCATCTCTGAATGAGATGAATAGAGACACTTAGACCATACTCATTTTGTTTATCAAGATCTATCATATACCTTTCATAGCCTAAAAGAGTTTGTTTGAAGCTTGAGATAGACTGAGTAGAAATGTAACTATGTTGATTAAGAGCAACATGGTTTTGACAAGGCTGATTAGAGGAATGAATAGGCTGCCAAGGAGGTTGAATTGGGGTGGCAGGTGGCATATAGGACTGATGGCAACCTTGGTTAGATTGACATAGAGGTTGACAAACTTTGTAAGGTTGTTGAGAAAAAAAGGAAGGATTATACTCTTGATAGCAAGGCTAGTCATATGAATAACTAGTCATATGTGGGGTAAGTAGGGTCAGTGTAGGACTGATATGATTCAACATGGGGTTGACATGGCTCCTTATGTTGTTAATAAGGATCAACATTTTGATATGGCTCATCAACTTGAGTAAAACAAAAATCCACTCTAAAATCATCCATGAAACCTCATGGGAAAGGCAAAGTATAAAGAGTACTTGCTTGAAAGAATACCTAGGATGCTAAAACCAACTGATTGAACTCAGAGTTGCCATTGATGTTTGTGTTCATGCCTCTAAACGTTAGTGAATTTAAGAACAACACCAATAACTCTTCAATGGATAAAATCTCTAGTCTCACTAGACGTGCCAGAACTATTATCAACAAAAGTTGCACCTTTGAGGAGGGTGTTCAAGTCTTCTCACTTAATTGATAGTATGGGAACTTTTCAAAGATTGTGGGTGACTTTATAGCTGAAGAGAACCTCTAGATAGGACTAGCTTCCTTGATACATAACTTAGAACCAATCACTAACCTACTAGCTTGTAATGAAAAGGGAGAAAGAAAACTACAAACTAAAATGGAGGTGATACATCAAATGTTATGACCACTACCATTGATTTGCATGTGCACTAAAATCTATAAGATTGCAAGAAACGTACACTTCTCTTAAAGAAACCCTATCACATCAATGATTCACAAAGAGGTAAGGTTAAGTGAGATTAGAAGGGAAGATATTTGCCACTTTTAACCCTATGAAACCCCTAATGGCACTCTTCACAACCTACAACAATGAGTCAAACTGCATGAAGATAACGAGAATGAGACAACAACCAAGATGAACTTAATCTATGCTTGATCATATCAACCATTCAAGGTATACACTACATACAACCATAAGAGGAGGTAAAACCAATCCTTTTATTAATCAATAGGAATACAAAAGAGCATGGCAACACCATACTCTTGGTGGAAGGATCCATTACGATGTCAAATTCAGGCATACATATAGAAGAGAAATAGAAGGAGAGAGAAGATGGGTGTAAGAGAGGTCTATGACAAGTGTCACATCATGAAGAAGCAAGTTACAAATAAGAAAATTGTCAAAGAACAGTCCAATAGCATCTTCTTCACAAATGTTGCTTGGTTTGATGATAACCTTCTCAAAGGTGGCATAGGAGATGCTTCATTGCCTTGGTGACTCATCCTTTCTTACTTGAAACTGCCCATTAAGAGTGATTATGAAGTGACAAATCATCCACTTGGGGTCTAACTGCATATCCTGCCTTGGACACCTGTTGAACATGCACATCCCATCATCTTTCCACCTCCATTATGTAATTGCATTCATAATTCTCATATTTTGCTCCTTTCAAGGCCTATTCTTTGTGGCCTTATTTTGACACAAAGCTCCTTGGTTTGAGTGATCTACAAAACTTCTAGACAAACTAAATAAATATTTGAGTACCATTTATCCTGTTTCAACTTCACCCAAAGTTTCATGACCCAACTCTAAAGACAGAGCCACTTTCTCAACACCCACCTTTCCCAATTAGGCTTAAGTAGGTCTAAAACAACCCTACAATATTATAGACCGTACAAGGCCGTACAATACTGCTCCAAAAACTCTAAAATCATGTAGGGTACATCAAATTAGGTCAAATGGCAAAATTTGAAGCAATTCCAAGGGCTATAACTCAAGTTATGCAAAAAACAAACTTTTAACCCTAGGTTGGTCTTAACACAGCACTGATGAGGCCAAGAGCAAAGAAAAATACAATTTTTGAGTTTTAGGGTACTTCAAGACAAACCAAGACTTGTGTGAGGCCTGCCCCAACTTTCTCCAACTCCTCCAACCATTAGTTTTGCATGATCAATGCCAATGAGCTTCCACCAACCAAAAAGAGCAGAATTATGTGTGCAAAAGAGGACTGTGCCATGGCTATAGGTGTATTTTATATTTTCAATGAAATTATATACCTTCTCAACACCTTCCAAGGCCAATCATGGCTTCCCTACACTACTTCTATAATCCAAACTATAATCCCAATGAACTCATTGCACATTCTCTTAGATTCTTGCAAATAGGCTTATAAAAGAAGCTCTTATTAGGCTTGAAAGTGCTTCTTTGGTCTCGATGCTTGTAGGGGTTCATAAGAAGGTTTCTATTCAATGATGCCTCTTGTTTTACCTCCCCCAGAAATTTTAGCATCCCTTCATGGCATTAACACATTTGTCTAATCATCAAACCATCATACTCATGCAAGGTTTGCTTCTCTTGCTTGAGAATGTGGACCTATAGGTTTGCAAACTTGTAGGTCTACATTCCTCTAAATTTAAGCCCTTGATGATGTTTTTCTTTGTCAATTAAGCCTGTAGTCTTCCTTATTGACCTTTTAGAATAGTTTGTAAGACCAAAATCCTCTTTGAAACACCTCAAATGCCTCCAAACACCTATATCTTGTTGGTAAACACTAAACTAATGTTTTTTTAGGTCTGTGACCTACTAGTTCACGTCATAGATGGTCTTGAGAGTTTGGTTCATTGGTAGATATTCTTTGAGGGTCTCAAATCTCTGCCCTGAAGTATATCAATGCATACTTCACTTGTACTACCAATCAAGACCTCAAAAGTGTTTGCTCAATAGACCTTTCTTGTCTTTAAAGACTGTAGGTGATCTCTGGATTGTATATGCAATGATTGTGTGTTTGGAAGCACTATTGGGGCTCTAAGAGTGAAGTTTGCCTTGTTATAGGTCATCATTGCCATTCATTCTTCTTGTTTAAGCCTATTACTTGCTTATTTGTACTTGAAGCCTTGTGAGAGAGTTCAAACCAATCATGTTAGTGAGCTGCCCCCTGCAATCCTCCATTAGAGATGCTTCGGAGTGAGTTTGTCAACCTTCTAGATGCTTCTTTCTTTCCTTCATTCAATCATCTTAGCATTTAAAACCCTTACCTTGGTGTCTCACACATATTATGAAGCTTTTCAAACTCATTTGACATCACAAACCTTGGTGCCTCATGCCTACCCTGCAGGCATACCTGTAGATGGATATTTTGAGCCCAAAACTCATTCTCCCTTTGCCTTGGAATGATTTGAGAAGATTGGGAGAGATTTGTTTGATGGCTTTATGAATCTCTCGTGTACTTGACAACAATGCTCCAACTTCACTTGAGGTGGGTGACCTTCTTCATTTGATTTTTCATGCTTCCAAGACTGTGCCTCTCCTATGTTGAGTTTTGCATATTGAATTAACACAAAGAGGTCACTTGGAGGTGCAGATGAACTTGAGAAGACTGCTAGAATGAGTGTGAGGTTGTTAGAGACTGATTGAAGGTCACCTGAGGCAAGAAACATGTAAAAACACCAAAACTCTGCCTGCTAGCTTCACAAATCAACAAACAGAGCCCTTTTCTTGCCACCACAATGCTCACACGTGCCAAATAAGTGTTGGAGATGATGTTGGAAGACCACTAGGACCTTGCAAGACTTCAAACAGTCCATTCTGATCAATGAGTTCTGAAATGCCATGAAATCTCCTGAAACCGAGCTAGTGGGGTTTTAGGAGGGTTTTGGAGCACTTTTTTTTGTTAACGATCGTTCATAAAGCATGGCCCCTGTAACATGAAACTAATGCACGAAATCTTGCGGGCATAAGGACCCCTATCTAACCCTAAGAGGGTTTGACCCGACTCGCTTTCTCCTTTATGAACTATTGTTAAGAAGACTGCCTCTTGAGCTTGCAAGGATCTCGATGGAGGAATGGATAGGTTTTCTGCCATTTTAGACCTGCAACACTCTCCCTTGCATGTATTTGGACTTGAGGAGGATGGAGGAAGCCATGTAGGTGCTTTAAAACCATCTTCAACTTGGAAAACCTACAATAATGTCTCAATAGACGCCTTTCTAGCAATGAAAACAACGATATTTTTCTTGACACTCTGTTGGAGCTGAGGAACAAGTGTTCATGGAGTCTCTTCAAGCATGTACAGAGATAGAAAGCGTGCCAAGAGCATCTTCAACCTGTTTATCTGCCATCTCTTACATCATTCCTTCCTTAAATGTTATAAAATGAGCAAGAAAACACTTGAGATGGTTTATACCGTTAGAAAAATGAATTGAGCATCATTTTTCTAGTTGTACGAATCAAGAGAGGTGTAAGATGATCTTTGACAAGTACCTCATGGCCTTGCAAGGCCCTCTAAACCTTTATCACCCTTGAACCAACTTGAACATGAAATGAAATAGCTAGACTAGCATAAGATCAAAATGAGCAATTACCTTAACCTTTCCAAAACAACCTTAAACTTTGTTTAACACCTTATGAAGGGTCAAGTTATGAATATTGGTTAGTCACTTCCATGACTATGATCTCACAGTTTGGCTATGCCATCCTAGGAGACCTTAATCACTACTATGACAACATCACTTTTTAATCATGACAAGACAAGCTATGACCTAGACCAACACCTTCAAGGGCTATTAACAAAGTTAAACATGGTCTAGATAACAAGTTTTTAATATCACTCACCTATGGTAGCCAATTTTGGGTGACAGGTAGGCCACACACCTATTGGCCACACACCTATTGAGATAAATACTAATATGTACACTTGACTTCAATACAAATGGCAGCAATAAAGAGTTTTATTTTTAATTATTATTATTTTGGGGTAAACATATGCTTTGGTGGGTTTATGTGAGAGAGCAATATGGACTTAAATTGATATTGAAACCCTGCATTAGCCAATTGAAGGAAGCCGGTCATCTAGTTTATTCCAAGCCACAAAAAATGGCACCTTGATTGAATTTGAGTATGAATTGCAAGATATTACTGTGTCTGAATTAATTTCAGTTACCTCTTGTAGTATACTTATGCTTGCTAGGGTATGCCTTTTGACTCTATAAGTTTATCTACCACATTTTGAAAGCCCTTTACCTATAAAATTTAAGGTCACTTTTTAGGTCACAACCCAGCCAGCACATCACATGGGTTATGAGACCCCCCCACGTCAGAACGAGATGATTTTTTCACTTACCTTTATATATATTGTTCAGATTTTGTACTCCATGAGCTTCGACCTCATGGCCTTGCCAATCGATCTACACCAGAAAAATAAGCATGCATATCAACCATAGGAATGATAACGGATTATGCAAATAGAATGATAATGGATTATGTAAATACTAGAAATGATGACCACTTAAGAAATTCGATGCCTTCAAATTGCATCTCAACACACTGCCAAAAAGCTAAAGTTTAATAGCTAGAACATAAATCTATTATAATTTGGAGAGATTCCACTACAAAGTAAAGAATTGCAGCTCAGCTACCTCTGTGCTAATTGCATTTTGCTCAAGTCCATCCTCACTAACATCATATAGAATCTTGAGTTATTTCCACATGAAAACATCCTGTGTAAACTTTGGTGTTACTATTTCTTGTTCTGCCCCAGGATTCAGAATCCAAATTTCATGGTTGCACAAAACATCTGCAATTTAAAATGTCCGGTGTAAACTTTGATCTTACTATTTCTCGTTCTGCCCCAGATTTCAGAATCCAAATTTCAAGGTTGCATGAAACATCTGCAATTTTGTTTCCAGATTTCTCAATGGTATCAATGTTTTATATATTTAGATTGAACCATTATTTCAAGGACTCAATAATCCAGTTATGATGAACTCCCATGATTCCTTGCATTATTGAATTCTTAGACAAATAATTCTTGGCACAACTGATGATGAAATCCCAAGGCCAAGGTTGCCCACTAAGGCAAGAAACATGCATCAATTTCCAACCCCCCAACTCCACCACCCCCAGTAATCGATACTTAATTGTTTAGATAGCACCAAGAAAGAGTCACTGCAGTAACACAATCCATCCTTGAAAAAAACAAAAGGTATGCATCTCATAAAAATTATCTCCTGATAATTTTGCAAATGAATTTAGTGGTATTAGACGAATCAATACAGAATCTAAGTTTCTTCGAAACCCAAATAGGGATCCCTGGCTTGTGTTAGAAAATCAATAGTAAACTTCTCACGGCCACTTGAGATCATGTCTTCCTTCTCTTCCTCTTCCACATCGTGGAGCACAAAGTTTGTGTTAGGCACATACCTTCTTTCTTCATCAGCCAAAACATGTTCTCCAATGTAGCATAAGATTTCATGAGATAGTATGCAATCAGGTTCCCTCATAAAATGAATGGACATTGCCATGCAGCTCAAATATGCTCCACCATCGTATCTTTTTCAAACCCATTTCATTCATCATCTTTATCCTTTGCTACATTATTCCACTTGCCAACCTCAGCACAACACATGATATCCAGGATACGTGAGACCTAGGTCAAAAGGCACTCTGAAACACATTCTCTTATCTCAATATTCTTGTGAATTTTGTGGGCACGAAGCAGGGCCCTCCATACACAAGCATCAGGTTCAACTGGCATCCTTTTGATGAAGGTCAGTGCCTCATTCAAACGCCCTACACAGCCAAGAAGGTCAACCATGTATGAACAGTGTTGTGTGTCGGGGTCAATGTGATAATGTTGAGTCATGTAATCAAAGAACTGGCAGGCCTCGTCGACAAGGCCTGCACGTCTGCATGCAGACAAAATATTATTGAAGGTGATGTAGTTTGGCTTCACTCCCATGCCTTGCATCTGGAAGAAAAGTTCCCATGCATCCTTGACCCGCCTATGTAGTCCATAGCCAGTCCATGAAACCACATCTCTTTCAGACATTTTGTCGAAAAGTTGCCGTGCTACCTGTAAGCTACCACACTTGCAATACATGTCTATGAGAGAAGTCGTAATAAAAACATCCAACACAACTTTCTTTTTGCTTATATAGTCATGGATCCACTTGCCTTGTTCCAGAGCTCCTAAATGGCCACAGGCCGAGATTGCACTAGCAATGGCAGTCGAATTAGGCATAATGTTTTCCTGTAGCATTTGATGAAAAAGTGTTAAGGCCTTCCCAGCATATCCATTATGGACATATCCAACAATCATTGCATTCCAAGAAACCACATCTCTGTGTGACATTTTGTCAAACAATTGGCGTGCAACTTCAATGTCCCCGCATCTAGCATACATGTCTATCAGAGAACTTCCCACAAAACGATCTAAACCAAATCCATTCCTAACAATGTACTCATGCATGCACTTACCTTGTGGGAGATCACCCAATTCAGCAAACGCAGGAAGAACGTTCATCATAGTGGTCGACTCAGGGATTACATTGTGGCATCGCATTTGATAAAATAGTATCAATGCCTCATTGACACGACCATTTTGGGCATACCCAGCAATGATGGCGTTCCACGAAACGACATCTCTCTGCGGCATTTCGTCAAACACTTGGCGAGCATCCTCTATACTGGAACACTTAACATACATATCTACCAAAGAAGTTGTCACAAAAACATGAGACTCAAAACCGCTTACAACTATCTGACCATGAATCTTCTTTCCCTGTCGCAATACCTTTAATCCGGCGCATGCCTTGAGTACAAAGGCATAGGTGAAATTGTCTGGGCAAATGCCTGCACGTAGCATTTGAGAATAAATTCCCAAGGCTTCATCATAGGGTCCATTCCACGCATACTCTCGGAGTATTGCATTCCATGGGAATGCACTTCGTTTAGACATTTTGTCAAACACTTGGCGTTCACTCTGCTGAATGCCATGTTTTGAGTACATTCGGACCATTTTGGTACCCACAAAGACATTTTTTCCAAGCCCACAAAACACCATGTGGGCATTTAGTTTTTTGGAAGTTCTCACAATGTTGCAGGCCTGTGCCAGAGAATTGTAGGTAGCCTCGATGGAATTGCAGGTATAGGCAACCAAAAATGCAATGGAATAACTTGTCTGTCATTGGATAAGAACTTCCTCCATGTTTTGGGATCGTAGTTCAAAGACTTTTTTGAGGTTTTGTTCTGAAGCTTCCTGAGAATGTGAATAGAGTACGCAACCCGAAAAGAAACCCCAGTTGACAGTGTAATGGCTTAAAATAAGGTTTAATGTTACTTAATGTTGACGAAAGCCTTTGCATCTCGAATCATCCATAACTGAAGGAGGCTTCATGGGTTTGGTCGAGTGGTAAGTGGATATTTATAGTGAATAGATTATGGTTCCAATTCAATTTTGGCTAATTTTTATATTAACTCGGTTACAATTATCATGTTGTTTTAGCTAATATTTAATAGTGATGATTAATTATTGAAAAATGTTATGTTATTAATATAAAGAATTTTATTATGTGATTTATTCAATCTTCGTGATGGATGATGAAAAATGATGAGTTTCTAAAACTATTTAATGTGATTTTTATTTTTTATTGTTGTTAATAGATTATTTATATAAGGAGTTTTATTATGTAATCTAGTCATTTAAAATTAATGATAGATCATAAGGTGTGATTTCGAAAGTTGATTTTCTAAATTTGTTAGTGATTTTTTCGAAAGCTCTTTCTTTAATGTTATATAATATGTTGATATTATTTACATAATAGGCTTTACAATAGGTTTGTAGATTTACACATATCAAGGAAGACCCCTTAACGATCTTTATTCTCAACATTGCAAATAATGAAGATAATGATCGTTGGGTGAAGTTTTCCCACACATGTTGAGATTGTCCAACATCATGTGATACATCAATGTTATTTGGTTAGTAGGCCTTACAATACGCATGTAGCTTTGCACATGTTGAGAAATTTCCTTGACGATCTTTATTTACAGTAGTGTAAAGGGAAAGGATACTTTCATTAGGTAGAGTATGCCCTTGTATAACCTAAGATTGCTCAATGTTATGTGATACATCAACATGATTCAAGAAATAGGCATATAGCTTTACATGCACAAGGTAGTTTCCCTGACAATATTTATCCTCAATTACAAAGGGAAAGAACAAGCTGTCCTTATATAGCTCGAGACTACTCAAGGTTATGCACATGTTATGTGATATGTTGACATTATTCAAGGAGTAAGCCTTCCAATAAACTTGGGGCTTTGCATACAAAAATTAGATTACCCAACAATATTTGTCCTTTATAATGTAAAAGATGAACATAATGATCATTGGATGGGACCATACACTAAGAAAATCTAAGACTACTGAACTTATATGACACATCAATGTTATGCAAGTTGTAGGCATTCGCTATACTTGTAATTTTGCACACTTTAGGCAAGGTCCTTGATAATCTTTATTTTTCCATGCACAAGGAACTTATGTGCCCAAAACTACCCAATAAGAAATGGAATTTCTCCATGCATTATGTTTCGAGGTTGTTTAATTTAGATAGGAATTATCTATACTACCCATGGTAGAGAATGCCCCCACGTAAACCAAGACTATCAAGCATTATATGATATGTTGACATTATTCAAATAGTGGACCTTCTAATAGGCCTATAGCCTTACACGCATGAGGTAGGTCCCCTAAAAAAATTTATTCTCAATGGTATAATGGATGATAACAAGTAGTTTTCATATAGATCAAGACTACATGATGTTATATGATACATCATTGTTATTCAGGGAATGGGCCTTCCAATAGCCTTGGAGCTTTGCATGTGTTGAGTAGGCTACCTAATGTTCTTTATCCTCCATGATGCAAATGAAGAGAATACTTATTATTATGTGAGGTCCCATCCTTGCACAATTCAAGACTACTCAACTTATATGATACATTACTCAAGTGATATGCCTTTTAATAAACCCACAATTTTTTATATGTTGGACAGGGTCCCTATAATCTTTACTATTATATACGCAAGGATATTATATACCCAAAGCTTACCCAATATGAAATGGAAATTTTTCTATGTTGTTTAATTGAGATTATAATTGAAACTATTTTGTAGCTAAATATTTTTTTAACAATAGATCTCTCGTCATAATGAAATGTTTGGTTCTTAGCACCTTTGTTGGGTGTTCATATCAATGATCAAATTTACAATATATCAATGTTTATGTGATATGTATTGGATATATACACAACCAAAAATTTGACCATCTTATGATTTTTATATCAAATATTTATTTATAATTATTAAATTTTTTAAAATAATTCTAAAAGAGGAAAGAGAATGTCAACACAGTTTAGCCCTAATCAAATAATTCATCGATAGAATACCTATGATAGGTGCCTTGGAGGATTAGATTAAAAATAAATGGCAAGAACAAGAACATATCCAAATAAACTACCTCACGAAAGGATACTTTATTCCTTGATTCAACTCTAAAAAGTGGAAAATCTATATCCTTAAGGCAAGACCCAAGTTATTTAAGGGCTTAGAGATTATTTTACAACCTTGGAGCAAGGATTTCCAAATTCGTGTTCCCATTAGAATGATAAAATAGGTATGGATAAGATTTTACATCTTTCCCTTTGACTATTAGGATATTAAAAACTTTGAAGTAGTAGGGAAATCATTGGGAAAACTATTAGAGGTAGATCCAATCATTAGTCATAAAATATTTGTCTCTAATGCTATGATAAATGTGGTTATTGACCTCTCCCAACCACTCCCCATAGTTTTATTTATCTTTCATCTTTTTGTTGACATTTCATCCAAAACGTGGACTATGAGAGGATCCTAATTAAATTTTATTCATGCCATACAAATGGACTAATTGTGAAGGTCTAAAAGAAGAAATCTTAGATCCATCAAAATTCTGATGGTTTCATGGGGAAGTTTTAATGGGTTTAAGGGGAAGTCCACCAAATGGGTATGCTAAAATAAGGAGAACATGAAGGAAAAAGGAAGGTTTCCTGGTTTGAAGAAACCAAATGTGATTTTTCTACCATGAGAATATCCCTTTGAGATGGTTTGAAAAGTATTTTTTCAACCAACACAATCCCCTTTGTAGGCAAAGGAATTAGGAAAGCAGGGATCTCACTAGACCCCATCAGTGGGAAATAAGGGAATAACACTCAAAATCTTACTAAATGAAATAAAATTGACGTAGACAATAGTTTTTAGTATAAAGGAGAAGGAACATAAATCATAGATAGATAGGAAACTAACTCAAAAGCCTTAGATGAGAAAGAAGAAGAAAGGGAGGAGTGGTGCATCTCATAAATTAAAATTCTAACCCAAATTTCATCTTTAAAAGTGTTTTAACTATGTGTGGTTTAGGGGTAAAATTGAGGTAGAAGATAGATTGCAGTAGAAAGGAGAAATAACATAAATCATAGATATATAGGAAAGTAACTCAAAAAACTTGGATGAGGAAGAAGAATAAATGGAGGCATGGCATATCTCATAAACTAAAATTCTAACCCCAATTTTATTCTTTAAGGCATTTTAATTATTTTTGGTTTAGGGGTAAAATATTTCATGCACAAGCTAAGGCAAAATCAAGATCTATGATAATTCAATCATAAACAATAATCAAATCTAAACTATGCCTAAATATTGACTAGCAATATAATAAAATGATTACACAAGAAACAACAATGGAAAGAGATAGAAATAATTTTGAAATGAACACTTATGCACCAAAATGAAATTATGGAACTGGCAAAAAGGTCTTAAACTAACACAAAAGTTGTCCTAAGAATTTTAACGTGTCTTACTAATGGATCAAAATTAGCAAGGGACCGATTGTGTCTAGGATAGAATTGGCAAAGGGAAGATTGTGTCCTTCTATTATGGATTGTGTCCTCTGCACTTTTTTAGGGTTGTGGATTTCTAGGCAAGTGTGTAGACTGACGTTGATTAGGATTTTGGCTTCTCTTCATTGATTTAATGGAAAAAATATTTTGATTTTATTCTCTTCTTATAATATACTGAATCTTCAATAATGTATGCATAAAAGAGTATATGCACATTTGTTTTCCTAGGTAAGTTGTCGCTACATATCCTATACACTTGAAATCAAGGCTTTAGGTAGTTATGATACTTGTGAGTGAATCCCAACCCAATGACAAAGAGGACTTGACCTCTTATCCATAAATCAAATGCAACTATATTATTCTCTATGACATTATTTTTGCACAATAAGAGATGGCACAAGACATAGATTTTTTGTTGATATAATGTAGGTTCCTTGGATAAATGCACATAACTCATGATAAGACTTGATGATTGTGTGTTGAATAAATGGATTGTTAGAGATCTAGTTTCAAGTTCACTTATGAAATGACTCAGGGTAGAATTTTATATATAGGGATCTCTATGACACTTCACAACTAAGCAAACCATAACAGATAGTGATAGGTGGCAATCAAGATGTGAGGAATTAGACCAAAGTGGAAAGGACCCATAAAATGATGAGGGTCATAGCTAGTGGAGGGCTGATTTTTAAAAGGACATAATGGGTGAACTGCAGATCTGATCCAAAGGAAAAAAAACTCAAAACACATATCAAGCTAAATAATGGATGATTAGATGGGATCTTGGAGCTAACAATTGATAGATTTGACATGTTATTGAAAAATATATAGATGAATCAAGGCTGAAGAGGATCTAATGTGGGTTGAAGGTGTTCAAAAATAGCCAAATATACACAAATGGACCAATTGTGAAAATACATGACAAAGATATAATGGAAAAGGGTATTATACCAAAATTAGTTGTTTACGTAATGTCTCACTTTGATATGTGTGTACTTGAATGTATGTATATGTTAAATTAAAAAAAAAATTAAGTATGTACTTGAACATTACCTGAGGGATGGAAGGATGAAAGATTTGGATGTTTGGGCTATGCTTCACTCACATCTTAGAGAATTTAGAATGTGTTTGTAAACAATCATGAATGCATGCAAGTAGTAAATGTCTCAATAAATTGGTGAAAATATATCAATACAAAGTAGAGCTAAATAATGAGCATCAAAATGAATACAACTGATGACTTGCAAACCATTATGTCACTCATGGGAATCTCCTAAGTTCTAAAACTAAAATTTGAAATCTAGGCACTAATGAGTTTTAAAGGGAACTTTAAAACCTAATGGATTTTAGAGCGAATCCTAAAAACCTAAATCAACTTATTAATTAGGGAAGCATATTCTAGTACTTCCTAGTGCTATTTGTATCAATTGTCATTTGAAAAATCTAGTTATATATATATATATATATATGCCCTTTTTGAAGTGAGGGATTTGGTACCTATTCTTTCAAATCACTCATCTCAAAAGAACTATTTACATGCATCATGTGTTATCATGTAAATATAATTAAAGGTGTTAGAATATTTGAAAATGTCTTTGTAAACACATGTATGTAGCTATATAAAAATATCATTATATAAATCTTGATATGAAGATGCAACCTCATGTGAGGATGATATAGTGAGGAGAAAATAATGTGTCCTAATGTATCCTGCTAAAGGGGAAGAAAACTATGCCACTACATGGTATTCTATGTAAGTACCCAATATATATGTAGTATCCCCATGTGACTAGGTGTACTTAGGACAAAGTAGTGTCTTGATATATAAGCACTATGATATCATTAATAAAATGGGTGCAATAAGCTCCATATGTGTAATATATGGATGATAAACTCTATGAGACGTGTGGGTACAATGCCCCCAATGTCAAGACAAGATAAAGACAATAGATATGGCCTCATGTAACAACATTCCCTTAGGTGGGATAGATATGAAAATGAATCACACACACATTAGTAGTAGTATAACCCAGTATATTCATGATAAATGCCATGGAAACGTAGATAAAAATTATAGTATATTAAAAGTAGTGGCATGCATGATATAAATCATGGCACCCAACATAGTATATCACATAGTATAGGCATGAAATCACACACGGTCATGCAACCACACAATAAATGTTACCATCGAGTAAAAATTATGACCCATGAGAAATCTAAACACAATACGATGACTAGATGATCATCTATGGACACATTGGAGAAGATGTCGATATGTAACATGCACACACACACATGCAAGAAATCATAGGGCATGCAAGAGAACATATAATTTATCCATGTAGTACACAAAATTTAAGTGATATAAATATATTTGTAGTCAATATGAGTATATTTATATGATAAATGGAAAGTAGGAAGGGTAACACCTAAGACCCACTGAAAATATTTTCCTAGCATAAGACATGACACTAGTGTTGAATGTCCATGGGTGTGCATATGATGAAAACACATAACATTTTTAAGTTCATAATCATTTTTAACTTGTATATACTACATATCAAACTCTCAAATAATACCATGAAAAACACATGTAGAATGTATATGTAAACCTATAACATAGGTAGATAAACATGATATGTATCTACTAAAAAAAATAAAGGCAAAGATGTTTTCAATTTTTTTTGCATTTTTGCATTTTATATAATAAAGAGATCACATGAAGAGGAGTAAAATGGGTATAAGCAATTCAAACCTAGTCAATCTATAAGATAATCTAAAATAAAAAAATCAAGAGAATAAGGAAACTATATAAGTCAAGGAGGGGAATTTAGAATAAATAAGAAGACGAGGATTCAAAACAACCTAAAATTTCCCTTAGAACTTAGTACATGCTAGGATATAAGCTCTCTCTCTCTCTCTCTCTCTCTCTCTCTCTCTCTTTATATATATATATATATATATATATATATATATATATATATATAAGACATTCTTCAATCATTAAGAATTATATGCAAGTGTTTTGAATGGGATAAAAAAATAAAGGGGCAAGGGCCACGTCAAGATAACAAACAACATAAATCAAGGGGATAGAAGAATGTCAATGCAACCCAAGTATAGAACATATATGTCAAATATGGATGAATAATGAGATAAATATAAATCTCAAAGAGGGGGAGGAACATGGAAGGCACAACACATAGGGAAGGAGATAAATGAATTTATGTATACTAAAAAATATGTATGAAGCACAAGGGACAATATAACATGGCTAACTAATGATTTTATTTAAATGTCTACAAATAGAAGACCATAAATATGGGGAATCAGAGGCATCATTATAAGTATCAAAGATATGGTCACACGATGTATGGTAACTTGTATCATCATCCCAAGTAGAGATATTATGGATATGGGGTAGAGGAGTTAATTTAACCTCTTGTAAGGAAGCATGCATATTCATTCGATTGTATATTTATAAAGTTGAACTCTTTGTAGGTGTTTTAAAATAAACTGATGTAAGATGTGGTAGAACAAACTTGGGATGTGGATGAATAATCATTGTAAATCTCATTGGTGAAATTGTAGGAGTTGTAACTCTAAGATCTGTGACATGAGGAGCCAAATCTCTAAGAGATGTAATTATAGGAATTAGAATTATAAATTAAATATATGTAAGAACCATGATTGTATGAGGTGAAATAGTAGCAGATACCACATGAGGTTGAATGATTTTATTTTTATGAATCCCTTTAGGTAACCTCTCATGTTATTTTTTATGGACAGGTAACTCATAAGGTGAAGAAATTCATGTATGCAAGTAATATGAATACACATGATAGATCTAGAGTGAATAATACTTACAAAGCATAACACAGATCAAAGTAGCACATTACACACAATATTTTATCGTGGAAAAACTTCAAAGAGGTAAAAAAACCACAAAGCAAAATTTCATTAATAGAGAAATAATATTTACCCCAATACAACTCCAATTTCTCACTTCTTCTCAAAAAAGTTTTCACAAGCTTTTTAATAATTCAAATATCTCACAAAATGTCAAGATATCAAGGTCACTTCACCATAGGGTTAAAACCCTATTTATAGGTAAATACGAAGGGAGGTGACCATTGTGAACAATGGGTCCAACCATCCTGAATAAATAAATGGGCCCGATAATTAATATTCCAAATGAACCTTTAGTGATTAATGCCCCGATTAAATAATTTAATAAAAACTTAGTAAATAATTAAATAAATATAATATGGTTATTTATTTACATGAGGTTTCCACCTCATGGTAATAAATAACTTATTATTATTATTATTATTTATTTAATTATAAGTATAGGTTAAGGGTTAAATTATCACTTAGTTATTACAAATGCTCTAACACTCTCTGTTAATGTTAAGTGGGAATAAATGCCATAGTCACCATAAAGGAATTTTACTATGTGCAAAATTTGAAGGATTTTAAAAACCCTTCATCATACAAGAAGTCACTTTTTGAAACAAAAATAATTAGATTCTGTAAACTACTCAAAAGTAAGTTTAGGCTAGCATGATTGTGAGATTACATCTCACTGTTTCTCATGAAAAAATCACTAAACATATTTGGATCCTTTTATAACATAAAGATCTCCATTAAAAATTATGATTTTAATGTATTGGGGTACAAAAATAAAACTTCCACATGAAGTTTACATAAATCAAAATAACTTCCACACAAAGTTTTTACAATGCTTTACAAATGAGAATAAGTATAAAGAAGTAATAAATGGCCATTAAGAGGTGGAATTGTCATACACATTTCACCTCAATGGAAACTTTGAGAGGCTCAGAATTACACGAAACTGATAAAACTTGGTAGCACCAAGTGGCTTTGTGAAGATGTCTACCACTTGTTCATCCATAAGATAGAACTATAGATTAATATTACCATTGAGGACTTTCTCTCGAATGAAATGCACATGAACTTCAATATGTTTAGTTCTTTGGTGTTGTACTCAATTTTTTTCTAGAGTTACATGATTTTGGTTATCACAATGAAGGATGGTACTCTGAGAAACATCTAAAATAAGTTCTCCAATAGCCTTCATAACCACATGGTTTCTTTGACAACTTCCATAACATTTTTGTACTCTACTTCTAGAGAGAGAGAGAGAGAGAGAGAGAGAGAGAGAGAGAGAGAGAGAGAGAGAGGTTGTTTCTTGCTACTTCAAGTGATAACACCTGCACCAAACTTAAACATATATCCAGAAGTAGATTTATGATTTAAAGTATCACCAACATGGTCAACATCACAATAACCATATAATTTAGCATTATCAATGTAAGAATAAAATAAACCATAATTAATTGTTCCTTTGATATAACAAAGAATACGTTTAACTAATTTGCAATGATCCAAATAAGGATCCTACATAAATCTAGAAGCAACACTAACAATATATGAAATATCTGGCCTAGTAATGGTTAGATAAATTAAAATTTTAATAAACTGTCTATACAAAGTAGGGTTAGCTTTTTCACATGTAAGTTTA
This sequence comes from Torreya grandis, assembly GCA_037957365.1. Taxonomy (NCBI): domain Eukaryota; kingdom Viridiplantae; phylum Streptophyta; class Pinopsida; order Cupressales; family Taxaceae; genus Torreya; species Torreya grandis. The sequence continues at coordinate 1,488,115 of JARHVA010002304.1, forward strand.
GGATCAAGTTTAATACCAACTTCAATAGGAGTAGAATAAGATTTACAATCAAGCATATTAAACTTAACAAGAATATTATGAGCATATTGAGATTGTGATACAAAAATAAAATGTTTATCTTGAAATATAATCATTCTTAAAAAATTATGTAGAATGCCTAAATTAGTCATTTCAAACATTTGACTTAATTTATCCTTGTATTTATGAATTAAATTAGTTAGATCGTCAGTAATCAACAAATCAGCGGTATATAATATAATTAGAATCAAATGATCATTTTCAATTTTAACAATAGATCATTCTCTAAATATTAGTTAACAAAATTTAATTCTTTGAAAAAAAAGTAATTTTAGAATACCAAGCTTGAGGAGCTTATTTTAAACCATATAAAGATTTATTTAACTTTCATACATAATATTATTTAATAAGGTCAATGAAACCTTTAGATTGAGTCATGTAGATTTCTTCTTCTAAATCATTATTTAGAAATGCATTCTTGACATCCATATGGTGGATAACCTAACCATTTTGGGTTGTAAGAGTAACAAGAAGTCTAACAGTACTCATTTTTGCTACAAGAGCAAAAGTTTCAACATAGTCAATCCTAGGTTTTTGAGTAAACCTATGAGGAATTAATCTAGCTTTAAACTTATCAATTTTACTAATTGAATTATATTTGATCTTATAAATCTACTTACAGTTGACAATATGCCTTTTAGACAAAGGAAGAATAAGATCTCAAGTCTGATTTTTAATTAAAGCATTGTATTCAGCTTACATAGCAACATTCCATCTATCATCTTGAGTGGCTTCCTCAAAAAATTTAGATTTACAGTCATACATAGTCATTAATGCATGATAAGAATGTTGAATTTTAATTAATTTATTAAGGTTATCAACATTAAAAGATTGAATTAATGATTCTACTTATTTAGGTCTTTTAGATTGAACATGAAACTCAGGGGGTTTCTTAGACTCTAAATAATCTATAGCTAGATCAATTTCCTCAAGAGCATCTATTTCATCACAAAAAGAAACATGAAAATCAAGTTCATCAATATAAAAACACTAAATAAATTCTACAGAAGGCTCACCAAAATATTTTTTGAGAAAATAAACATTCCTATTCTCAATGATTTGACATTTAGAGGGATCAGACACTCTTAAAACCTTTTGTCTTACCTCTATATCCTATAAAATTGCAAGAATAAGAAGTGGAGTCAAAATCCCTTTTAACTTTAGGAACAAAGATTGAAGTAGGATCACCATAAAGCTTAAGATGAGCCACACTGGGTTTCTTCTTAGTCCACATTTATAAAGGGATAGAAAGATGCAAGGCTTTGGTAGAGACTCTATTCAAAATATGAACAATGTTCATGGATTAGGCCCATAAAAACTTAGGAACATTTGTAGATTACAATATTATCCTAGCCATTTCTATGATGGTGTGGTTTTCCTTTCAACAATACCATTTTGTTGAGGAGAATAGGGAGTTGCTAGCTCCCTTTGAATACTACAATTAATGAAAAATGAATCAAACTCTTTACTAACATATTCACAATCATTATCAGTTCTTAATCTCTTAATAGAAAATTTAGATATATTTTCAACATAAGCTTTAAATTTTTTAAACTTAGACAAAACATCATATTTATTTTTAATAAAATAAGATCAGATCATTATAATATAATCATCAATAAATGTAATAGTATATAAATAACCATTAAGAGATACGACTTAAAGAGGTCTTACAACATCAGTATAAATTAAATCTAAAAGATGAGAGGAATTTGCATCATGATTCTTGTGAAAGGGGTTAGTATGTTGTTTACCACATAAAGAACCCTCACAAGTATCATGATGATAGGAGATAGAAGGAAGTCCAGCAACAAGATTGTTCACAAACATATCATGTAAACTTCTAAAATCAACATATCGTAATCTTTCATGCCATAACTAAGATTCATTCTTATTATGTGATGAAATTAAACATGCAAAAGAAAGAGAGAAAATATATAAACCATTATTTTAAACACTTTCAATAATCAAGGAACCAGATTGATTTATAATGGACCAACTATCTTTAAACAATGTTACAATGAAATTATCATTTGTAAGTTGAGAAAAAGATAACAAATTATGTTTAAGTTTAGGTACATAAAAAAATCATTAATAACAACATTTGAAAATTTTGATTTTCCATGTTTAGTTGCTTCTAAAAATGAATTATCTCTTAAATAAATTCTTTCAAAGATATCTCTATAATCATAAAAAAATCAGATAAGCATGTCATATGGTGCGATGCACGGCTATCTAAGATCCACTCATTTTTATTTGAAGTAAATAAAGTAGCATATAAAGCAATAACATTCGGATCCTAATTTTTATTTTGATTATGGTTTTGATTATTCTAATTGTTTTGATTAGATTTATTCCTTTTTTTATTTTTAGAAGATTGATTATTAATTATATCTTTGTTTTTATAACAAGTTTCACTTCTATGACCAAATTTATCCAACAAATTATAATTTTTATTGAATTTAGGTTTATGATTCTTATTACCAATTTTTTAGTTCTTCTTTTTGCCTTTAAGAGTATTAAGGTTAGATTATAGTTTTTGTTATTATCAAAAACATTATTTAAGGTGAGAAGTGCCTAAGTGGCATTCTCTTTAGAATCAAAATTGGTCATTACTTGTTTTTATTGAATTGGGAGAGCAGACAAGGTGGTAAAGTCAGGGATATCTGGCTCAGTTTGATACTTAAAATTTAAAATTAAAATGATTTTTCTAAACTTTTCACGAATATTTAACTGAATGATAAAATAAAAAAATTGATCTTGAATCAAATTATAATTACATCCATCTAACTAAAATTTAATTTTCTTAATTTTAACAAGAAAATTAATAACCTTTTCATTACCCTTCATAGGTGTTGTCAACAATTCAAGGATTAACTTAATGATCTTTGAAAGATAAGTGTCCTCATATATGGATTCAAGGAGTTTCCAAGCTTCACAAGGAGATTCTTAATTACTAATGTCGAGAAGGAATTCATCCTTAACACTTTGCAAGATAATGGACATAGCTTCCTACGATTTTTATTGAAATGCATTGGTAAGCTTAGGGATCACATGATGACCAGACAGGGATTTCTCAATCCCAATGATAATATTCCATAATTTACAATCCATGAATTTAGTTTTAACATGAATTTTTTATATGTTATAGTTATTTCCATTAAGCATTTGGGATTTGTCTAAGGAAAAGTGAGGTGAAGCCATAACTTCCCTTTAAACATGACAATATCCAAAAGATTAAGAAATAACCTTTTAAGTGTGAATTTTACATTTATTGATAATTGAAAAATAAATTTAAAATGTAAATATATTTAAAGCTTGATAAAGCAAAAAAAATTCACAATATTGCGATAAAGCAAGGTGTCACAAGTATTGCAAAATACACTATTTTTTTATGATTTAATTTTTTTAAATAATTTTTTTTTAACTACTTCCAAAATTAATTGAATTAACCATGCAACTATATTTATATATATAATGTTTATGCTAACTAAAGCAAAAAAAAATGAATTAATGTTGCATAATTCTAGGTGTCAAAAGAGTCGCACTCACAATGACCACCTAGGCACAATTAATAAAAAAGGTATAAACTCAATAACAATAAGTTTTATAGCAAAAATTGACCACACCAATACATCCAAAACATGTCGAAACCTAAATATTGACTGGTTGGATGACTATACTTATCTAGGTTTAGACTAGATCAAGTGTCAAAACAAGGTCGATAAGTTTAACTAAAATATTGAACACAAGAGATAAGGTATGCAAACCAAGAAACTAAAAAAAAGTGATTTTCAACTAAATTTGACAAATTAAAACAAAGCTAGGTCAACCAAAAAAGGAGGTTTTAAATACAGGTTCTCTCTTTTACAAGTTTTTACCAAAATAATAACTACCAACTCATCTACAAGTTTATTCAAGGATTTATATGCAAAATAATATATTTAAATCTTTTTAATCTGATTTTGAAAATAAAAATAAATAAATAAATATTTTATGTGCATGTAATTTTGAAAGCACTTAGAGAATTTTAATTTTAATCTTTTTGGTAAAAAATTAGCCAAGGTGGGACCCCTTTTTTGTTTACATGCAAAATTTGGAATTAAAAATTTAAAAAAAAAAAAATAAAAAAAATTATCAACTATAGAAACTTTTTACTTACCTGTATCATGCTTGTGGCTGAAAATGGCACTTGAGGTGAAATGGGGAAGTTTGGAACAAGTGGAATACACTACCAGAGACCACTAAAATTTGCAGCCCTCCTAGTATTAATAGGATAAATCCAACTAAATCCTCAAAATTAGATCTTTGGCTCAAAAGAAATCAATTACTCAGGGCATACTATGGTGTTGGAGAGCTCCAGATAGGGAGAGAAAATGTACAGGGACACACAGAGCTTCTCAGGCTCTAAATTTTTTTAAAACACCTTGTATTTGCCAAACTAAGGCTTCGGGACCTTCAGGGGACAATTTGAGGCCACAAAACTTAGTTTTTGAATTTCCTCCAGATGCTTAGGGCATACTATGTCACCTAGGGAAGATGGATAACAAGGAATCGCTTCAAAACTCCTCAATCTAGTTTTTCCAATGTCAATGAATGATCAAAAACATGTTGAAAGGCCCTTTACAGATCAGGAAAAGACTGAGGAATGAATTTTTTGAAGTTTTTCTCCTTCTAGAATTGTACAATTAGCATTCCACATAATGAGGTTGATAAAAAAAATTAACAAAATGACTTTAAGTTGCTTGGCAATGATCAAAATTGCTTAAACCAAAGATTTAAGGTACTTGGATGGATATCAAATATCTCAAAGAGTATTTTCCTTAGTTTTCCAACTTTTCAAATAACAAAAAATACCATACAACACCCACATAAAAAAAACTCTTTCAAATTACAAATGAACTTGCTTTGTCAAGTATAAACACCCCTTAGGCTCTACTACCATGAAGAAATTCATGTGTACAAGTAATATGAAAGCACATGATAGATCTAGAGTGAATAATAATTGTAAAGCATAGCACAGATCAAAGTAACACACTGCACATGATATTTTACCATGAGAAAACTTCAAATAGGTGAAAAAACATCAAGTGATTTTACATTAATAGAGAAACAATATTTACCCCAATATAACTCCAACTTCTCACTTCTTCTCAGAAAAGTCTTCACAAGCTTTTTAATAATTCAAATATCTCATAAAATATAAAGATATCAAGGTCCATTCACCATAGGGTTAAAACCCTATTTATAGGTAAATATGAAGAGAAGTGACCGTTGTGAATAATGGGTCCAACCATCCTAAATAAATAAATGGGCCCAATAATTAATATCTCAAATGAACCTTCGATGATTAATGTGTTGGTTAAACATTTTAATAAAAACTTAGTAAATAATTAAATAATTATAATATAGTTATTTATTTATATGAGGTTTCCACATCGTGGTAATAAATAACTTATTATCATTTAATTAATTATAAGTATAGGTTAAGGGTTAAATTACCACTTAGTTATTAAAAATGCTCTAACATAAGGTGCACTACAAATAGTATATACTTTGTTATCATTCAAAAACTTGAGGCATTGGTGTAACTTTATCTCATTTGATTTATCCATGGGCATCCAAGTAGTAGACCATGTGTCCCACTATCCAATAATACATAAATCCATACTAAAAGGTTCTTATGACATACAATGACTGGTAATGTAATACTTTAGATAGGCATCCGTGTGAGACTCTCATAACTTTTAAGTATTATGGTTGTGCTAAGTAACTATCATTGAGTATACACTCTACTAGCTAGGAATGACATTGCAATTAAGTTTTGATTTGGACCATTATCTACTATAATGCATTGTGTGATCATAAGATATGAGTTGAAAAAATAATATATAGAGTGGACCATTATTAATATCATCTTTTGGAATATCATGCTCATAAAATGTGATGGACAAAGCTTTCTTTTATGAACTACTAACCATAAATATAATACCATATATGATATGCTCATTGGAAATTTTTGGTTGATGTATATTTGTAACCATGTTGACATTGTCTTGTTTCTTAGTATCATGTTTTGTAAGAGGATTTTTGAATATTTACAAGTGTTGATTGGGTGTAGCAACTAATTCATTCAAATTAGTAATACACCATTTCACTTGAATAATATTTATATTGATTATATTTTGTATCTTGTGTATCAATGAATAACATCGACTGCTAGAATGTCTTGAATCTATATAGTAGTCATAATATTAATTTACATCATAGTTTTAGGTAAAGTTTGAGATGTATCTAACTTGCACTATAGGTGTAAAGATATCATGTTGCATTCAAGAAACCATTTAAGCACTTGGTGACGAGACTTGGGCAAACTTTTAAATTATCTATGCTCTCAATAAGGTGGGAGAAATAGCTTGTGAGGTGGTTTTGAAACAACATTTACATTTTTTTCCTCGTTCTTAGCTTAAAAATTTGGAGCATCATTAGCCTTAGATATGAATGTTAATTTATCTTGATATTTGGAGGTAGTGAAGTATGGGATTTACACCCATATTTCAACATGTTAGACTTTGAAAGTTTAAATTAAATCAAATGATATGGAAAAACTCATTGAAATATTGTTAAGTGTTAAAAATGACTTTCTATCTAATTGGTTTAAGAAAATTGTTAGAGAAAATAATTTGTAGCTCACTATCAAGTATTTGGTGAGACATTTTTATAAGCATAGTCTGAAATCTAAGCACATACTTGCTAATATTCTCATTAGGTCTTCGTTTTAAATGTGAGAAAATGTTACCTTTTAGTTAATGTTGATATAAATGTGAACTAAGAAGATATGAGCAAAATCATTAAATTAAAGAATGAAGAACACATGTAAGGTGTAGGACCAATCCAAAGCATAGTCCTTGAGACTTCTAGGAAAGATCTTGGTCAACAATAGACCTTCATGATAAAAATAAATAAATCATGAAGTAAATTAAGATCAAATGTGATGTAAAGGATCACCCTTGCCATTATATAATTAAAATTTAGGCACTATAAAATTGGTAGGCAAAGGGTGAGTGAGGACCTCATGATCTAATGAGTTGTGTAATATGTCTTGATAAGTGATCACATGGTTAGATTTTTTAGATCCCTGGACAAATAACTTAATTTCAATTTGCATGTCTTAGAGATATTTTTGAATGCAAGCATTTTTAGATTTGTAAGCATGTGTATGATTCAAAGTATGATTAACATTAGTAAGATTAGATTTTTTAGCACCAATACCAAAAGGTAAAGCATTAGAAGCAGGTTGAGATGGTATATTATCAATAGGAGGCACTAAATATGTAGTAGAAGACATAGGAATAGTTAGAATAACCAAAGTAGGAGCTATAGGTGGAGCAAGAGATGGTTATATAAAATTATTAGAAGGATAACTAGGTGCACTAGCTTCACAACCTGATGTATATAGAGTGTAGACATTAAAATATGGTATTAGACACTATGTAATTTTGGCTTTCACCTAACCTTACCTTACATAATTTGTGCATACACACATGGCTCTTACACTCCCTTTTCTATTATACACTTTCCTTCTATGGGCCCAACCTTTGTAATTTGATATCATTCACCTACAAGAATTCCCTAGTTTGTGCCTAACATGTTTATTATCACAATCATAATGTATCTTGATCATCATATTGTTTCTCTATATTTTTCGCTAATAATATTCAGAAGAAAGAAGAAACTAAGGTTAAAGGTTTGGGGTTTGACGTTACCCAGATTAAGTTGCGCACCGTATCCAAGCGTTGTGAGAGCTCCTCTTTGGCTGTGGAGGAAACACCTGTAGAAAGAATAAGACTTAAACATAGAAGATGTTAGAGGAGGATGTGGTGGACTGCCAAGCTACGCGCTCGGTCCTGGAAGCGTAAAGATTCGTAAGGGATGACAGTCCACTATTTAAAGAAAAGAGATTTGTATAAAAAGAAATGATAAAAGACTTAAAGAAATGGAAAGGTAGAATATTGTGTACCTATTCCCTGTAGTCCGTATGTCTCAGAGTGTTACAGCAGGCTAGTCAGAGGTTTTGTTTGGTCTTTGGGCTATTTGGATAAGTTTTTTGGTTTGCACAGTCGCTGACATCAATTTTTCTGTCGAGGTCAGTAGGTAAATGATGTCGACGTTGGTTATGCTGCTAATGTCGGTAGGGGCAGTGGGCCTTTGGATGGGTTTCAGAGTATTTCTATGGTGGACAGAGGAGTCTGGAAGTTTAAAGGTTTATGCAGGGTTGCGGGAAGGTGAATAAGGTTTGCATAAGGGTTGAGGTAGAGGGTAGGTGTGTAAAGGAGGTGAGAATGAGAGGAAGGCCTTTCAGCCTCTCCACGGAAGAAGTCGGGTCTCTTAATAGTGTTTTTAGAAATAGTAAATAGAAACTAATTACCGACATGTTCCAAAATACTGAAATGAGAAGAAGAATACTTAGCTCTATTAGTTAAAGAACTAGAGGTGTCAGGATGCTTGTTCCCATTGTGTCTGATGTTGAGGACCTCGTACAGTGCTTCAATCCAATCTCTGGAATGACTTGTGCAAAACTTTGGTAGCCTGGAGGATGATAGTTGAGTTCTGATGCTTCATATCAGAGTGTGCATGTCGATATGCCAAGAGGTCGGGGGCAGCTCAATGTTAGAGCTTGGGTTATGTAACCGACATCGGCAATCTTGTGAGCGTCGGCCGATCGTTGACTGATGTCGGTGGAGAAAGAATGGGTAAAAGGGCTATTTTTAGCTCTTTGCCTGTTTCTCCACCCGCCAAGTGCTTTGCCATTGGATAATGGTCAAAAGACGGGTTTATTAGGCACGAGAGTTAGTTAGGAGGTTAGGATGGAGTGAGAATAGGTCATGGGTAGTTAGGATTAAGATGACCTAGTCTCAGGGTGACTCATAGGGTAAGAAATGGTCTTAGGGTGAGGTGTCTAGGTGAGGTGTCCAAGGTGAGGTGTCTAGGTGAGGTCATTAATTTAAAATAAGTATTTTATTTTAAATTAATAAGGTGTGTAAGTGTTCAGAAATGGACCAAGGGGGGGTTGACACAATATTGGTGTCTACATTTGCCCCTTTTTGTCTTGTGGTTTGTCCTGACGAACTGCAAGACAAAAATAGATTTGGGTTGCCCCAGGTATGAGATGAGGTATTCCCCCTCAAAGTGGGAATCGAGAGAAGGGAACCTAAAATCGAGTGCCGATTTGATAGGTAGTGGATGGGTAAGGTGAGGTGAGAGTGTGAACGCTGCAATAGTTGAGATTGCGCGTATACCACTTCACATGATAGGTAGGTCAAATTATCACAGATAAGGTCAAGGAGCACTAAAATCAAAGTAACTGGTCCCCAGCTTATTAGTGGTTGCTGATTGGGTTAATCGATCAAAGTTGTAGCTCCAATGGTCGAGGAGGACTAAAATCAAACTAACCGGTCCCCAGCTTTTTGGTCGTAGTTGATTGGGTTAGATCGATCAAAGCTATAGCTCCAATGGTCATCGTGTTCCAAGTATCTGGGTTAGGAAGTGCTCTTGGAAAACATTAAAATATCATAAATATTGGGGATCAACTTGGGCATGATTCGATAATAGGTGTGAAGGTCGTGGACAATTTGCTAACTATTCGTGAGGTAGCATATGCAATCAAAATAACCAAGGCAAAGTTGTCTCAAAAGTGGTCATGGTCTAAGGAGATGGTTGCGATCTCCAAGGTCATTGGTCGAGTCAAGCTGAGATATAATTTATCTCAAGTGTTGTTGGTTGTGGGTAAGGGAGATGTAAGTGATCTCCAATGTGCCCAATAAGAAGTCTAATGTGACTTTTATAGTGTCAGGGTTCATTGTTTGGTCATGATTTTGGGCTAGTTTTTAGATAGTTGGTCCATTAGGTAGACGGATGAACGAATGGCTGAGCTAACCTTAGAAGACCCCATGTCAACTGAGTGCTCCCTACATAGCCCCTGTTAGAGCCTTAGGCCAATGTAGTTCTCCTAAAAGGGAAGAAGAGGGTAGGTTATGGATTTAGGTTTGACTAGGTTAGGTCGTGGTTAAAGGTTATATGGTTGGTCCATCAGGTAGATGAATGAATGAATGGCTGAGCTAACCTCAGAAGACCCCATGTCAAATGAGTGCTGCCTACATAGCCCCTGTTTTAAGGGCCTCAGGCCAATGTAGTTCTCCCAAAAAGGGAAAGCAGATGGTAGGTTGTGGATTGGGTTTGACTAAAGCAGCCAGTGGTTGAAGGTTATATGGTTGGTCCATTGAGTAGACAGATGAACGAATGATCGAGCTAACCTCAGAAGACCTGTGATGTCCCCAGTGGGGCCTCTATTGGAAGAGTGATGTAGGTCTGTCTGAGCAGTTGGTGACCACGTGTTCCAGGGGATTGTGCCTCGATAGTCGCCAGTGACTGGCCATATGGGTTCAAAAGAGGACCCAAATCATCCTGGGACTTTTGGTGTGACAGCCAGTCCATATTGGTATCAGAGTTGGGGTCTCGAGGTTGAGACCTACAGAGCGTGGTGGGCTGTGATGTCCCCAGTGGGGTCCCTATCGAAAGAGTGATGTAGGTCTGTCTGAGCAATTGGTGACCACCTGTTCCAGGGGATTGTGCCTCGACAGTTGCCAATGACTAGCCATATGGGTTCAAAAGAGGACCCAAATCATCCTGGGACTTTTGGTGTGACGGCCAATCCATATACCAACTGTAATGAACTGAACTCAAAATTGTCCACAATTTCACTTAAATGCTGGTTGTAATTTCGTCAAATGGTTTACATGCAAGTTTGTAGCTTGTTAGAGCAGTGTTTTAGTTGAATTTGGTTGATGGCAAAGAATGCTAGGACTGATTTTTAAACCCTTACAATGCTTACAATGGATCTACATGCAGATATGCAATTCTTTTGGGACTTTTCATCATACGAATATATGGAAACTAACTATGCAAAGACTAGCCACATCACATGGACATTTTGTAAAACATTTACCATGTATCAAATAAATCTATTTGATAGAGAATCTTTTAAACAATCAGCCACTTATATCTCCTTTAATATGAATATTTCAATATAGCAAATGACAACAGCCAATACTCTTGGCACATATAACTAACAACCACCTACAGCCATACCAATTTCCTATGCAACTAAAATGCTATCAAAAATGCATATGATTTCAAAAATGAACTTGGTAATAGACGCCTTGCTGTCCCAAATGAAAAAAAACAAATTAAATGCTAGTAATAGGGGACGCAATATAACTCACATGAATTTTGAGGAAGTCACCCATGTCAGATATGAATTTTGAGGAAGTCGCTCCTGTCAGATCTGGAATTAAGAAATAAAATAATTTAGCAGATACCAAGTCATTAAAAACACTTGACGCCTTCTGCAGAATCCTAGGAATCATGCGCCCCACTCTCCAATTGAATTCGCTGCCAGGATGAGCTCTAGTGAATAGAAAAAGGTTTATTGGCATCCCTGCTGCTTCAGATTCGGCATCAAAAAATTTAGGTTATGCTAGTCAATTGATTGACGCCTCCAATAAATTACCTTCAAGGCTAATAGTCATCTATATAATAATCTCAAAAATTGGACTTAAGCCACAAATTCTGCCCAAACGAAGTGACTGGAATATCACTTCCAACTGCAATAATTTAGGTGATATTTCACACCCTCAAAATCACTATCAATGGGAGTTTTTCGTTCCCAGTGACAATCTGGTTATCTGCAGACCACTCAGCTCCACAAATACTCAAGAAGAAATTCACCAACACAACAATTTCAACAAATATGGATGCCCAAATGGTGAGACCTCAAGGTCTATTTAAGCTTTTTCTCAAGAGGTCATCCTTAATAAAATAATATTTAAAAATATTAAATTATAAAATAAGGTTTTTCGTAATTAGAAATAATAATGAAATATAGTGAAAAACCTTATTTCAATCGAAACTGAGCCAGGTAATCATCAAGTGATTGTAAAAATGACTCTCTCACCATGCCTCGTTAGCCTACGAGAGCCAAGAATATGCTAAACCGTCTACGAACTGATGCTCATGAAAATTGGGGACATTACAAGACCCCATGTCAACTGAGTGCTGCCTACATAGCCCATGCAAGGGCCTTAGGTCAATGTAGTTCTCCTAAAAATGGAAGAAGAGTCAAAGAGGTTGTTGGTTGGTTTGGTTATGTTAGAAATGATGAGTGTATGATGATGTTATAGCCTTTTCCATATTGTGTGATAGTGTATGCTGTAACATAAGTTATATGGTTTTTCATCCTTAGTAATTGTCCATATTCATGATGGTGTATGCTAAAAATGAAATGAGTTTATTTATGCTTCAGCAAGTTTCCATATTGGTGATGGTATATGCTTGACATAAATTGTGTTTGGTTGATAGTTGTTTTGGTTAGGTTGGAAATGATGAGTGTATGATGATGTTACAGCCTTTTCCATATTGTGTGATGGTGTATGCTGTAACATAGGTTATGTGGTTTTTCATCCTTAGCAATTTTCCATATTCGTGATGGTGTATGCTAAAAATGAAATGAGTTTAGTTATGCTTCAATAAGTTTCCATATTGGTGATGGTATATGCTTGACATAAATTGTGTGTGGTTGGTAGTTTCCATGTGTATTGTTTTCCATAGAGACTAATGTGAATGGGCTATGATAATTTATATAACACAAATGGGTATTTGTATTAAATAAATCATGATGTTATGTCAGTGGTAGAAAATGTTTTGGTTGTATGTTTTGGTATGTGACGAAGGTGTATAAGAAGTGAAAGATGTGTTGCTCTTTCATTGACAAGGACCATAATGATAGCATAGATAGGGTTGTTGCAAACAAAAACCCCGTTCATGCATTACATCGTTGACCATTGGTTTGTGTTAGAAAAGTAGTCTAATCACTTGACGTTAAATGAGCTCAAAGTCCCTTGAAAATGTTGGGGTAATAGGTGTGATTATGTGATATGTGAGGATAGTGTAACCCTTTTTAACAAGGATAACTTTGCCCCTTTTATAGGTGACCCTGAATACGACTATAGGCAAGTCCATGACTTAATAGTTTGTCAGTCAGTTTTTTTTTTTGGTAGACTGATCAATGCGAGAAGTCTACTTGGGGATGTTTTGTTTTGTGGTCATTTGAAGCTGATTGATGCGGGAAGCTTCTGAGAGGGTGCTGTTTGTAGCAAAATTTGGGCATAGCCATCCTTCGAGGGAATGGTCTATAGTTTACTTTGTATGTTTTGATTTCATTGAATAGCTATCCTTCAAGGGAGCAGTCTATTAATTACAACAATAATGCAGCTGTCCTTCGAGGGAGCAGTCTACATTTATAGTTTATGACCTTTTGTTACCCATCCCAATTTATGTTTTTCTATTGACTAAATTTTTAGTCATGGACTAGACTATAGAGGTTTAGGGGTTTCCCTTTTACTAGGACAAAGCATAAAAAAAAGGGTTAACTAATGTTTGTAGAGGAAAAGGGTTGATAGGAATATGAATGAGGATGACGGGGGTTGCTCAAGGGATGAGCTCAAGTTAAACATCAAGTGAATGATTACTTAATTAACAGTAGAATGGTCACAGATGTAAGGCATTAAGGGGCTCAGGCTCTGGCTGGCCTTTGAGAGAAGACAAATGATAAGTCCCTGATCCATACTTGTGCGTTATTAGATAAGGTCTGAGCCAATTAGGAGCAAACTTGCCTCATTTGCTTCTTTCCATATTGGTCACGTGTTGATTTACTTTAAGGACGAGATATCTGATTTTAAAATCTTGCTCTTTCAGATTTTTGTTGTAGGCATGCTTGATGCGATGTTGGACGTGAAGTAAGTTAGCACGTTGCTGGCATTTGATACAATGCCGAACATAGTTATTGCAATCTTGGTTAAGAGTGGGCCAATAATAGCCCAGGCGGAGGATGCACTTTGCAACCACATTATCACTGAAATGTCCCCCAAAAATCCCATCATGGACTTGTTTGATGGCATGAGATGTCTCAGTGGAGGTTAGACATCGAAGAAGGAGGCCGTCAAGACCTCATTTGTAGAGAAAACCCCCTAGCATGGTCTATTGAGCAGTACTTTTGATAAAAGCCCGTTGTCCATTGCTAGAGAGGTTAGGAGGAATGATAGAATAAGTCAAGTATTCAACAATTTTTTTATACCAAACATCATGTGGACTAGAGAGGTTAGGAGGAATTTCCCCCGGAGATGTTGGTTGAGATGTGCCCAAGATAGAAATCTTGGGTTTTGGTGGTTGAGAGGGCTTGGCAAATGGATATCTCCAAGGGGTAGAGACCTGCTCTTTTCCTTTGTCCTTTAGAGTTTGGGACCTGGTGGCCACATTAATGGTGTTGATTTCAAATAAAGGGGGATAAGGTGGTAGAGGGACCATAATCACGCGTTGGGATCCCGATTTAGGTGAGGAGGTTTGGGAGGCATGGGATGGTGTCGGTAGTTTGTCAAAAAGGTGGTCAGAAGAATCCTCAATGAGAAGTGTGTCCTTTTCCAAGTGTTGGCGAATAACAACCTTAAGGCTGCAGCAACGCTCAGTATCATGCCCAAGTGTGCGATGATATAGGTAGATTTGAGTGTCATCGAACCAAGCTGGTTTTGATCTGAGAGGTTGATATGGTTTAATGGGTGGGAGAGTGATGCTAGAAGACTGCAACAATCGGCGTAACAACGAAGCATAGGAACCCACTAATGGGTCTGCACTTTTTGTTGCAGTAGGGTTTGACAACTTCTATTTAGGAGTTATAAGAGGAGTTTTTTGTACCACCTTTTTAGTTGGTGGTGTGGCCACACGCGTTGATGGCACTTTCTTGATGAGAGGTGTTGAATTTTTTGGTGGAAGTATGTTTTTGACAGGTAAAGGGAGTAATGGAGGTGGTTTGTTTTTATGAGGTGTTGGTATGGGGAGCACTCCTATTAAAGTAGAAGGATGTGGACCTAAGATAGAAGGCAATGGTGAAGGTGGGGGAGGAATTCTCCGACGTGGTTTAGCAGCCTTCTTTAGTTTAGTTTGATGACTACTATTGTGCGGGGTGAGGTTCAAATCTACCTTCACTTGTGGGTGAGTGAGGTTTAATACAAGGTGAACACCAAGAGATTTAATATGTTTCAGCATGGTGGACGCTTGTGAGGGTTTGGCTTCAGACATGGAAGGTTGAGCTTTTGATGACTTAGAAGTGGAAGCCCACTCCTCGTCAAAGACTTTGGGGTGAATTGTCGTAGAAGGATTGGCAGTATAAGGCGAAGCAGGATATGTAAGATAAGGAGCCTTAAGTCACTCCCATAGCACCTCATGTTTTATGTTCCTAGAATGGAGAAATCCTAAATTTTTTGCCAATCGAGAGAAGGGTTTAGATGACGTCCTGTGAGGTCTTACAGTCAGTCTTTTAGAGGATTTGGGTGATTGTGAGAGTGGAAACGTATTGGATGCAGCAATCACGGGCCAAAGGCAAGAGAGAATCATCACCAGATCTTCCTCAGTCGAAGTGGGTGAGGCAGCGAGTTCTTCTCTCGATAGAGAAGGGATTGGAGAATGTGGCTCTTCGAGAGGATAGAGCGCAGGGATGATCATGCCTTCCACGTGTGGTCTAAGAGTGTGGAAAGTATGATCCTCCATTGGTGATAAGAAGGATGAGGGTGAGGCCACCGACATTGGTGCCATCAAAGCATCCTCCAATATAGGAGACGTCAAAGTAGACTCTCCTACGTGTGAAAGGGGGGTGGATGGAGGACTATCTTCCATCTGTGGAGGACAAATAGGAGAGGAAGGCTCCTCTAAAGGGTGAAGTAGAGGGATTATGACCCCTTTTACATGAGGGTGTGGGGTATGAATGGTAACTTCTTCCAATGGTAGAAGAAGAGGGAAGGTCGGGGCAAGAGGAATAGGTAATATGGGTTCCTCACGAGGTAGAAGTATGTGTGGAGGAGGTGTTTGATGTCGTAGGGGTGATATGGGTAGAATAGGCTCTTCTACATGTGGTGGAGAAATGGGTTGACTAACCTCTTTAGACTGTGGGAGAGGTTGGTTAGGAATAAAAGGAGAAACCATGTCGACCGTGCGTATGTTACGTTCTTGAAGGTCATCGACCATGGTTTGAACATTGTTTTGACTTGGGGGATGGTTAGGAAAAGGTTGTGTAAAGACATCCATGTTTTGGTTAGCTAGCGCATTAGGGTTATCCAAAACAAGGTCCCCTTTGTCTAACATGTCTTGAACAACATTTTTGAGGGTTTTGTAATTGTCTGTGTCATGACCCTTGACACGGTGATAGTTACAAAAGTCATTTTTCCTATACCATGCAGGGATGGCTCGTAAGGGATCAAATTGGATAGGTCAGATTTGAGGGAGGTTAAATACTCCCTGCTTCACTAATTTATCTAATACAGAAGCGTATGATTCTCCTATTAGAGTGTATTGATGCTGTATATACCATTGTTGGAATTATTTTGTGATGTTTTGTGATGTAGAGGGTTTAGATTGGTTAGTGGTGGTAGAAGATTGTGACCTAAGGACTATAGCATTCGCTGATCCCTTGGACTTGGAATGGGAAGAAGAAGATTTGGAAGAAGGGTCATTGGATTTTGCATTGTCATTTTTACTATGCAATTTGACTTTATCCTCTTTGACTACGTGGAGTTCAAGCTTTCGGGCCATGGTGAAAGCTTCATCAAAAGTGCAGAAAGTTTGAACCCACAAAGTAGATGAGATATGCTTGGCACATGCTCTTGAAAAGATCTCAATGAGCTCAAGTTGAGGTAGTGAAAAGGAGAGTTGGTTGATCAAACCTCTCCAACGGGTGATGAAGTCAGCTATTGACTCATCCTCAAATTGTCTAATAGAATAAAGGTCTGTGATGGAGACCTTTTTGGTGATGTTAATTGAGAAATGATCAAGAAATAGCTGGGTGAGTTGAGTGAAAGAAAAGAGAGAATGACTGGTAATGGAGCTATACCAGTCAAGGGCGGTGCCAACAAGTGACATGGGGAATGTGTGAAGTAATAACGCATCATCGTGTGCTATGAGGCAACAAGCGTGTCTAAACGCTCAAAGATGTTGTTGTGGGTCCTCTTTACTCTGAAAGCAAGTAAATTCTGGGAGTTCCCACTGACTAGGGTATGGTCGAATAGGCACCGAAGGGTAGATAGGTTTGTTACAGATTTGTTCATATGAAAGAACACTCCTTGAACCTGAAAAGATGTCTCAAGGTTGGACATCTTATCCATCATCATCTTAATTAGATCAGTAGATGGATTGGTAGGAGGGGCACCCCCTAAGTTATAGGGTACCTGAAAGGCGTTGGGAGGGGCGTATGATGTACTTAGTTGCATTTGTGTAGGTGCAACATATTGATAGTTTGTCATAAGGACTGATGTCGAAGCCAAGGGGGCTTGTGCTGTAAAGTTAGAGGGCACAACTTGACTAGATGCCACTAAGGGTGGTTGAATAGTGGCGACACTAGTGAAAGGATAAGTGGTCACTCTTGTATTTATGGGTGCAAGAGTGGGTGGGATAGAGACAATCAAGTTTTGGAATGGTGTCAAACTTGGTTGAATTGTTTGTGGTTGTGGGGGTACGGAAACCCCGATGGAGGTAGGGCCAGAAAGGATAGAAGGGGAGGCCAAATCTTGAACATTGGCCATGGTTGGGTTACTGGTTGAGGCAATGGCTTGAGTGACCATAGGTTGGGTTGATATCATTGCCATTTCAACCAAGGAAGTTGGCATCCCATAAATAGGGTTACCTGAAGGATCTCATGTTTGGTTTCTAGCGAGATAATGTTGGAGAGCCTTGACGTTGTGGTCAAGGAATCTCTCAAATTCTTGATCCCCTTCGAGAACAATAAGAGGTCGATCGGGGGTAGGTTGGATCAAAGTACGCTCAATGTCTAAAGTATACTCCATTAGGTGACTTGATATGAAAGGTGAAGGTGGGAGTGGTTGTTGACTTGTGTGGTCAACAAGAGATTTGACTTGATTGCATGTCAAAACCATCCAAAGCAAAATGGGTTTAGGTTCCAAAAACTGTGTGTTCCAGTTCAGAGAACCAAAATTTTGTGTTTAACAACAAAAAAGTTGGGTTTTAAGCTTGCTGTTTGGAAAGAAAATTTGTTGACAGTGATCGATGTCGGTTGTTTAACCGATGTCAGTTTATGAAAGGTTTTCGAGGTCGGTGAGTTAACCGATGTCGGTGAATTTGAGTTGTCGATGTCGGTATAAAAACCGATGTCGATTTCTATGTAATTCTAGAAACACAAAAAACTGATAGTTTTTGAAAGAAGGAGAAATTTTGAGTTATTTTTGGACTTCAGAATGATGTGACCTCACCAGCTCAAATAATCAGATAAAAATAACAAAATAGATGAATAGGCAAGCAACCTCTAAAATGTTAAATTCCTAGGAATAAATTTTAGAGTCGTGGTGGCTTATGCCTTAAAAGAATGTGTTTGGGAATTGGGCTTGTAGAACGGGTCCTAAAGAGGAAATCTATGGCTGGTTTCAAGTTATGTTTTAGTGCTCAAAGATATGTGTTAGGTTCAGTACATGGCCTGGTGATGGGGCTTGCTCCCTTCACTTCACGAACCCAGAGCCGAGCTAGGCCGCTTAACCAATATATACTTTGCCTATAGTTTATACTCTACCAGAGAACAGAGTGGGTCCTCCTCTTAGTAGTGAAGTCCAAGTAGGATCGCCAGGTGGGGTAAGGTATCCGCTAGGTGATGAAATCCTAGACGGGCCTTGTCTCAAGTAAGTTTAAGTGTTTGATTTGATGTGCTTGTGGTTTGGTTGTGTAACATTTGTGCACTACGATTTATTCATAATGCTTTTAATTATTAAGTGGGCTAAATATGCATTCAAGCAAGAATGAAATGCAATTTATTTTTAACCCAAATTGAAATATGTTGTTCAAATTCAAACAATTGGAGAAGAGGTTAAGAGCATGAATGTTTCACTACTCTAAGATGCAGGCAAGAAGTGACAAGAAGAAAAAGAAAAATGTTCTTTTTAACTTCTGCTAATGGTTTCTTTTTGAGACAAAAAGATAGAAGAGGGATGCAAGAAGAGAATATTTTCCTAATGCATCTATATGAAAGTTTGCTTTTCTAAAAGAATGAACCCAAGGAAAACTCCAGGGGTCCCACCGGGCATGCCAGAATGTTTCTCTATATTTTTCACTAATTATATTTAGAAGAAAGAAGAAACTAAGGTTAAAGGTTTGGGGTTTGACGTTACCCAGATTAAGTTG
Organism: Torreya grandis; assembly: GCA_037957365.1. NCBI lineage: Eukaryota > Viridiplantae > Streptophyta > Pinopsida > Cupressales > Taxaceae > Torreya > Torreya grandis. Next base: position 1,507,477 of record JARHVA010002304.1, read on the forward strand.
TGCACCGTATCCAAGTGTTGTGAGAGCTCCTCTTTGGCTGTAGAGGAAACACCTGTAGAAAGAATAAGACTTAAACACAGAAGATGTTAGAGGAGGATGTGGTGGACTGCCAAGCTACGTGTTCGGTCTTGGAAGCGAAAAGCTCCGTAAGGGATGACAATCCACTATTTAAAGAAAAGAGATTTGTATAAAAAGAAATGATAAAAGAATTAAAGAAATGGAAAGGTAGAATATTGTGTACCTGTTCCCTATAGTTTATATGTCTCAGAGTGTTACAGTAGGCTGGTCAGAGGTTTTGTCTGGTCTTTGGGCTATTTGGATAAGTTTTCTAGTTTGCACAGTCGTTGACGTCAATTTTTCTGTCGACGTTGGTTATGATGCCGATGTCGATAGGGGCAATGGGCCTTTGGACAGGTTTCACGGTATTTATGTAGTGGACAGAGGAGTCTAGAAGTTTAAAGGTTTATGTAGGGTTGCGAGAAGGTGAATAAGGTCTGAAGAAGGGTTGAGGTAGAGGGTAGGTGTGTAAAGGAGGTGAGAATGAGAGGAAGGCCTTTCAGCCTCTCCATGGAAGAAGTCGGGTCTCTTAACAGTGTTTTTAGAAATAGTAAATAGAAACTAATTACCAACGTGTTCCAAAATACTGAAATGAGAAGAAGAATACTTAGCTCTATTAGTTAAAGAACCAAAGGTGTCAGGATGCTTGTTCCCATTGTGGCTAATGTTGAGGTCCTCGTACAGTGCTTCAATCCAATCTCTGGAATGACTTGTGCAGAACTTCAGTAGCCTGGAGGATGATAGTTGAGTTCTGATGCTTTAGATCAGAGTGTGTGCATTGATATGCCAAGAGGTCAGGGGTAGCTCAATGTCAGAGCTTGAGTCATGTAATCGACGTCAGTGATCCCACCGGCGTCGGTCAACCATTGACCGACATCAGTGGAGAAAGAATGGGTAAAAGGGATATTTTTAGCTCTTTGCCCATTTCTCCACCCACCAAGTGCTTTTGCCTTTGGAGAACGGTCAAAAGATGGGTTTATTAGGCACAAGAGTTAGTTAGGAGGTTAGGATGGAGTGAGAATAGGTCATGGGTAGTTAGGATTAAGATGACCTAGTCTCAGGGTGACTCATAGGGTAAGAAATGGTCTTAGGGTGAGGTGTCTAGGTGAGGTCATTAATTTAAAATAAGTAGTTTATTTTAAATTAATAAGGTGTGTAAGTGTTTAAAATGGACCAAGGGGGGGGGTTGACACAATATTGGTGTCTACACACATGGCTCTTACGCTCCCTTTTTTATTATACACTTTCCTTCTATGGGCCCAACCTTTGTAATTTGATATCATTCACCTACAAGAATTCCCTAGTTTGTGCCTAACATGTTTATTATCACAATCATAATGTATCTTGATCATCATATCATTTTTCTTGTCTTTATGGACACCTCCAACCATACTCATATGGATCCACATTTATGAAACCATACACCTCCATTAAAATTATATGTTTACCAAGTAATGATCATTTTACATATTCAAGTCATCTTTATATATTGGCCTATATGTTCTGTATGTCAATGGTGTGAAATTTTACCTAAAGAGTAATTTATTTATATACAATATGTCTAAGCATATTTCCCTATCTAGAACTCATCTAAAAAGAATCAATCTATCACTTTTACATTAAGATGGACTGCCCTACATCTCTTGAATTAGAAATCAGTCCAAAGAGTAGGCCCTAGCCAACTCTGAAGCACCTAAGCCAAGTCAAGTTTTCTATTATCAAGTGTTAAAATATAAGATCATATTTTGCAATCATAAAATGAGAACCATTAAACAGATACACCTATTTAGGATAACTATGTGTAGTTTAAGTCCTCTTTAGAGTATTAGAAATGTAGGCAACACTCATCAAGGGGTGGCTGGGGTTAAGTCAACCCATCTTTCCTCCCATTTTGAAAGCTTAAACCTAGTGTCAAAATTAGAGCTATGGTTTTGAAGTGAAGAAGATAATTTTTCTACACTTACATGCACATCAATCTTTTAATTATCACAGAGGAAGATGGTTTACAAACAAGCACATTGATTTACATCAAATTAATGGTGTATAAGTTTTTAGGTCACTTTATTCATGTTTCAAATGCCTTTATCTATCATAATCATCTACTTTTTGAATGATTTATCGAAGCAAATCCAAGTAGTCAATTTCCAAAGCTGAGCAACTCCATATCCATTTTAACTTTTATTTACCACTTGCACATAATATCAAACTAGAATAGATCATCAACAAGATAAATGCCTTAATCCTCTTAGAAATTTCCATTAATAGTAAAATTGTAATTAAAAATTTGCTTATAGCATTCTAATTTGCTTAATTCATACATATCTTAAATAATATGAATATTTAAAAGTTCTATCTAATTTAGATCATTAATTCAAAATAATGTAAAATATAGAGAGCCTCCAAGATGTAGATTAAAAAAATCAAAGAATATTTAGTAACATTCTCAAGTGTATATTCCTTATACAAATATTTATTTTGTATTTGTCTTAACTTCAACAACATAGGTTTTAAACATGCATGGCTTTTCTGAATTATGATTCTAAAGTAAGAAATTTTGTTAACTCTTGTTGGATCAACATCATGAAAAGCATTTGTATCAGCAATATTATTATCCTCATAATAATATTCATCATCATTTAAATTATAATTCACATTTACATAATTTAAATTTTCTTTCACATTTACATCATTCACATGTGTATCACAATAATAGGTAAAAAAAGGAAGAATTTCAATAACATGTTAATATTTGATTTCAAATAATCATGAGTACCAAGAAAATGAATATTAATCAAATCAATATGAGTACCACTCAACCTAGAAATTCAGTTAGTAGGGTTTGTATATTTATCCTTCTTAATGGGCATAAGATATAAGCATGATAAACATGAAGGAATTTAGGGCTAATGATGAATCAATAAGTAAAGAAAACAAAATGAATAGGGGACAAATATGAAAATCAGATTTGAAAGGTAAAATCAAACCCTAAAGGAGGAGGGTTATGAAACCCTAGATTAAATTATTGAAAGACTAAGTTCACCAATTTTATCAATTTGTTATAATTATTTGTGGTTTAGGGGAAAAATACCATATGTACAAGCTAAAACCAGGGCACAGTCAAGATCTATGATAATACAATTAGAAACAATAATCAGATATGAACCATACATAAATATTGATTAATAATATATTGAAATGATCAAATAAGTAACAACAATGGAAAGAAATAGAAATAAATTTGAAATGAACACACTTTTGCACTGAAATGGAACTTTAAAACTAGAAGTAGGATTTGAAACTAGCACATAAGTTATCCTAAGAATTTGAAGCATCTAACCTTGCTTGTAGGGATCACAACCTTATCATCATTTCTTATTCATATTTACTCACAACTTTAACATCTTCTCCACTTTGTGCATCCTCCATCATCTGCAATCTTGAATTGAATTCCTTCAACATATTTTCCAAGTCTTCTATTCTTAGTGCAATTCTACTTTTGTGTGCCATTTTTTCTCCACGAATAGGCTTAACTTTCAAACATGTAAATGACTTAAGTAGACTTCTCTTTCACAACCTGCATCAATATCAAACAAGAGTCTCTCTCATTTTACTTACACTTTTAGGACTTCTCATACACCTACAACAAACTTATCCTATCTCATATGTAAGCTTCTCTTTCACAACTTGCAATTGACTCAAGTAGGCTCCTCTTTCACAACTTGCAATTAACTCAATTAGGCTTATCTTTCACACCCTACATTAAACTGAAATAAGAGTATCTCAGACTTTCATACAAATCTATTCTATTTCAGAACTTCTTTCTTACTACGAAAAAATCATCTTCACTCCAATGTAAGCTTCTCTTTCACAATTTGTAAATGACTCAATACAAGTCTCACATTTTTCTCATAAATTTTCTTCATTTGCAAGACTTTCTTACACATGTAATAAAACTCAATTGTATTTATCTAATACCACTTGGTGCATTCATGGTGTGAGATCCAATGATGATATGCCCTTTGTCATGTAGTCATAGTCGTGTAGTGGAAAACAACATCCATTTTTAATTATCAAATGAAAATAAGAATTTACGACATCGACATTCACCATGACTCCACATATTACTTCTATATTAATCTCAAAACATATTTTATATAATTTTTTCATTGATTAAATGGGTGAGATTAGGTTTGCTTTTATATATTTTGAAGGCCCTCACAAAAACAAGTGGTTAGCCTACAATCATAAATACAAGTGATTGCATAAATGCAATTAGTTGCCCATCATGATCCATGTGAGTGTACAACTTGGAATTTAGTAAAAGTTACATTTTTTAAATGTAGTTATTTTCTAAAATATAAAATAATAAATCTTATGAAACTTACTTACTACCTAGTAAACTTAAGAACCAAGGTATAGTTAGAAACTTAAACCAACATATGTATTGACAAATAACAAAATATATGAAATATTACTTGAGTACCCTTATCTTAAATAAATGAGAGAAATTCCATTCAAATTACCTTAATTTCTAAAAACATTACATGATAAGAAAGTGATTACCATTTGAAGCACTCCTTATAAGTCACCAATCACCAAACCAAACACAATATGAGGTATTACCCAAAAAGCTATCAAAATAAAAAATCATATAACCTTAAGTGAAAACATCTAGAGTTAAAGTACCTACTCATCTACTTACTAAGGTAGTCTTATTACAATCTCTTGCAGGTGTTAAATCTAAAGCACCTAGTAAGTTTTCAATTGCATGATCCAAATAAAGTGTTTCTTTATAAGGGGATAAAATGACTATAGAAACTAGTTTCCATGATAGTGATTGCATTACTATAGATGATGATTCATGTTACTATATTTTTATGATGATAATAATGATACATATAACTCCTTATATTGATAATCCTCAAGATTTGTGGATCTTGATCATGAATATAAGTTGGCAAATTATTAGGGACATTTATCGATTAGCATTGTTTTTGGATCTCGTGCACTTCAACAAAATAATCTATTGTACATAGTTTATTTTTCTAGTTTCTTCTATATGTTGTGTACTTATAATGTTTTATTTATCTAGCAGCGTTTATATATTTTGGGTTCATCATGATTTATTCTATCCTTTCATTGTTATTCTCTCTTGAGTTTTGTATTGCTTCTTGGTTATTCTATCTTTATTGAATTCTGAAGTCACCTTCTTCTTTCATTTATTTCAATTTGCTTTGTAATTTTTGTATCTTTGTTTATCTTGATTGCATTTTTTCTTTGGTCCTTTCATTTAATCATTGCCTCTCATTTCAAAATCCCACATAGACTTCCCAATGATGAACACACACACACACACACACACACACACACACACACACACACACACACACACACACACACACACACACACACACACACACACACACACACACACACACACACACACACACACACACACACACACACACACACACACACACACACACACACACACACACACACAAGCGCGCGCGCGCGCGCGTGCGCGCGCGTGCACACGCAAGCACACACGCACGCACACACGCACGCGCACACACACACACACACACACACACATCGAGGCTTTCCATCTTAATACACATTGATTTCTAAAGGAATTTATAGGTTTTTAGGGATCCTGCTCTTCTTGCTTCTTCTCACTTTCACCCTTTGGCTTGTGTCTTATTTGATTGATTTTTTCCTTCTTACTTCTTATCAAAATTTCCCCTTGGCTTGTGTCATGTTTGATTAGTCTTTTCCTTATTACTTCCTCTTATTTTCCCTCTTGGCTTGTTTATTTATTCATTTTGATATTATCTCATTTTATTATCTCGTGTTTGGTTCCATTCTTATAAATTAAAAAGTAAAAAAATAATATTTTTTTCCTTTATCTTTGTCAAATACATAGTTTCACATTGTTACATATCATGCTTATCCACATATTAGTAGGAAAATACTTATCATGATATTATTTGAGTTAGAGGCAAGTTACATATGATTTGACCTTACACTTACTTAATAACTTCATCATTCCTATACCTGTGGGCATCCTTACATTGGGGTCATGCTTATATGGAAGGCATTTTTTAGTGGGTTTTAGGTTCTATCCATCTTAATTTACATTATCATATGTAGCTTTATAGTTTCTTATATCTAGTAAATATATCTTACTCTAGCATATATCTTATGTATTTGTTACATTGATACATTATATTGCTTCACTTTATTGTTACATTGTGTGTTGTCTTTTTTTACCTATGATTACTTAGATTGTTTGAATTTATGTGCTTGTGCTTATGCATGTTGCTTTGGTGTTGTCTATAGATAACTATTTAACTATTAATTTTTTTTTGCTTTTATGTGATTTATTATTTGTTTACTTTCATCACTCTATTTTGCTTATTAGTGTCACTTATTTTAAGTAATTATGTAATTGTGCATATTTATATTGGTTGATTACACTATGTGATATTGTATGTTTAATGCCATGATCTATATCATGTGCACACTATTACTTATGGTATACTATGTTTGGTGTCTACATTGTGATGGTTTATACCATGAATCTAGTGGGGCATAATACTATTTATTTTATTTCTAAATATTATCCTTATTAGGGTATATTGTTACTTTTTGTCTTCCCACTTGTCCCTCAATTTTTACATCGGGGCTTGTCACTTTCCGTTTCCCTTTCCATTTCCTTATATTACTTCTACTTTGACATATTAGAAATGGTTATCGTTGGGCTTTGATGATGACATTTTTTATGATTATATAAATATTTATAAATGTGATTTAAATATTATTATAGGTTTTTATCTATGTTACACATGGTGCATTTAATCATTTTATGATGAGTGATATGCATAAACATCTCAGATGGGGTACATGGTCATCTTATTTTATGTTCGATTACATATTTAAAGTGGTTATAAAATATCAAGAGGTTACAAAGTTATGTTGAGCTATTATAGAGAGGTTTTAGACATTTTCTTCTCCACTTGAAAAATATAATTTTTCCACATGGCATAGGTTCTTAAGATCCAATTTTCATATTTTTTGCCACATTGCTAGGGCAATTTATTGGAAAAAAATAAAGTGATTAAATTTTATTCATAATAGTGAGGTAAATGTAGGGGCATGGTCTCTTATGAAAGAGGATTTAGCCATATCCAAATCCTTATTATATATGTTTTTTATTAACACAACTCACGTAACCTCTCACACAACACAATTTAATTTAATAATGTATCTATGTAGTACTAACGATTCGAAGATTTTTCCAACATTCTCCCCTTAGTATGATCATAGGGAAAGGGAACACTTCATATGAACTAGAAAATAAATTTAATTTGACACATACTTTGATAGATGGGAACACATATCCAATCTAAATATGAACTAAGACATACATATTAGTCCATACTCCATATCTTTGTGAACACACTAGGTATGCACGAATATGGCCAAACTCTACTATTCATAATGACCTACATAAGTAAACATGGACTAACACATCTATTTATAAATTATATTCAATAAAATTTCATCATCACTAATCAAACCACATATGTAAACAAAGACACACACATCTATTTACTTATTTATCCTTAGTAATAACACACCATTATTGATCACACACAAAAACATAAAAAATACATAGATATAGTGGGATTGGATCCTCACTATGTCTTTAATGGGTGTTGGCTACCTCACTGAACTCCACATTTGCACCTATTTTACATTATCATTATAATTTAATCATGAATAATAGAAAAGGTCACCGACATTGTCATTGGAAACCATTCTTAGATTTAGTCGATTTGGCCCATGTTTTTCAATCATTTGTAACCAAAGTACATCAAAACTATCATTGATAATTTATAACTCTTTAAACTACATAGTTGTTTAGAAAAAATATATTTTTTCCACTACAATGGACTGTAACCTCTAAGTTAACAGTAAAATCAAGTTTAAATTGACCTCTTTCATGTGTTTCCTTCAACATCTTGTTACTATAGCACAAACAACTAGGTCAAATTGAATTCATGTTTATGTCACAATTCCCCCATACCCTAGATTGGACTCACACATTTTATAGGACATTGGGTTATCCCAATAATATATCATTTACAATAAAGAATTTTTTTTTACTATGATAATTTGAAAATGATATACATGTATTATTAAATCTATGAAAAATGACACAACACAATGTGACCTTGTAAACTATAGGCCATAATATTTATTGACACAATTATTTAGACTTTAACAACTATTGTCTAAAATATACCCGTTGATCACAAAAACATATAATAAACAAAATTTTAATAGAAAAAGTATTAAATAAACAATAAAAACACAACAATAAACCATAAAATAAATATATTAAATGGACCACTAAACACTATAATCAACAAAAAAAATATAAAGCAACTTTAAATACCAATCTTGCCTTATAGATTTTAACTTATTCAAGCCAAATGCTAATGTTGACATATTGTTTGAATCAGATGCACAAGGTGGTCAAAATTGTAACTAGGTATCATATGTGTATGCATTGGCAAAAGGCAAAAAAAAATGAAAAATGTGCTTGAAGTTGCAGGATAGGGCAGAGAGTCCAAAAGTGTCAAATACATGGATGTAAGGTATGAATTAAGATTTGAATTATAGAAATAATCATACATAACACTCTTAGGTTTGGAAAATATTAATATAATTATTAATAAAAAAAATTCCAATAGTAACCATTCAAAATCATGCATGCATTGATAGATATCATGAAAATGGAATACAGGTGTTTTAAATATAACTTCAAATTAGATGCATGATCTGTGCATTCATATGGATGGTCAAGACATTTAAAACAAGGATGGATCCAACAAAGAAAATACAAAGCTATAGTACATAAATAGATGGAAAAGAATGCTTTCTCAAATTTTCAAGTAGGTATATGAATGTGTATACACTGTCAGATGCATGAGACTATTAGATTGACATAAATGGAAATCTTGTCAATACTACAACATGATAGAGAAGGCATCAGGACTATAACGTAGTTAGTTTAATTGAAAGAAGCACATGTTTGACACATAGAGGTTAGAATACACATGGGCACTAAAAAATTAAAATGAGATCAAATATAGTGCATGGGTTTGTAATTAGCAGATGATGCACAAAGTGACAAGACCAATACAAATTACCTTAACTTTAAAAAAATTCTAAAACTCTCTTGATGGTTGCAAATAATATTTATGAAAAAATACTTAATTTATATATACAATGTAATGATAATAGAGTTACCGCTTGAATCTCATAGATCCGTTACATAAAGAAAATAATGACACCCTGATACCATATCAGGAAAAATAAACTCATTAAATTTTATTCATAATAGTGAGGAGTCAACTATATCCAAATCCCTATTCTATAGGGGTGAGTTATTATCGTATCTTCTCACATAACACAATCTAATATAATTATATCCCTATGTAATACTAACCACCCTAAGATTTCTCCAACACAATTGAGAACCATGATAATTTGATATTTATTCAAAGATGGAAACATGTTCACACCATCAGGTGTATTCATTCATTTTTCTCATTTTTAATTTATTCTATTTTATCACATTTTATAAATTTATTAAGACATTGATATACTTGTAGGCATTCATTTTTTATTGTAGGTACCTTTGAGATGTTGACATTGGAGTATTCATATATCTTCAATGGCAGTTAGGACATTCATGTAGATAACAAGGAGACATGTTTTTCTTTTTTTATAGGTTGTTGGAGTTGGATTCTAATAAAAGATAATCTCTCTTCTCCTTTTGATTTCCAGATCACTTTAATATTATGGACTAACTTCGAACATAACTTATGGGTATCTAGGTGACAAAAATGAATATAGTATCCACCCTTGTTTCTTTTACTCTAATGTATATGTGTACACACAAATGAAACTAGGGCATTATGTAGACACATAATCTTCATACAATTATTATAGATTTAATGTTTTTATTATGATTTCATATATCTAGTTCATTGACTTATATAAGGCTCTTATTGGTATACTTTTCCTTCATGTTAGACCCTTCGTAGTCTTTCACTATCATCAGTTTCTCATGAATGTGTATTTATATCTAGTCTAACTTACTTGCCTCCTCTTTTGTATGGTCAATGTAGTGTTTCAAACACTTGTACACCTTCCACATAATCTGACAATATAACCCTTAATAAATAAATATATAACCGTAATTAGGTCTATTATTTCTCAACAAACTTTATTTCCATGAAGATGAATAAATTAGATCACTTGAAACCTAGGACAACAAAATAACTATTATGTAGTTTATCTAAAAAATATTCAACAATATGCCTTCCTATGAAAATATTTGATAAAAATTTCCTAGATTGTTTGAAGAATTGTTATTATTTATTACATTACATATCATTCTATGGATTACACCTTGTTATGAACATATATTTCCTTCTCCAATCCACTTCTTGGGATTATTTGTTACCAATAACTAGTGTCTTTTGAAGTATGAGGTTTTCCTTGTGTTTCATTCAAAATGGGTTTTTACACAAACAAACTATAGGAATAAAAATATATTTTAATAATATAAAACTCATATCTAGGTAGTATAAAACAATATCAAAAATGAATTTATTCAATCATGTGCAAAAAATATAGCAGTAATTGTACAACTAAGCATTAAAAAAAGCATATATTGTTCATCTATTTTTTTAGACAATCAATGCTAATAGGCTTTGTCCAGTCCTACTACCCAGATATGTGTTCTATTCATTCAATTTTTTGACTATTTTTTCTACCTGGACACTACCATCAACATTAGTGTCCTAATCTTGAAATTTTTGTCCTAATACGTAAATCAATTCTGCTTCTTCCTTAATTTGTGCATGTACCTATATTTCATATTCACCTTTAGATTATGATAAAACCACATGTGTAATGTATGTAACATTAAAACCATAGTTACTTGCCTCTTGAACACTTGTGACTCACTAAAAATGGGCTAGCATGTGAGTTGAGCTAACTCTATCAACCATGTTATTGTTAAATGTTTCCTACATAGCCATATACTCTAAAGAGGGCCTCAGACTCACATGTATTTCTCCCTCATAGGTGTGTGTGTAATTTTGATTATGAAACTATATTCTCTTTCTCCTATTGTAACCCTTGGTACAAGCAATGCAAGTGAAAATTGACCTTTTGTAATACTTTAAAATTTAGCTTTAGAAATTTAGTATAAAATGTGATTCAATAGATCTTGAATAAAACATTGTGTATGTTAATTAAGAAGCTCACTTGATAATAAAATACTATGCTCTAACTAATGATATGTGGGTGAGTTGGTAAAGTGACTTGATTGTTTCAAGCTCCACCCAAGTTCAAATCTTAATTTAGTATCAGAGACCGGTTGTGGTCGATCATTGGTATTCTTGGCCTAGTTATGGTTGATCATTGGTATTCTTGGGCCGATTGTGGCCATTGATGGTATTCTCATTGTGATAAATGATCACTTGGGTATATGGGCCCCCAATTGTGTCCTAAACTGGTTGGATCTCTGGTCAAAAGTGAATAAGTTAAGGATCCCACCAAAACTAGTATCTATCAAAAAAATACTATACTTTAGCATTGTATATATATATAAGACATTTTAATTTTGAATTAAGACCTAGTGGCATGAAAAATATGATAAAAAAACAATCACATGAGCCCACATAATGATCAAAAAATTAAAATCAAGGAAATAAAGAAGGTGGCCAACTAGGACACTAAAGTCAGGTTTAGGACACTAACATTGACATTAATGTCGAGAAGTGAACAATAGTGTCCTAGGACCCCGACAACAAAGTAAAACTACAAATGCTCAGGGATCCATGTGACATGATGGTTAAAGTGTGAAAAAATGATAGAAAGTACCAGAAGATCAAACATTATAATAAAAATCCAATAGATTCAAGGAGGCCTATACAAGACTACACTACTAAGTACTCAAATCTTCATTAAAAGGTATACATACAAAATGATATGCAAAATATATCATAAAATAAGTATTTTACCAAATATAGGTGTCTACATTACCCGCACCACCCCCACTCCTGCTCAATCTAGTCATGAATGAAATGAAATTATAGTTTAAAGGAAAAGAGATGCATACCTTGGTGTGCACAACACACTTTATCTTTGCTTGAGTCTCACTTGAATTTGTTATTTACACATTACCTACAACCAAAAGTATGTAATTGTGTAATTAGTGCATAAAATCTAAAAATGAATAATTTAAATGCTTTAAAGTAAAGAGAGTAAGGATGGCATACACATATGTGTCGATACAACCATGTTGCCCCTTGGTACTTTGCTTTGGTGATGATGATTTCTTGTTGAAGCATTGGAGAGAGAGGTTCACAATTGAATCTTAGAGATGTGAAGATGGAATTGGATGGTGATCATGACCCTAATCTGGTGTGAGGTTGAGTTGTGTCAAGGATATTAAGAGCATTGCATATCAATCATACAACTCAAATGTATACATAATTTATCCAATCTAACCAATCTAGCCAAGGTCAAATGGTGTAACCATATCAACCTGAAAATGTGAATAGTGTCAAGGCCATCAAAGGCATTGAGTTTTGACCATGATAATCAAGGGAACCAACTATTGTAGATAGATAAAGGCTCAGTTGGTGTATCTTGGAAAACTTGATGCATCAATGTGTGATGAGAAAGGAATGAACCCTATTCATGTCCCCTCATAAAAAAAATTGTAAGTGATGTATAATCTAAATATTTCAAGTACTTAATACCAAATTTTATATATACAATGCATTTGTGTTGGCACCAAATTATGGTCAAACCAATTACAACATCCATGAAAATATATTTCCATTATCATGAAGGTATTGGTTGATACAATCCAAGCTTTCAATTATAAAACTTACTCTATATGCAAAGATAACACCGATAGATGTAATCTCAACACATTCAATGTTTTGCATTTTCTTGAATCTTTTTCATTTATTCTACATTAATTAACCAACAATAAAGATTCAAGAGTTATAAATCCAATAAGTAAAATTCCAACAAAAGTTCATAAACATGCAAAAAAAATTAGTTAACCTCACACTTTACGTAGAAAACACATAATTCATCCAAAAGTATAATAAGGTAGTTAGATATCACTTGAAAACATGTACTTAATTTTTTTTTCAAGTCAAAGTACATATAGTAAAGTCTCTTCAAATGTGATGATTTTCATTATTGTAATCATTATTTTTACTTGGTTAATATATGTTTATATTATCAAGTGTCAAAATATAAGATCACAGTTTGAATTCATAAAATGAGCACCATTACACACATACACCTAATTAGGAAAACTATGCGTAGTTTGAGCCCTCTTCAAAGTATTGAAAATGTAGGCAACACTTAGTGAGAGGTGGTTGGGGTCAGATCAACCCATCTTTCCTCCCATTTTATAGGGTTAAACTTAGTTTCAAAATTAGAGATATGGTTTTGAAGTGAATAAGATAAGTTTTCTCCCCTTACATACATATCGAGCTTATGATATCACACATGAAGATGGTTTACAAATAAGCACATCGATATACTTCAAAATAATGGTGCATAATTTTTTAGGGAACTTTCTACACATTTTAGATGCCTTTATTTGGCATAGGGATCTAGTTTCTGAAAGACTTGTCGAGGCAAATCCAAGTAATCAATTTCTAAAGTTGAGCGACTCCATATCCATTTTCAATTTTCTCTACCACTTGTATACAATATTAAATTAGAATAGATCATTAACAAGTTAAGTGCCTTAATCCTCTTAAAACTTTCCATTAATAAGAAAATTATAATTAAACATTTGCTTATAGCATTCTGATTTGCTTAATTTATACATATCTTAAATAATATGAATATTTAAAAGTTCTATCTTATTTAGATCATTAATCCAAAATAAGGTGACATATAGAGATCTTCCAATAGGTAGATTAAAAAAATAAAATAATATTTAACATTGTTCTCAAGTGTATATTCCTTATCCAAATATTTAATTTTTATTTCTCTTTAATTCAACAACATATGTATTAAACATGCATGGATTTTCTAAATTGTGATTCTAAAGTAAGAAATTTTACTAACTCTTGTTGGATCGACATCGTGAAAAGCATTTTATCATCAATATTATTATCCTCCTAATAATATGCATCACCATTTGAATTATGATTCACATTATCATTTGAATTTACATCATTACATTTTCTTTCACATTTGTATCATTCACATGTGCATCATCAACAATAGTAGAAGAAGGAATATTTTCAATAGCATTTTCATTTTTGATTTCAAATAATCATGAGTACCAATAAAAGGAATCTTAATAAAATCAATATGAGCACCACTCAACCTATCACTTCACTTAGTAGGGTTTATATATTTATCCTTCTTAATGGGCATAAGATATAAGCTTGAGAAACATGGACTTTAGGGATAATAATGAAGTAATAGGGAAAGAAAACAAAAAGAATAGGAGACATATATTAAAATTAGATTTGAAAGGTAAAATAAAAACCTAAAGGGAGAGGGTTATGAAAATCAAGATCGAATAATCAAAAGACTGAGTTCACCAATTTTATCAATTTATTGTAACTATTTGTGGTGTAGGGGAAAAATATGATATGCACAAGATAAAACTAGGACACAATCAATATCTATGATAATACAATAAAAAATAGTAATCATATCTAAATGATACCTAAAATATTGATTAAAAATATAATTAAATGATCAAACAAGGAGAAACAATGGAAAGAAAGAGAAATAAGTTTGAACTGAACACACTTTATACTAAAATGGAATTCTAAAACCGGTAGTTGGATTTGAAACTAACACAAGTTGTCTTGAGAATCTGAAGCATCTAACCTTACTTGTAGGGTTTAAAACCCTATCATCATTTCTTCTTCATCTTTACTCACAACTGCAACATCTTCTCCACTTTGTGCATCCTCCATCATCTTCAATCTTACTTTGATTCCCTTCAACATATTTTCCAGGTCTTCTACTCTAGTGCTCTTCTACTTTTTTATGCCATTTTTAATCCATGAATAAGCTTCTCTTTTAAACATATAAATTATTTAAATATACTTCTCTTTCACAACCTATATAATTATCAAACAAGAGTCTTTTTCTCTTTATTTACACTTATAGGGCTTCTCACACACGTAAAACAAATTTATCGTCTCTCCTATGTATGTTTCTCTTTCACAACTTGCAATTGACTCAAGTAGGCTTATATTTCATAACCTAAATTTAAATCAAAGAAGAGTATCTCAAAATTTCACACAACTCTCTTATATTTAAGGACTTCTCTCTTACTACAACAAATTCATCTTCACTCCAATGTAAGCTTCTCTTTCACAATTTTTTTATGACTCAATACGGGTCTCACATTTTTCACATACCTCTTCTTCACTTGCAATAATTTATCACACCTATAAAAAAACTCAATTTGATTTATATGATACCACATGGTGCATCATTGTATGGGATTCCATTTAAGAGATGCCCTTTTCCATGTAGCCATAGTCACGCAGTGGAAAACATCATTCAGGTTTAATTATCAAATGAAAACAAGCATTCACAACATCAACATTCATAGTGAATCTACATCATACTTATATATTAATATCAAAATATATTTTACATAAACTTTTCATTATTTAAATGGGTGAGGAGAGGTTTAATTTTATAGATTCTGAAGACCCTCATAAATTCAAGAGGTTAGCTTACAACTATAAATACAAGTGATTGCATAGATGTAATTATTTGTCCATCATGATCCATGTGAGTGTGTAACTTGGAATTTAATGTAAGTTATATTTTTCAAATGTAGTTATTTCTAAAATAACAAATAATAAATCTTATAAATTTACTTACTACCTAGTAAACTTAAGTACTAAGGTGTAATTAGAAATTTGAACCAATATATGTATTTTCAAATAATGAAACATTTGGAAAATTACTTGGGTGCCTTTTTCTTAATTAAATAAGAGCAATTCCATTTACATTAAATTAATTTCTAAAATTTGTGAATGATAAGAAAGTTATTACTATTTGAAACACTCCTTATATGTCACCAAACCAAAATCAATATGAGGTATTTCCCAAAAATCTGTCAATATAAAAAATCATACAACCTTAAGTGAAAACATCTAAAGTGCCTACTCATCTACTCACTAAGGTAGTCTTATCACAATATCTTGTGTGTGTTTAATCTAAAACACTGAGTAAGGTTTCAACTTCATGATCCACATAAAGTGTTTATTTGCAAAACTTATATAATAGTGTATGACTTGGATAAGGGTGCTGAAAGCAGAGATGGTTAAGAAATGGTTCGTAAGAGCATCAAAGGAGAATAGTCAAAAGTGAATATAGCACCGTTATATGAGAAGATAAGAGCACAACCATGAATATATATCATAAATAGGGTATATAGGGGGAACTAATCATTGGTAAGTCATCACTTTCATATTAATACTATAACAGGATGGTCGAGATAAAACCATGTATGAATACCCCCTAATTTTGCTTAGGAAGGGAGATATTTAGTAATTATGATCTTATAATTGCAATATTGCGCTTAGTCATAATCTTGATGTGCATTGTGAACTACGTATGGTGATATTTGATATGTAATGAGATAAAATACTTGTGTTGATGAAATAACTTTTGTAATATTGTTATGAATTCAATTTTAAAACTACTTGTTATTTGGTCCAAAATCTATTTCATGAAATACCATGAGATTGGGTATTCCCCAAAGAGGAATATGGGAATAATGATGGAATTTCATCCTCTATTTTATGACTAATCTGGGATCAGCTGAAAGTATGGATATAGGTATTTGACTTCACAATGGAGTCTGCATGAATAGTCTCAAGATATGTAGTGTCACCACTAAAAGTTTAATATAGGGTTGTTGCACATAGATCTAATTATCAAAAGTTATTATTGTAGCTCATGTATCATGCTCCTATTTTTTATAAACATAAGGGGAGAGGGTAATTTAGTCTTTGAAAACAAACACAAAAATAGAGGGGAGAGCAAGGTAGAAAAGGAAGCCTCCAGGCTTATAATAAACTCAATGTGTTAACCATCAAACCAAGTGTCCTTTCCATAGTTATACCACTATCGACTAAGTTTCACTAAATATATACCTCCAAGAACACATAGTGAGAAGAGATTAAAAAAACTGGGGAGTATGTCTCATTATAAACCCTCACTAAATATAAGCACTAGGAGTTTATAGTAAAATACACATAAACACCTAATGGTAACTTGTATATAAACATACAAATTAACAATACTGTAAAAGAGAAATGAGAGAGCTCATAATAGGATTATAATAGGCAAGCACATCATAATCACAACATACATGTGGTAGCAAAGTATTAGTCTAATTAATCTAGCATTGACAAGCATTCAGAATGAAGATTAAAGATAATTGAGATGCAGAACCAATGACTTGCAGAAAATAGGAAGTGTATTAATTAAAAATCAAGTGTTGTTATAATAATTGATCTTGGCCAACTATACGATTTAAAGAGATGAGGGAGAAATTAGGTGAAAACCTAGCTATACTCTGACAACACTCTTGAGAAAGTTTTATATGACCTTTATATTATATTACAAAAATATCTTATATAGATGAGGATGGGATTCACCTCCTAATAGTGTGAGATTCCCATCATGGGCCATAATTTTCACTCATGATAGTTTCAACCATAATTCAAAATTCAAAAAAAGAACAAAATCCTTTTAAGCCCAAAAGATGATCCATGGGAGACCACTTAGTTGATATGCAGAGGTAGTTGTGAAGGTCTAACATCTAACTACTTTGATCTCACATCCTTAGCTTCCAACATAGCTACCATGAGGTCAAATTCATTATCTAATTTATCAAGGTTCTGTAGACACCAAAATCGTGTCTACTCCTTGGTCGTCCTCACCCCTTGGTCCCTTTCTAACTTTTAACCATTCCTAACCCACCTATGTCTTATTAATTTAAAATAATTATCTATTTTGAATTAATAATTCTTTCTCTCTCCTTGACACCTCACCCCTCCTAGGATACCCTTCCTTGGATGCCCTCCACTACCCCATGCTAAGTCTTAAATGACTTAAGACCCCATTTCCCTTATCCCACTCATTCCTCACGTCTCATTTAACCTGCCTTCGACCGTTTTCCCACGACCAGCTGACCTCGGCAGAAGGAAGAACGGATAAAAGGCTATTTTTAGCCCTTTTTCCTATTCTTTGGCTGCTGATGTCAGTCAGTATTCGGCTGACGTTGGCAGTTTTGCCAGCGTCAGTCACCTTCAAAATTGCGTTCTCGACCCCGAATGCAAGATCCGACCTTTCAATCTTCAACAATCCAATCTTCAATCTTTCCAATCTGCCAATCTTTCAATCTGCCAATCTTTCAATCCGACCTCTCTCTCTCTCTCAGGCACACAGCAAGCACCACAGGTTACAGGAGCTCACATTGTAGGAAGTCTTCTGCATCAGCAACCAGTCTGCAACACTCTTTCTTCAGCAAGCCACAGGTAAGTACTTCTTCTATGTTTTCATTTCAATTATTTAGACTGTTAGTAATTAGTTTTTTAGTTACTGCTTCTTCTTAACATCATCAACCAGACTATCAACCAGACCACAACCCAACCTATTCTCTAGGAGCCTTCTCTCACCCTTGTCTTCCCCTTTTGCCCCTGACATTCATCTGGTCCCTTTTCAGACCATACTCTCTGTTCTGTTGACCCAACACATGCCATTAGACTCCCACAAACCTCCCCAAAACCATTCTGATTGACCAGACATACCTAAAACTTGTCCTAGGTCATTGCCCTGACCGAATTTGACCACTGCCCCTACCAACGTCGATAGACTAACCGACGTCGGTGACTGTGGAACACAGCTTGCCTCTATTTAGGTACGCATCTATCTCTACTTTCTTTTGTTCAGTCTTTCAATATTTCATTTCTTTTAAGCAACATTATTCTCTGTAACAATCAGTGGACTGTCATCCCTCCAAGAAGTCTTTGCACTTCTAGGACCAAGCTTTTGCTTGGTAGTCCACTTTCTAGCTATCTAACAACCTTTGTGTTTGAGTCTCTTTCTTCTACAGGTGTCATCCTCCACAACCAAAGAGGAGTCCCTTCAATCGTTTGGATAATGGTGCGCAGACCTCATCCGGGTAACATCTAACCCTAGACCATCTTATCTTAAGTTTCTCATTTCCTTTTGAATGTGAAAAGCAAAAATTCGATAGAAACATTCTGACATGCTCGGTGGGACACTAGGGTCTTCCTTGGGTTCATTTTCTTACTTTTCATATAGGTGCATTAGGTTTCTTCTTGCATTCTCTTCTCCTATCTCTTTCGAAAGACACCATTAGCAAGGTTAAAAAGAACCCTTCTTTCTTTCTTGCATCTTAGACTAGTCAACTCATGCTCTTCAACCTTTTCTCTACTTGTCTACATCCGAACTCACATTTCGATTTGGGCTTAAAATACATTGCATCTCATTTATGTCTGAATGCATATTTAGTCCACACATCTAGTAATTAAAATCACATCATGAATAAATCATAGCACACTCATGTTACACGACCAAACCACTATCACAAATCAAACATCTTAACTTACCTGAGACAAGGTTCGACTAGGATTTCATCACCTAGCAGATACCTTACCCATCCCGGCAATCCCACTTGGACTTCACTACCAAAGGGAAAGCCCACTTGTTCTCTGGCAGAGGATAATCTCTAGGGGAATTATATACTGGCTGAGCAAGACCAGCTTACCACTGGGCTCGTGAAGTGAGGGGATCTTGATTCTTAGCACCAGGCCATGTACAGAACCTAACACAGACTCTTGAGCACCGAAACTAACCTGAAACCAACTTTAGACTACCTCTTCTAGGACCCGTTATACAAGCCAACTTCCCAAACACACTCTAAGGCATAAGCCAACATGATTCTAAAAGTTGATTCTTAGGATTTAATGCTTAGGGTCTACCTATCTCCATCTATTTTTTTGTTCTTATCTAGTTTTTTGAGCTAGTGAGGATGTTTTCTTCTTTTTTCCAAAAACTTTCAAATTCTTTGAGTTTCTGGAAAACACAGTAACCGACATCGGTTTTACCACCGACATCGAAAACCTTCCTTCACCGGCATCAGTTATCTGATTGATATTGGCAATATATTTCACTGACATCAATTTTTCAACCGATGTCGGTCACTGTCCAAAACTTTCTTTCCCAAAATAGCAAGCTTAAAAACCTGAGTTTCTTGCTGTCTAGCACCATTCTGGTTTTTTGATTTTCTGAGACTAAAAAAAAAACATAGTTTTTGAAACCTGAACCTTTTGCCTTGAATGGTTTTGACACGCAGTCAAACCAAAACTCTTCTTGACCACGCAGGGCAACGACCACTCCCGCCTTTGCCATCTATGACTAGTCCTCTAATGGAGTATCATTCAGAGACTGAATGAAATCCTACCCAACCAACTCCCAATCAACCTTTAATTGTCCCCGAAGGGGACCCAAACTTTGAGAGACTCCTTGACCACAACGTCAAGGCTCTCCAACACTATCTCGCAAGAAACGAAACGCAAGACCTTTCAGGTGAAGCAGCGATAACATCAACACCATCCGCTACCCAGCTTTTTATGACTCAGACTATTGCCTCAACCATTAACCCAACCATGGCCAATACGCAAAGTTTGGCCTCCCCATCTATTTTTGGACTGACCTCCATTGGGGTTTCATTACCCCCTCGACCACACGCAATTCAACCAAGTTTTACATCATACCAAAACTTGATTGTCTCAACTCCACACACTCTTGCACCTATAAATGCAAGAGTGTCTACCTCCCCTTTTTCCAATGCTGCCATGCAACCACCTTTGGCGGTATCTAGTCAACTTATGCCTTCTACCTCCATGGCACAACCACCCCTGGCTTCCACATCTATCCCAATGACTAGTTATCAATATGTTGCGCCTATACAAGCGCAGCTGACTACATCATACGCCTCTTCTAGCACCTTACAACCTAGGGGCACCCCTCCTGCCAATTCATTGGCTGATTTCATTAAGATGTTGATAGATAAGATGTCTAGTCTTGAAGCTTCTATTTCTGGTTCAAGCAATGTCCTTTCATATGACCAAATTTGCAATGAACCCATCCATCCCTCCATCCCAATCTGACCGTACCCCAGTCAGTGGGAGCTTCCTAAGTTTACTCACTTCCAGAGTAAGGAAGACCCACAACAACATCTACAAGCATTCAGACATGCTTGTTATCTTATAGCCCATGATGATGCATTATTGCTACGCACGTTCCCCATGTCGCTTTCTAGCCCTGCCCTTGATTGGTACAGCTCTCTCACCAGTCACTCTCTCTTTTCATTCACTCAACTCGCCCAATTATTTCTCGACCACTTTTCAATCAATATCACCAACAAATTATCAATCACAGACCTCTACTCTATCAAACAGTTTGATGACGAATCAATAGTTGATTTTGTCGCCCGTTGGAGAGGATTAATCAACCAACTCTCCTTCCCTTTACCTCAACCCGAGCTCATTGAGCTCTTTTCTCGAGCATGTGCCAAGCACATCTCATCCACCTTGTAGGTTCAAACATTCCGCACTTTTGACGAAGCTTTCACCATGGCTTGAAAGCTTGAACTCTGTGCTATTGAAGAAGACAAGGTCAAATTGCGTAATACCAATGCGAAAACTGATGACCCTTCTTCTTCAAGACCTTCTTCTTCTCACTCCAAGTCCAAAGGAGTGGAAAACACTGTGGTTGTTAGATCACTGTCCTCAACAACAACTAATCAATCTCAACCTTCAACATCTCAAAGCATCACAAAATAATTCCAACAACGGTACATACAGCGTAACTACACTCCAATTGGAGAATCATACGCTTCTGTGTTGGAAAAACTCATCAAGCAGAGGGTCCTCAATCTCCCTCCAATCTGACCACCTCAATTCAACTCCTCAAAATCCATCCCTACATGGTATAGGGAAAATGACTTCTGTCACTATCACCGTGTCTAAGGCCATGACATCAACAACTATCGAACCTTCAAGAACATTGTCCAAGACATGATAGATAAGGGGGATCTTGTCTTGGATAACCCAAATGCGCCGCCCAATCAAAACATCGACATCTTCAGACAACCATTCCCAAACCATCTTCCTAATCAAAATAATGTCCAGACCATGGCCGATAGCTTCCAAGAGCATGATATACGCACGGTCAACACGGTCTCGCCTCTTGTCCCTGACCAACCTCCTCCACAGGTAAAAGAGCCTTCTTCTCCTATTAGTTCTCCATTGACCTCTCTTATATTGGAGGATGCTTCGACCATACCAATGTCATTAGCCCCACCTTCATCCTTCCTCCTACCAATGGAGGACCATACCCTTCCTACTCAACCACAAGTAGAAGGCACAATCATCCCTGCCCTCTACCCTCTTGAGGAGTCACATTCTCCAATTTCTTCTCCACCAAGAGAGGAGCCTATCTCTTGACCCACTTCGACTGAGGAAGACCTAGTGATGGTTTTCTCTTGTCTTTTTCCTGAGATCGCTACATCTCACTCACCCTCATCTATAACTGAGCCCAAATCCGCACAGGCATCCATCAAACCAAAAGAGACTAAATATCCTGACATTTGGCCTATATCAAACCTCACTCACCCACAAGTGAGGGTATAATCTAACCTTGCCTCGCACAATAGTGGCCCTCAAACCAAATCGAAGAAGGCTACTAAACCACACTGGAGAATTCCTCACCCACCTTCATCATTACCTTCAATTTTGGGCCCGCACCCATCTACCTTAATAGGGGTACTTCCTACTCCCATACCTCATAGAGGCAAATTGCCTCCATTACTCTCTCAACCCATCAAACATATATTTCCTCCAAAGTGACCAATGCCTCCTACGCCTCGAAAACAAAGGTCATTAACCCCTAATGCAACAAAACACGCAGACTCATTAACAGGTTTTTATGCCTTACTGTTGCACCAATTATTGAAATCTTCTCGCATCAGTCTCCCACCTCTTAAGCCATATCAATCTTTCAGACCAAAACCCCCTTGGTTCGACAACACTCAAGTTTGTGCATATCATCGTACGCCGAGACATGACACTGAGCATTGTTGTGCCCTCAAGGTTATCATTCGCCAATGCTTAGAGAAAGACACCCTTCTTCTTGACCATATTATCAACAAACCTTCAACATCACCCCATGCTTCCCATACCTCCTCACCTTTACACTTATCAACTCTCGGATCAAGACCATCTTGGTTCGACACCACTAAATTTTGTCGCTATCATCACACACCGAGACATGACACTGAGCATTGTTGGGCTTTTAAAGCTATCATTCATCAACACCAAAAAAAGGATACCCTTCTCATCAAGGATCCTCTTGACTACCCTTTAACCAAATCATTGACACCATCACATGTCTCACAAACATCATCACTTAAATCAGGATCCCCTCATCAGACCATGGTCCCTCCACCACCTTTAACCCCATTATTTGAAATCAACACAGTCAATCTAACCACCAGCCCACCAACCCCAAAGGATAAACGGAAAAGACATGTTTCTATCCCTTAGACATCCCCATCCATCAAACCTTCACCACAACCAAAACCCAAGATTACTGTCTTGGGCTCATCTCGACCAACATCTTTGAAGACTATCCTTGACTCCATGGTGAAACAACTTCACCACATGACCCCTGTGAAGATGTCTTTGTATGATCTCATTCAAAGCTCTCCACAACATTATTAAACCTTTAGCAAAGCCTTACAATCAATGGAGGTCTAACCTAATGACCCCCAACCTCTAGGCACTTTAATCAAATCATGACCAATCATTGCCTCCACCACCATCCGTGATTTTGAGATTCCTGCCTCCAACCTGGCAAATCAGGATCTCACCCTCTCAAACTAAATCTGTGAAACATTCTCCCTAGCAACTGGGGGAATTTGACCTTATCTTGACTATCATAAACATCAACCAAACCTTTTAATCATGACCTCAACCATGACCTTGACCAAACAATGACCAAATATCGACTGACCATTGACCAAACATTCAACCGACCATTGACCAAACCTCAACCAAACATTCAACCGACCATTGATCAAACATTGACCAACCAAACAATGACCAAACATCATCCAGCCAAATAATCCAACAACATATCAACCAAATTCATGTCCTTCATCAACTAAACAATGACCAAACATCGACCAGACATCGATAAAACATCAACCAAACCTTGACCAAACATCAACCAAACCTTTTAATCATGACCTCAACCGACCTCGACCAAACATTCAACCGACCATTAACCAAATATCAATCAACCAAGCATCGAACAGACATTGACCAAACAATGACCAAACATCAACCAACCTTTTAATCACATCCTCAACCAAGCACCAACCAAGCCTCGACCAAGTATCAACCAAACAATCCACCAAGCATCAACCAACTTCATGTCTAACATCAACCAACACGTGACCAATTTGAAAAGAAGTAAACAAAGACAAGTTTGCTCCAAATTGGCTCGGACCTTACATCATCACGCATGAGCATGGACCAGGGACTTATCAAAACCTGAGCCCTTTAATGCCTTGCATCTGCGACCATTCTACTATTAGTCGAGTACTCGTTCACTTGATATTTAACTTGAGCTCGTCCCTTGAGCAACCCCGTCCTCTTAATCCTCATTCCTTTCAACCCTGTTCTCCTAAAACAAACCCTATGTAACCCTTTTATAAAGTATGAATGCTTTGTCCTAATAAAAGGGAGTCTTTAAACTTCTATAGTCTTGTCCATGACTCAAAATTCTATCAAAAATAAATTTGGATGTCAAAATATCAAAAGGTCACAACTCTAAAGGCAGACTGCTCCCTCGAAGGACAGCTGTATCATCATTGTTGTAGCTAATAGACTGCTCCCTCAAAGGATAGCTATTCAAAGCCCTCAAATATATATATATATATATATATATATATATATATAAAGCAAAAATATAGACCACTCCCTCGAAGGATGGCTATGACTAAATCTTGCTACAAACAACACTCTCTCAGAAGCTTCCCACATCGATCAGCTTCACAAATGACCACAAAACAAAATGACATCTCTATGTAGACTTCTCGCATTGATCAGTCTGCTCAAAAAAAAAAAAAAGGGTCATGGACTTGGCTTGTAATCGTCTCAGGGTCTCCTATAAAAAGGGGCAAAGTGATCCCTACTAAAAGGGGTTACCCTATCCTCATATATCATATCACCTGCTCAAGGGACTTCGAGCTCACTTAAATGTCAAAGTGATTCGATTACCTCTCTAACACAACCCATGGTCAATGACGTAATGCATGAATGGGGCTCTCGGTTCCAACAACCCCTATCTATGCTATCATTCTGGTCCGTGTCAATGAAAGAGAAATTTGCCTTTCACTTTTTTTTCACACTTTGGTCACATTCAACCAAATCATTTTCTCAAACCAAACCAACCCAAACATTTTCAGACCACCAACATGACATAGTCCATTTCACATAGTTTCTATGGACACCAATACACATGGAAACTATCGACCACACAATTTATGTTAAGCATAAACCATTACTTGCTGAAGCATAAATAGACTCAATTCATTTTTAGCATACATCCATTATGAATATGGAAAATTGCTAGGGATGAAAGACCCCTCAAACAATGTTACATAATACACCATCACAAAATATGGAAAAGGCTGTAACATCATCTTATCCTCATCATTTCAACAAATGACCAAACCAACATATCGGCCACTTTGACTTCTAGCTCGAACTACATTGGTCTGAGGCCCTACAATAGGGGCTATGTAGATAGCACTCAGATGACATGATGTCTTCTGGGGTTAGCTCGACCACCCTCATTTATTCATCTACTTGATGGACAAACCATCTTACCTCGACTCAACCTGACCAAAACAATCATCAACCAACTTGTCAACCAGTCTGAACTACATTGGTTTTAGGCCCTAAGACTAGGGCTATGTAGGCAACACTCAGATGACTTGATGTCTTTTGGGGTTAGCTCGGCCACATCTATTTGTTCATCTATCTGATGGACAAACCATCTTCCCCTCATCATTTCAAGTACGTACCCTCAGACATGGGAAGTGCTAAATCTTTATCATGACCAAATCGATCATCAACCAATCTATCAATCGAATTTGACTCCTAGTTCGAACTACATTGGTCTGAGGCCCTAAGACCGGGGCTATGTAGGTAGCACTCAGTTGACACGATGTCCTCTAAGGTTAGCTCGACTACCCTCATTTGTTCGTCTACCTGATGGACAAACCATATCCTCCTTTTGACCATGACTTGACCTTGACCAAAATAATCCATAACTTTGACCCTCTTCCTCCCTTTTAGGGAGAACTACATTAGCCTGAGGCCCTTCCAATAAGGGCTATGTAGGCAGCTCTCAGTTGACATAGCATCTTTTGGGGTTAGCTCGGCCACATTCTTTCATCCATCCATTCATTTGACCAACTATCTATCTCGACCTGCCTCGATCAACGACCTTGGAGATCACGACTATCTCCTCAGACTCCGACCACGTCCAAGACAAACATTGCCTTGGTTGTTTTTGCATGTATGCTACCTCATGAATGGTTAGTAAAATTGTCTACAACCCATATTTCGACCCTCACAAGTATAGGATCGCAAGCCGATTGATCCCCACTACTTGTGACATTTTCATGTTTCCAAGAGCACTTCCTGAGCCTGGGATACCTAGAACACGATGACCATTGGAGCTACAGTTTGGATCAAATAACCCAATCAGCTATGACTAAATGCTGGGGCCTAATTATTTCAATTTTGGCACTCTTTGACCTTGACTTGCGATAATTTGACCTGACCATCTCGTGAAGTGGTATACATGCAATCACAAATTTTTCAACGTTCACACTCACACTTTCACCCTATCCATCCACTCTCTGTCAAATTGGCACTCGATTTCAGGTTCCCTTCCCTCAACTCCTGCTTTGAGGGGGAATACCTCATCTCACATCTGGTGCAACCAACTCCTCTTATTTTTGTCTTGCAGTTCATTTGAACAACCAACAAGACATAAATGACCTTATCCCACACCTGGGGCATCTAACTCCTATTTTTGTCTTGTAGTTCATCAAGAACAACCAACAAGACAAAAAGGGGCAAATGTAGACACCAAAATCGTGTCTACTCCTTGGTCATCCTCCCCCCTTGGTCCCTTTCTAACTTCTAACCATTCCTAACCCACCTATGTCTTATTAATTTAAAATAATTATCTATTTTGAATTAATAATTCTTTCTCTCTCCTTGACACCTCACCCCTCCTAAGATACCCTTCCTTGGATGCCCTCCACTATCCCATGCCAAGTCTTAAATGACCTAAGCCCCATTTCCCTTATCCCACTCATTCCTCACGTCTCATTTAACCCGCCTTCGACCATTTTCCCACGACCAGCTGACCTCGACAGAAGGAAGAATGGACAAAAGGCTATTTTTAGCCCTTTTTCCTATTCTTTGGCTGTCGACATCAGTCAGTATTCGATCAACGTTGGCAGTTTTGTCAACGTCGATCACCTTCAAAACTGCATTCTCAACCCCGAATGCAGGATCTGACCTTTCAATCTTCAACAATCCGATCTTCAATCTTTCTAATCTGCCAATCTGCCAATCTTTCAATCTGCCAATCTTTCAATCTGACCTCTCTCTCTCTTAGGCACACAGCAAGCACCACAAGTTATAGGAGCTCACATTACAGGAAGTCTTCTGCATCAGCAACCAGTCTGCAACACTCTTTCTTTAGCAAGCCATAGGTAAGTACTTCTTCTGTGTTTTCATTTCAATTATTTAGACTGTTAGTAATTAGTTTTTTAGTTACTACTTCTTCTTAACATCATCAACCAGACTATCAACCAGACCACAACCTAACCTGTTCTTTGAGAGCCTTCTCTCACCCTTGTCTTCCCCTTTTGCCCCTGACATTCATCTGGTCCCTTTTCAGACCATACTCTCTGTTCTATTGACCCAACACATGCCATCAGACTCCCATAGATCTCCCCAAAACCATTCTGATTGACCAGACATACCTAAAACTTGTCCTAGGCCATTGCCCCGACTGACTTTGACCACTGCCCCTATCGACGTCGATAGGCTAACTAACGTCGGTGACCTTTACATACCGATGTCGGCAGACTAACCAATGCCGGCGACTGTGGAACACAGCTTGCCTCTATTTAGGTACGCATCTATCTCTACTTTCTTTTGTTCAGTCTTTCAATATTTCATTTCTTTTAAGC
Source organism: Torreya grandis (assembly GCA_037957365.1). Lineage (NCBI taxonomy): Eukaryota > Viridiplantae > Streptophyta > Pinopsida > Cupressales > Taxaceae > Torreya > Torreya grandis. The sequence goes on from JARHVA010002304.1 coordinate 1,536,029, forward strand.
AACATTATTCTCTGTAACAATCAGTGGACTGTCATCCCTCCAAGAAGTCTTTGCACTTCTAGGACCAAGCTTTCACTTGGTAGTCCACTTTCTAGCTATCTAACAACCTCTGTGTTTGAGTCTCTTTCTTCTACAAGTGTCATCCTCCACAACCAAAGAGGAGTCCCTTCAATCATCTGGATAATGGTGCGCAAACCTCATCTGGGTAACATCTAACCCTAGACCATCTTATCTTAAGTTTCTCATTTCCTTGTGAATGTGAAAAGTGAAAATTCGATAGAAACAGGTTCATTAAGGGTTCCCTAAATATCACCTCAACTTGAGTCACCAGCCTTTGATAGATTTGGAAGGGAGATTCCATTTACACTTACACCCCAAATACTTGGTTGATGCTCATCATGGATTGCATTGATATATCAATAATTACTTGATCCCCTTCCTTATTTTCTTTGGTGACCTTATCCCTCATGACCTAGTCAAATTAACCTAGGTGTAATCCAAATTCTCCCCTATCTAGTAGGGTACCATCTACGTGAAATAACACAAATACATTGACCTCTTTTAAGTAGGTCAATATCTTCTTCCTACCCTCTTCCAAGGGTCCTATTACAGTATGAGCCACAACCATCCATTCCTCTATGGTTTCCTTCATTTTCCTAACATATGTCTAATATAACCCCTGTAGACACCTAAATCTGGCCACCAATGACATCTAATCAGGGTTTTGGCCAATTTCCAGCCAAAATGCACATTTTGGCCTAAAAACACTAAAATGCATTAAAATATTTGAAACTGACATATTCAAGTGCCAATTTTAGCTGGGGTATCCCTAAATGGGGTAATGTTATTTTTGGGCCAGCTAACTTTGATCAGATCATTTCGAGTAAAATGCTAATTTTACACCTAGGTTCTTTAGATTGCTCTTTCCTATCAAATATATTACATAAGATATGTGCCTTCATTATTTGTTGTTGGTAACATCTTAAATGGGATAATGGATCCAACGCATCTGACATTGCATTCCAATTCCAATCTAGTCAAATTTTGGACTAATAACAAGATATTTTGACTAATTTGTGCACAAAGTGCTTAATCATGCTTAAGAGATAATTAATCCAAATCTAGGCTTAATTAAGAATTCCATGGAAACTTGTTGAATAATTTGTTTTAAAAATGAATATTGAATATTTACATCCTCAGGTGACCTCATTTCTTAGGAAGACATCCCTAGGCCATAAATGAAACAAATATCAAGATTCATGCCCTCTATTCTTCATCAATGCCTTCCATGATGCTCTCTATGCCTCTTAATTGTCCCTTATTTGAATTTCATGATGAATATAATTACAAACTAAATTCCAAAAATTGAATTAATCCTCAACCACACATCTCAATCTCAAGATGGACGGTTCAAATTGATTATAGACATTTACAAAAATCTATAAATAAAGAGGCCATGAACATCATTTCTAAGCTATTTTGGTGCAAATTTATAATGCACAAATATCTTAAAGAAGCTATTGCATCTATTGTTACCATGCTACCAAGCCAAGCCAAGCCACAAGTCAAAGGTGATAAGGAGAGATGGAGGTAGCCAAGCTTCCATTACCAAGGACTTCATGAGCACAAGCCAAGAAAGCCACCAATACAAAGACATTTAAAGCATCCAAGGAAGGTGAAGGAATTCTTGTGTTTTATTCCTTACTTTTTAGTTTTGTTTATCATTTGTTTTTGTTAACTAATCTCTCCTTAGTGTTTAGGCCTAGAGATGTTAAGATAGTTAGTGTGTTTCTTTCATTTTGTTTTTATTTTAAAACTAACACCATACTAACCATCCTCTCTTGAGTCAAATTCTTATATCACAACCCCAAGTCTGAAGTGGGAATTAGTTTTAGTTCCTAGAACATGTATTTGTTGATCACCACTAGTAGCTTCCTATATTTCTCATCTATCTTTGCAATCCTCTCCAAGTAAGCCTATGTCCATTAGATAAGCACATTGGTTTTTGCCATAGTCTCCACCACCTTCCCTAAAAATGATAAGAGTAGTAAGAGGGCATCCTTGTCATACCCAAGTACCCTAGTGGGGAAGGATCTCTTCACCTTGACTTATAATGTTCAAACCTAGCTTTGCATGTCCTTGAAGAGATTTTTTGACATATCATGAGTTGTTCAGAGAACAAAGAGTGGATCCTCAGCCATCCTTTCCTATGCAATGAAAGCCCTCACCTTGGTGAGGGAGAAAAAATCCTGATGGGTTTCTCATACCACTAAGTTCCCTTCCTAGATGAATCTCTACATTAGAGTCTTATTCATGCTTCATGAGGCTCGTTTAAAGATCCATTGTATGTTTGCATCACCCTAGACTATCATCTCTGGCACTTACAACCTTGAGACCATTTCCTAGGTTGTGGTAACTATTGAAGGGTTAGTTGAGATGTTGGTGAAGGGTGGAAGATGAGGTGGAGGGGAGATGGAAGAAGTGGAAGGAGTGAATGAAGAAAGAAATAGAGGAGGAAGAGGCATGAGAGTGAAGGGAGGAAGGACAAAAGGGGAGGCCCATAGGAAAATCTATGCTCACATGAGGGGAAATAACTTACAAGAGATGGATTTGTTGAATCCAAATCCCTGGGTGCTTGAGGTAATATAAAGAGGGGGATAGGGAGAAATATGTGGAGGAGCTATGAATAGGGTTAGAGGAATTATCGAGGCTAGTAGAGGAGATTGGACTAGAACATAAGATATCTAAATTGAAGCTTGAGGGTGATTTTACTTTTACATTTTCTTAGGTCTCTTACCCTGGTCAGCTCCAGATGCTATGGTAGAAGGATTGGCAAGAATGGTAGGGGTCACAGAGACTAACTATGGAGGTTGATGAGTTAACAAGGGAGGCATCAGGATGGCCAAATGGGATATTGAGATAGCTCTAAGAAATTTAGATATACCCTTGAAGGTTTTAGTCACACTCATCGATGAAGATGTGCCTATAGGTACTTGGATTGAAGGCATGCCAAATGAAGGAATCGAGAATGTTCTAAGTAATGGAATGGATGGGGTAGAGGGAAATGAAGAGGTAAGGATGCTAAAGAAGACCAGGGGGTGTAATGGGAAGAAGAGGAGCCACCACTTAGGGTGCTTTTGGGAGAGGATCAGAACTTGTGGTTACTATGAATAAGAGATTAAAGGTGGTGGGAGTGAGGGGTGGTATGGAGATGGGGGAAATGGGAGGTGTAAGGGGTGGAACCTACATCGGCGCCTATTTGGAGCCTCATTATGGACTTTATTCTAAACTAATGGTGACATTAAACCTCAACGTTTATGTGGCCTAAGGTCAAGGTATCGATACTTGAATTAATTATACTTGAGTTACTTATTATTGAGTGATATAGGTCTAGCTTAGTTAGGGTCAAGCTATCAGAGTTATTAGAGGAGGTGGAGGTGGATCCAAGGTGTGAAGACTAGGTGCCACTAGAGGAGGAGCTGAGGTGTGATGAGCTATTAGAGGAGGTAGAGGATGAGTCACAAGAGTTATTGGATGAGGTGGGGTTGGAGCCAAAACATGACATGAAGAAGATGGTAGAATGCCCTAAAAAATCCTCCTAGAGATATCAAGAGAGTCAAATTTGGATCCTTGATGGAGTGAGTAAGATCTAGAGGGCTAGAATATGGGCCTGCTTGGACCTTCTTTCCTTTTTTTTTGAGATGAAATCTGGGACAACACCTCTTAGTTGTTTGCAACATCTAAGTAGAGCTTGTCATCATCCTCCATTTGGTGGTCATAGTTTATATTAAGGCAGGTGGAATACCTCACCAAGTGGGCTCTAATCATGCCTTTAGGGTCTAAATACCATAGGTCAGCTCACCCTAAGGTGAAGGAGTCTTTCTTGATTTCCATTTTTCAGAGGGGAGGGAAGGACTTGTAGATATGGTGCCTAATGGAGATTGGGAGTGGTGGACATGCCTTCTATTGGTGGCTTATGCAAAATCCAAAAATACCCTCTACTAATTGGTAGGTGATCTCTTGATCTTTCTAGTGATCTAGGATGAAGTATGGAAAATGGAGGGGCTACTTAAGAACACCCATAATTTAAATCATGGTGTCCTTGTAGTAGTAGTTGTCAATGATGGATGTAATAGAGTCCCAAATTTCTTATGATAAATAGGGCATTTGAGAATCATTGATTATTTTTAGGATCACTAGGTATAAGTGATCATAGATTTCCCAAATATGGTTTTGGTATTGGTGGCCATATAATTTATAAAAGACTACATGGACCACTGAGCCTCTAGGAACCCATGCAGGAAAAGACAAAGATTTGAAGGTGAGAATCCCGCAAACCACATCCACAAGGTATCTCATAATGTGGAAATTTCCTCCCACTCAAGATTCCACTACAGCATTGACCTACTTAAAGTTGATTATTCCTCCCATGTCTTAAACTTTGGAGCTTATGCGGACCATATGGAGGATTGGCACCCATAATTTGTTAATGTGCAAGCATTCTTGGGTCTCAAATAATAAGTTTAGCATAATCATGCCTACCTAGACCTCCTCTTAGAAGGTGCATACTATATATGTGTTGATATCATCCTTATTGACCCACTTACCATTTGGGTTCTCAACCTAATCTTGTAATATGTCATATATATGGAAGGTCTCAGCCTAGGTTTTCATCGCTACAACATGAGAAGGTAAAACCTGAGAGGGAGTAATAGACCTTGTAGGCATTCTCAAAGATGTTGATGATTTGGTGCCAAGAGTTGGGAAAGAAAACCTAGTTGTGGACTCCATTCTACACCCAGATTATGGTGAAAATTAGGTTTTTAAACATGTCAACGTAGGGGAACACCTCTGGTTTGGTTATAACCCTGTAAAGACTACATTTCTTGTAGACTTGAAGGGCATCTTCAAATTCTACTTATTCATCATTGTTAGAGCTCGAGTCTTTAGGTACGTGTTTGATTACTTTGAACATGTAATTATAGTGGTTAAACTTGGTCAAGCCTTGTAGGAAAAGGGTATCTCAGTACTTAGGCTCAGCCTTGGGGTTTGAATAGGATGCAACCATCATAGTAAAATGTAAGGGAAATTGGAAGGTATTGATTGGAAGGATAAAAATATAAGGGTATATGATGGGAATTGGAAAGCAAGAATTTGAAGTGCTCTCGAAGGTATATAGTGATAACCATTAGTGAGCTTTTCTTAAGGTTTGATAAGTGCACACATTCATGCTCCTATATTAATGGAATTTAGTGGCTTAGTTTATGTTAATTTAAATTTGAGATTGTGGCCTCCCATTCATATGCCCTATTGTGTTACATGGCACCCTATGAGTGGGCCAAGCTCTCCCAAGCTCTGATGTTTCTAACATGTCCAAGTGACTGGCCACTCTAACAACTGATGATGTGGTGCCCTCTAAGTTAGTTGGGATCTATCAAGATCTAAAATCTCTAACAGTTCTAAGGGAATGGACATTTTAGCAAGTGAGATGTTGTACCCTCTGAGTTATCTATTTTTCGCTATGAAACCCACAAAAAATAATAAGAAATGAAAAGGCACATAATACATTAATAACTTACTTGATTGCTATTAAGATTTTAATTTACCATGAAGGGCATTGGGTCCATTGCTACGAGAAAGGAATGAGACTCTAAGAACTTTTAAAATTTAACCTATAATGTTAGCACCCTAAATCCTTAAAATAACAACTCTACCTTAGTCATAAAATAAATAAGGCTTGTCATTACTTGGGGAAATCAGGGTGACACAATATTCCAAGGGTCCAGTCCTAGCGAAGTCAATGAGAATAAAAGAAAGGACCTAAGAGCTGTAGTTTTGATAATAGTAACATAGGGGTTCCCCATTTCAAATAAAATGGGACATGTTGGCCACAACAAATGGCGACTTCTGCATGGAAAGTGATGATAAACACTTAGAACCTTATCAATTAATTATTTTCCCCTTGCACAAAACATAGATTGTAAGAAAGATCTTCATTCATAGCAAAAAATAGAAGGTGTTAATATCTCATAATAGTAAGTGGCATATGAAGCTTTCATCCTATAGATGGCCACTAGTGAGTGTAAGAAGTGATTTTTGATTTTTTATTCAATTCTAAATTTTATTCGAGCAACAGAGGTTGGATTGGATATCAAGCTCCTTCAAATGTATTAATAGCTTGATGTCTTAGAGGGGGATGGATCAGGGATTGATTTTCTACCAGATGGGCATCCATTGCCCCAATAGAGATGCCTCTAGTCCCATTCATGGCCTTACTCCTTTAACAACTAGGTCAGAAAGCCTGTGATAGAGGTTGCCTATATATCTCTTTCGAAGAAGACTTAAAGTTTAGATTCTGCATACTTTTCTTACCTTTTCTCAAACTTCCTTGTGAAAATATTTTTTTATTTAGTCTCATCCATTGAGGGTTTGATACCAAGACAAGGGTGAAATGGTGATGAGTAAGCCTTGA